>CM073472.1:49967670-50567670 GCA_037074535.1 Gleditsia sinensis
TGTTACATGAAATTTGGATTATGATGTAAATAGTAACTATTGATACTTGTTTTTGAACATGACGTATGCTTGAGCTGATGGTTTGGTTTTGAATTATTTGATTGAGTTTAATATTGATATGTACTTGAGTTTTTCTTAAATCCTGTGTTTGGATGCAAAAGTTTATTTGAAATATGTTTTGTTTGAGAAAGAAAGTATGGAGCCTTTTTGGCAAAAATATGATTTCAGACTATGGGACTTGGGCACATGAAATAGCCTATGGGAAATGGTCAAGAAGTTAAGTAACTGATTTGATATAAGTACGTCAAATAGAAAAAATATAGTTTACGAAATTTTTCTAAAGTATTTATTTAAGCATGAATTACTTTTTATAAATAATTTTTCTGAAGAGAGATCTTGTAAAAAATATTGTTAGTTAGCTGCACTGGTGCTAACTTCGCTGTACTTTGAACTATATTATAAACTTTTTCCTAATGGTTTATAGGCTCTTGCCTGATGGTTTATAATCTCTTGTTTAACGAGATTTACAAACTTTTGCCTAATGATTTATAAGTTTTTACCTGATGAATTATTACAGTTGGTTGCCTGAAGTAATGGTGATTTTTCTTCACGATGATAATAGTAATTTTTCTTTATAGACTATGTGTTCGATGAATTAATATATGGTTCTGATTTAAAATCTTTTCAAGTTAATCCAGTTATGTTATTTGTGGTAATATATTATTGTGAACTGGTAAAGTTTCTATAACAAGTTTTTAATTTATTTATTTTCAATAACTTGAATTTTATTTAAATGAAAGTAATTTATTTTTGTTTTCTCTATTTTTCTTCCATTTATTTTCCATGGTAATAAGATATTCTAAGACTTACTAACCTTCTATAAACTTATAATTTTACTCTCTTTTATTAATACCTGGATAGTTGGATTCCTTAATTTCGTTAGGATGTGTTCGAATATGATTGGGATTTTTGATATATATTATGTTTGGAATTCTGGTTTTGAATGAACAAGAGTTATGGTTTTTTTTTTTTTTTTTAATTTGGATAAGTTTTGAATATGTTGTTTGACAATAAAAGCTATTGGCTTTGTAATTTCGGTTAATCGGATTTGTGCTGTTCATTTTGGAGCCGTAAGCAATTGAATATAAAATTATTGTTGTCATGGGAAACTTGTTAAATCAAGCAATATAATTAAATAAACAAAGTTAACCATTACCCTAATGTGCTATGTTTCCCTAAAGGTTGAACTCCTGTATCATTTAAATTTTTGATAATTAATTATTGTTAACTTTAAATATTTTTAAAAGCAAATTCTATATGTCTTCAACTATGGTAATCTTGTGATTATATTTACGAACTCTTGTTTATAGAATAAAATGTCTTCAACGTTTTATTTTACTTATAGAATAAAACCTTTGAAACTTTTTAAATATTAGCTTTCTATTTATTAACTTTCTAGATAACTATATTTTTGCCAATCCTTGAATTCTATGTTGTATTTAAACTTCGGTAAATATTCGTTGTAAAGAAATTCAAGCGTTTTCATTATGAAAGTAAATATTGAAACTAATTAAGGATTGCTAGTACATATTTATTGTTTATTAGTATAAAGCTTATGTGTGGTCTAGGTTTTGGTAGTTGTTATTGGAAGTTAAGCTACAGGCTTTCCTTCTTCCAAACTTCTTTTCTTAACTTAGAACTTTAAATTAAACCCTGATTTTTACCAAATTGCTTCTTAAAGTAAAATGTTTATTTTATTTTATTCATTCTACCTTAAATTTTGTTTTCTTTCTAATAATAACTTTCTTAAGCCTATTAAACGTTTTTCCATAAATCACAATTTCACTCTCTTTAACTGAAAAGCTTTGTATTTAGGTTCGTCAATCCTTTAAATTATCATGTAATAATATTTATGGATTTTTAAATCATGAGTTTTCTTAAGGTAAATGTTGAGCATGGTAGAAAGGCATTGTTTTACTAATAAATATTAAGTTTAACTTAAGTAAGAGTTTTGTGATAATTAAACATTATGATATTTTAACATGAATCACCTTTTGGGTGTTTACTAAGAGGATTTTAAGGAAGGTTGTGAAATAAAAAAAAAATTGATTTGTTTTCAAAAAGAAATTTATTAAACTGTAAGAATTAGAATAATGACAAGTTTGTATTTGCTATGGTATTTTGATAATGGGAAGATTAAATCCTATGGCCTCATTTGAATAACTGAAATTTTTATTTATTTATTTATTTTTGAAAAAAAGTTATTTTGAGACTTTGACTGTGATAAAAATTCTTAAGGCTTGTTTTAAAATGGTTTCTAGTATTTTGTTTTTCTTTAAAGTTGGATTTAATTTGATTTATGGTTTGATTGTGAAAAACTTGTGAGAGTTGTTTGTTTCGTTCTGTTATAATATATGTTATTTATTCACTAAATCATAAGACTTTTGTTATTTTATTTTTTATATTTTTCAAATAAAATTAGAATGAAATCATACTTTGTAATAAGTAAGATATTTTTGATAAGCCCAACTTGTTTCATTTGATATCGTTCATTATTTATCTATTTTAAAATTTGTAATCTAGAATTTCTTTGTTACTGCAATCAGAATTTTTGTTTTCGATGCGTATTCAATAACCTTATTTTGAAATATATAGTTTTTGTATGAAACTATGAATAATGTTTTTAGTTAAAATTATATATGAATTTTGATAGAGAAATATTGATTTGTATAAAGAGTGAAATTCTTTATGATATATGATTTCCTGAAATTAAATCTTTATTTATGTTTATCTGTAACTTATAATTTTGATATTTGATGTTATTTTATGTGAAGACAAATTTGATAAACATTTCGGTTGTTTGTATGATTTTAAATAAGATCTTGGTTTTCATATGTTTTGGCTTAAGGGAACGAGGTAACCTTTGTTACCATGCTGATTATGTCTTCAAAATTTGAGGTCGGGACATTGTTCATTTGAACCTGCCATTTGTTAAAAGAAGAAATAAATCAAACTCAAATTGCTCTCATAACAAAATGCCGTATTAATTCCTCAGAGTTTTCAAGACCACAAACCCATTATCTTTTGTAATGTATGGTGCAAAATTATATCAAAACTTATAGCTCTGATAGCACCAAATCAGATTGCTTTCATCAAAGGAAGGCTTTCACTGATAATATAATTCTGCCCTCAGAAGCGATGTATTACATCAGAAAAGCTAAAAAAGCTAAATCTCGATGGGGTGCACTCGAGCTTGATATACAAAAAAGCCTATGACAAACTGTCTTGAAAACTTATTGAAGGAATGTTGTAAACACAATGTTTTATTTGATTTACTTTAAGGTTTGCCTTTGTTTTAAAATAAAAAATAATAAAAGGAAAGAATAAAATTCAAAATACAGAAAAATACAAAAATGAATAAATTAAAAATATGAAAATACAAAAGGGAAATGTTTTGTTTATAAGCTTGAAATTATGAAAAAAAAAATTAAAAAATGAAAACTTTAAAAAGAAAAGAAGTGAAAAATACAAATTTTTTATTTATTTATAACCATAAAAAAATAAAAAAATTACCAAAATTCAATTTTGGTTTTGATCAAAATTGAACTTGGATAAAAACGATGGGCTAATCCAAAATAGCCTATCATCCTTTTTGAACTCATTATCCAAATGTTGTATTAAATGAAGAAAAAACAAAAATGCAAAAAATGTGAATATCTAAAATAATCAAAATTCAAGAAAAGAAAAAAAATATTAGCATATATATATATATATATATATATATATATATATATATATCTGTGTGCGAGTTTGAGTAAAAGTGGCGGAAGAAGCCGGTGGAAAAGGGAATAACGGAATTCGGGGTAAAAAAGAGCGGGGGAAAAAACGTCAAAAGAGATAGCAAGAAAGAGGGAGAAGAAGAGGAGAGAAAGTGAGAGATGGAGAGGAAGCCTAACAGAAATAGAAGGGCTGGAGACGTAGAGAGTGAGGTGGAGAGAGAGAAAAGGTGAAGAGAAACAGAGCAGTGAAATTAATATTGAGAGAATGTAAAGGGTCGACACCATTCGAGAATGAGGAATTTGGGAGACGAAAAGGAGTGAGAAACCAATAAAGGGCAAAAATAGTGGGAGACTATCTAGAAATTGAGACCCAAGAAATTGCAGCGTCATTCATCGAAGAAGGGGCTATTGTGATTGAAAACGGAGAAGCAGCGACGCGTATTGAGGGAGAAAGCACCACCGCATTTCTTCTGAAGTGAGGACGCACGGCTCCCTCTAATATTCGGCATCGCCGTTGATAAGTAATTCATTGTGGCCAAGAGCTCTCCTTCGCATATCTTCCATAGACAACACCAAAGCTGCTGCTTCACGAACCAAGGTGAGTTGATCTCTTAGCCAAACCGTTCCCGGATTTCTACCTGCTAGCTTGAGTTTTTGATTTGTAAATTTGTTTTGTTGTGGTTTTACAGGAACGGAGATTGGGGGCTTTTGGCTTCTTTGAAAGGTCATTTTTCTTGTTGATTAACAGCAAATTATGTGGTAGAATCCTGTTTGTGGTTGCTCTGGTTCCGTTAGAGACTGCTTGATAATTTTATAAATTCGATTGTGCTGCTTAATTTGCATCATCTCAGGTTCTTGACTAGTTTGCTTTTCTTGTGAAACTATTCATGATTTTCTGACTTCGATTGCCTGATTTAGGGAATTTTGGGGTTACAGCATGCAAGATGATACCTTTGAAATCTCACATGAATTGAGCATCTTTGTGTTGTAAACTCTAAGCACAAAGCAATTCAGAAAATATCTGAATAAAAAATCTTATTAAATCCAAAAAGCTGCTGGCTTATATAAGCCTTACAAAGCCATAAAACTATAAACAAACAACCCACATTTGGCTGTACCTAATAACTTGATAAATGGCTACGGAAATGGTCAGACTCTACCTACATGTCCTATATAATAGGATTTATTAACTGAATAAACTTTTGACAACAACTATGACCTAACAACCAACATTTCCTCCCCTAAACTGATTGCAGTAAAGCTTTCAGTTTACTCGTGGAACCATGCAGACACCCATTGACTCACGTAGTTTCATGAATACGTCCAACTTAAGTGGTTTTGTCATAATGTCTGCAACTTGTTCTTGTGTGACACAATGCTTCAGCTCAACAACTCCATCTCTCGTCAAATCACACAAGAAATGATACCTTACATCAAGAAATGAAACCTTACATCAATGTGCTTGCTGCGCCCATGCTTGACTGGATTCTTGGATAGCTTGATGGTAGAACTGTTGTCTAGAACTGTTGTCACATAACACAGTGATACACTTGCTTTGAGAATGACCAAGCTTCTCCAATACTCTCCTCATCCACACCCCTTGACAAGCACAAGAGGCAGCTGCTACAAACTCTGCTTCAGTAGTGGATAAAACAACTACAGGCTGTTTTTTTGAGGACCAAGACACAGCTCCTTCACTGAGTAGAAACACATAACCAAAAGTGCTTTTCCTGTCATCTACATCTCCTGCATAATCACTGTCTGTATATGCCATCAACTCTCCATTACCCTCCTTTCGATAAAAGACTCCCAAATTTATGAATAAGGTGTGTTCACAGTTGCACCTCAAATCCTTCTTTGACAAAATATGCTTCAATCCTGTTGTACCATGCATAAGGGGCTTGTTTAAGGCCATACAATGCCTTCTTCAATTTGTACACTTTATACGCTTCACCTTTTTTCTCGTAACCTTGTGGTTGCTCAACAAACACTACTTCATTTAGCTCTCCATGCAGGAAAGCGCTTTTGATGTCAAGCTGATATACACTCCAACTATTTCGAGCTGCTAAAGCAATTACCATTCGAATTGTATTCCACCTAGCCACAGGTGCAAACACCTCAGTATAATCTATGCCATGTTGCTGTGCATACCTTTTCACCACCAACCAAGCCTTACACTTGTCAACCTCACCATTTTCGTTGAGTTTAGTTTTGAAAACCCACTTTAATCCAATCTTCTTCATTCCTTTAGACAAATCTGTCAGCTCCCAAGTCCCATTTCTTTTGATTGCTTCTATCTCCAAGTCCGTTGCAGCTCTCCACTTGGAACTCTGAATAGCTTCTTCAAAGGTAGTCGGATCTAAAGTTGAGGTAAACAGAGCCAAATTGTTGTGCTCAACTTCTTCTGAAAATTCTCCCCCACTCACATAATCTTCCATCCAGAACGGTACTCTTATGTTCCTCCCTTCTGGTGAGCGTTCTCCAGATGTTAGAGAATTCTCTCTAGGTGACTCACTTGAAGATAAGCTAACCTCTCCTCCTTCTTCTTCTGCTGCCACCTTTTCTTCAGATTCTTCTTCACTTTGATCTTGTTCTCTTCCTTCTTCATTATTATCTCCCCACTCGAGGATATCAAGTTTTGCTTCTTCATTACTTCTTCCCCAATCCCAACACTCATTTTCTTCAAAAACCTCATCTCTGCTTACAACTATCTTCTTGGACGTTGGATCATAAAGTCTATATGCTTTAGACTCTTCACTCATCCCTAGCAGCACACATTGAAAACTCTTATCATCCAGTTTCTTTCTCTTACTGTCTGACACATGAACATGGCTAATGCATCCAAAAACCCAAAAATAATCAACATTGGGTTTGACACCACTCCAAGCCTCTTCAGGAGTCATATCTTTCACTACCAATGTAGGACTTCTATTGAGCACATGCACTGTCCAATTTACTGCTTCTGGCCAGAAATTCTTTGGAACTTGCTTCTCTGATAACATACTTCTAACCATGTTCATAATTGTCCTATTCTTGCACTCAGCTACTTCATTATGTTGGGGAGTGTAGACAGCAGTGAGTTGCCTGCTAATACCATTAGCTTTGCAAAGGACATTGAACTCATGAGAGATGAACTCTCCACCCCTATCTGTGCGCAGACAACGAATAAAAACTCCTATCTCTTTCTCAACAAGGGTTTTATAATTCTTGAAGATAGTGAAAGCTTCAGATTTTTTAGCAAGAAAATATATCCACACCTTACGACTATAATCATCAATAAAGCTTATGAAATACCTCTTTTTACTATTAGAAATAGGTTTGATGGGTCCACATATGTCAGCATATATCAACTACAGTCTTTGTGATGCTCTCCATAAACTCCTCTTTGGAAATGGATCCCTGTGTTGCTTTCCCACCATGCAATTAGTACATATTTTGGATGGTGCCTTCAACTATGGTAACCCTTTCACCATTTGCTTATATTGTAATGTTCTCAGACCCTTGAAACTTAGATGCCCATATCTGCAATGCCAAAGGTGAGTATTGTCTTCAAGAATTGTTTGGAGGAAAATGGGAGCTTTCGGCAGACTTCTTGCAAGCAACACGAACATCCTATTTGCAGACATTGTTGTTTGCATAATAAGCCCTTTCTCAAGATGGTAGACTCTACGTACTCCCTGTTGTATCAAAATAGCTACACTTTTTTCTTGCAATTGTCCAACACTTAATAGGTTATTTTTTAACTTAGGTATATAGAAAACATCAGTGATTACCTGAGTAACTCCAGCAATTTGTAACCTAATGTTACCCTTTCCCAACACAGCCATCTTGGAATTATTGCCGAGCTTCACAGATTGCCAGAATTCCTCATTAAGATCCGAGAACCACTCCTTATTTGCACACATATGATTGCTACACCCTGAGTCAAGGAACCCGACATCTTCTCTCCTTGATTGATTAAGCTCCACATATGACATCAACAATATTTCTTCTTTCTCCTTAAGCTTAGTGTAATTTGCTTCCTTCTCCCATTTAGGACACTCATATTGAAAGTGTCCTAATTGATGACACTTATAGCACTCAACTATAGCTTTGTTGAATGCTTGTCTACCTCTTCCTCTGCCTCTTTCTTGAAAAGCTCCGTGAGTTCGACTGCCTCCTCTTCCACCAATTCTATCATCATAGGTCACCTTTAATGCCTGCTCATCTCCTCTATGCCCGTTCATCCTCTGCTCATGTACCAGTAAGCTACTCTGCAACTCATCAATGGTTAAGGTGTCTAAGTTATTAGACTCGTCAACCGAACACACAACATAGTCAAACCTTGAGATCATTGATCTCAAGATCTTTTCAATGATCACCACTTGCTGCATATCTTCACCATGAATCTTCATCTTGTTTGCTATTATGAGTGTTCGAGCGAAGTACGTATCAACACTCTCACCCTCTTTCATCTGTAGAACCTCAAACTCCTTCCGAAGAGCTTGGAGCTGTGCTCTTTTGACTCTTGTGGAACCCTGATACTTCTGCTTCATAGAGTTCCAAATGTGCTTGGCAGTGTCTCTATTGAGAATCATCTCCATAATGATTCGATCAATGGCTTGGAACAGATAATTCTTGACCTTCAAGTCTTTTAGCTTTTGGTCTGCAATTGATTTTTGTTGTGCTTCAGTAAGTTCCACTCCTTTTGCTGTAGCAGGGATTCCAATCTCCACCAAACTCCAATACTCTTTTGAACAAAATTTTTTTTCCTTAAGCATAGACCAAGGATCGTAATGGCCATCAAACTTAGGAATTACAGGTTGAACAAAATTATTTTCAGCTGCCATAGTTCGATTCTCTCTCTTCTTAAGAAATTGCAGTTCCTTTTCTCTCACAATCAGGCCTCGTGATGGATCTCTGATACCAGATTGTTGTAAACTCTATGCACAAAGCAATTCAGAAAATATTTGAATAAAAAATCTTATTAAATCCAAAAAGCTGATGGCTTATATAAGCCTTACAAAGCGATAAAACTATAAACAAACAACCCACATTTTACTGTACCTAATAACGTGATAAATGACTATGGAAATGGTCAGACTCTACCTACATCTCCTATATAATAGGATTTATTAACTGAATAAACTTTTGACAACAACTATGACCTAACAACCAACACTTTGTAATATTATTTTCAATGAATTCGATTGTGATGCTTTGGATGATGAAATTTTTCTTGATTGGCTTGCTTCTCTTGGTTCACATGTAAATTCAATGATTTATTTTAAGTATGGTTTGGCTGAATTTTCATGGTATTTTTGGTTGACTTCGTCGATGTTAATTAATGGATGCGGTTAATGATGGGTAAAGGGTTCAGTTGCTGGTGGCCGATTTGTGTAGTTGGAATTGAATTTCATAAGTTAGTTATGCTTGCTGTTGATTGTAAGTATAGGCTAGCATGTTTTGTTGAATCCAAATGAGGATTTCATTCTAACTTGGGTCTTTGGGCTACCCACCTTGAGCTTTTTTTATTTTCTCACAGGTTGTTAATATGAAGTCATGCGTATGGATGAGCACAGGGTTGGATCGGGTCGAGTTGATCGAGTTATTAATTTGACTCAATAAAAATTGGATTGGAAAAAAATAATTCAAATTCGACCGAATTTTTAAACTATCCGAAAATCGTTAGTTAATTTAAGTTGAATTTATCGAGTTAGGTCGATTTTGGTCGAATTATGTTGGGTCAGGGGTCTAAAAATTTTCTTTTTAAAAAATCATCCGTCTTACTCGTTTGAACTCAATTTTTTGACAAAATTTATATCAGTCTAATCCGTTCATCCGACCTAAATGACATTTTTTATCAGGTTAGATCCGGTTGTCGGACTTGTACTCACCCCTAGTCATGCGTCTTGGCCGGTTTGTCAGGCTATTTGTGTCCACCTTCATCCTTCTCATGTTATTAAAATGTTATGCACGTGCTTATGTTAAAAAAGGAACAGGGTTATTAAATTTTTGATGAGCTTAGGTGCAAATATACTTATGATGCGTGCTGGTAGAATATGCTACTTGGTCGTGTTAGGCAATATATACATTATCCTTGATTGTATGTCATTTTACACGTGTGGATTCATGTGGGCTTCAATGCCTTACTCATTTGCTTTGATGTAGCATGCATAAGATTCCTTTAATAGGCCATGTGTTAGAATTGATTTAAATGCTGACATGGTTTTATTTTAGAAATTAATTTCAGTTATTCATTCTTGATGAGAACATAATTTTTAAATCTCTCTTTGTAAATGTACAGTTGCATAGTTAAATACATCGAAATATTTTGAGCACTGTTGAGTTAAATTTATAATAATTATTACACAAACGTACATATCAATTAACAATATAATATATGAGTAACAAATTGTTTTTTGTAAGAAATATTTTTAATATTGACTAATTATCACACTTTGATCTTTTTAGTTTATCCAAGAAATTAGTTCTTTAAGATGATTAAAAAGTAAATAAAACAGAAAAAAAATAACTAAAGCAAAAAAAAAAAAAAACCACTTGAAAAGAATTAACAAAAAATTAGGTACTTAATTTTACTAATCTATTTTGTTTAACTTCTCAAATCTTAATATTGACAAATTGGATTACTATCTTTAATCTTAATTTGTTCATGAATCCGTTTTAGGATAAAAAACTTTGACTATTCTTAAGATAAATCTTAATTTCACTAGATTAATTGAGATATAGTTTAGAAAATAGACTCAAGTTCAATTAGTTATGTTTGCTATCTCAGATGCAAATTGATTAATTTATGTCTATGATACCAAAAATTAATTATACACTACTTAATTCAATGGTCATAACAATTAATTGACTCAATAAAGTGCAATCAATTTTTCCTAAATCTAACAATTGATGACGAGACAACCATAGGCATTAAACCCTAATTAAACAAATAATTCAAATATGGCATTTAAAGAATAAAAATATATTCCATAGAAATAAACGAAAAAAAATCAAATAAATAGATTCCATCGATTACAAGAGAAAGAAAGAAGAGATGAAGAATTGTTATTGATTCTCTAAACCCCAACAAGTCTCCCAAATCTTGGACTAGACTTCCCTTCCTTGTTGTGCCTCCTTGCCTCTTCAAATCTGCTCTTTCTAGAGTACTCTCTGTAGCCTTTCAACCCTAGGAAATCTTATATAGGTGTGGATCACGTGGAGAACTAAATGAAACCCTAAAGTAAAAGTGGCCACATCGCGGTTCCCAGAGGGAAACTTGCCTTTACAATTCCATGCCGCGGCGCCCAACGTGAGGTTTCCCTTTTGTTCATTTATTCATTTTTCAGCTTTTTGGCTTCCTTTGATCGATCTTCTTATTCTTTAGTACTTTGGACCCAAAAATCTTCAAACTTCATTTTCCCTTCTTTAGTCTTCTTTTTGAGTATTTCCTACATCAAATGTACAACCAAGAGTCAACAATTCTCAATTAAAAAACTTATAACAAAACACTAATAATTTAGCTTAAATTCACTCTAAGACAAGCAAACCTATAGTAAATTGTAGGCTAAATAACTAGTAAGTGAGGAGTTATCAAGCACTACTCTAAGAGATATTTGGGGCACTTGACAACACAAGAAGTTGACGATAGGAGATGGCATATGATGGTTTATTTTTCCAATTTTATTTTATTTTGTTCTCAATTTGAACCTGTAATAAATCATGGATAACTAGAACATATATGTGACACTCTAGTTGTCTCTCAAACCCCTTATATTAATGAGATAGGTAGTTGTCCCATTGAAAGAAATTCTCCTATTTAGTCTCTAGACATGAGTAAATGTTTCATCGATAAGTTATTGATTGATTAGGTGAAGAAGGACTTAGGATGCGATTAAGGTCCATGGCATGTCAAAATTCCGCATCCTGTGATATGCTTATATCTGTTTTTAAGTCTTGCATGCACGATCTTCTTTTGAAAAAATAAAAAAGATTAGAAAATCTCTTTCTCCAAAACAAAACAGAAAAAAAAAAAAGAAAATTTGTTTCTAAAAAATATCAAGAAACAATGAAAGACTAAGTAAAAGAGATAATGGTTTTCCAAATAAAATAAATCAAACTCATCTCAAACTCTCTTTTTGCCTACCATTAACCACTTAACTTTTTTCTTTCATAAAAAATAATTAAAATCGACCAATTCGCTCTCATTGTTTTTTACTCTCAAACTATGTAAACTCTGATTTTTGTGAGAGATACATGGGACGACATCTTAGCCAAATTCATCTTGGTACATAATCAAATTTTCTCTTTTATCTTTATATAAAAAGTTTTCTCTTACTTTCTTTAGTGCCATTACATCTTTTGAATTCATTTTGCATGTGATTAATAGGGGTAATTATACGTGTTTGCTAATTTCTCAATTTAATTGGATGTTGTAGGATATCTAACATTTTTTCCACGCATACATTACTCCCGAATCCACTTTGGTAAGCAAACCATATCTTCAAACAAAGAAAATATTTTTTTCAAAATTTTTTGGAAAGACATTTAAAAAAAAAACGGCCATTCGCATTGCTTAGTTCCCTTACAGGACCGTTGTAATAGTTTGGCGATTCTACTGGGGGACAATTTGAGAGTTTAAATTGGGAAACTCATTTGTACAGTTAATTATATTACCTAGTCATCCCTTTGGATGTGTCTTACTTTTTTGTACACAATTGTTTATTTATTTATATATTTCTTTAGATCTCATTGTTTGAATATACGGATTGTGGATGGAGGTATGGGTAGGATGGAAGATAAGTATAATTTTTTTTGCACCCACTTCGATTATACACTACCTTGCACACACTTGGGTCTATCGAAATGACCAAAACATTTTTATTTTTAGAATTACCGACACGAAACAGAGTTATCAAAATAAAATAAAGTGTTTATTAAAAAATTATATCATTTCAATTGAAATTATTATGTTACAGAATATTTCGATAGGAATACTCTTATTTTAGTAAAAATACTCTTATTTCGAGTTGTTTCGATGAAAATACTTTTGTTTCGAGTTATTTCGATAAAAATACTCTTGTTTCGAATTATTTTTAAGTCATTTTGATAGAAATACTCTTATTTCGAGTTGTTTCGATAGAAAAATATCAAACCAATTTAAAAAATAAAAAAATTAACAATTTGAAAGTAGATGAAAGTAGTATTACATCACATTTAATATCTAATTATTTTTTTTCACAAGTCACAACATTTTTGTTATCTTCTTATTCTCGCTCTTTATTCTCATGACATTGTTTTTTTTTTTTTTTTAAAAAAAAAAGAGAATTACAAAAATGATGAAAAGAGATATTAAGAGATAAAGAGAGAGAAAGATACTTGAGAGAGATACTTAAAGATAGAGATAAAATCATAGTCAACAGAGAAAGATTTAAAATTAAAGATTACGAAAAAAATTAAAAAGATGAAAATATTAATACAAAAGAAATGTTATTGTTGAATATTATTGAAATTTGAGTTGGAGTTCTCACTATAGTAATATATTTACTTATTATTATTAATTTAAAATAATTTTATATATTTATATTATTAATATTATGTTAAAAAATTTTAAAATTAAAAAAAATATTATTTAAAATTATTTTAAACATTTTTTAAAACATCTTTCGTTTCTACAAAATTTCTGAAACATTTCAAAATACTTTTGTTTATAGAGTCATCGAAAAAGTAATTCTACATAAAATTTAGTACATTAAGTCTTACACCCAAGGCAATGTAACACCTTAGGAATAGATAAAGGGCGGATCTAATCAGGGGCGAATCCAAAAATTTTAGTTAGTGGGGGCAATGGGGGTAACAAGTAGTTTATAAATATTTTTGTGGGAGCAATATATAAATTTTTGTAAAAACAAAATAAAATTATCACATACATTAATTGAAAAAAAAAAAATTTTGGGGGGGGCAATTGCCCCACAGGTGTGCACATAGATCCGCCCCTGGATCTAATGACAGCAGTGCTTGTGGTGATCATGGAAGCCTTCACTTGGATTGTAGCTCATCATTGATCGTGGTTCACAAGGAGTTGTGCTCTTGTGTTCCATTGTTAGTGATAGAAATCTTCATATTTATAGAGACAGTCCTTGTAAAACCTATGCCATTGAAGTTAGATCCTACCTTGAAACTTGTGCACTAGTAATGGACATAGAAGCCATCCCTATAGGTTAAACCTTGGCCTCTTATATTAAAACTCTTAACCCATAAGGATACCTACAGGACAATGGGGAAAGCATCTCTATCTCAATGATCTATCATTTCATTTTCTCTTATACTTACTGTTCAAAAAGATTCAATTAAATAAAAAAAAAGGGGAGTTGAATCTTACTCATACACTCGTTCTCAAAAAGTTTTCGAATAATTTGAAGGGTATGAGTTGAATTCACTCAAAATTTTTGAAAGTCTGTCTGTACCCATACAAGCTTCCATTATTTCTGTTCAAAATAAAAATTATCGTAAAAACAAATCAATCAAATAAAAAATGAACAAAAGGGTTAAATTTTACCCATACACTCTTTCACAAAAATTTCTGAACAACTTTGGATATATGAGGCGGGTTCACTGATCTTTTGTGAATTTCTTTTCTTTACTCGTTCTAGTTGCTTGTGTACATATACAAACTTTTTGGGAAAACAAAAATTAGTTGAAACATGAATGGTTAGTGCCTAATATCTTTTGGATAATTGCTCATCTTAAAAGCTCATGGACAAAATAAGAGTGCAACCCAGGATGGGATGATTACCAATAAAAACATGTAAATGATTATTCATGAAGAAAAATTTCTCGCGAATATCATTTAGTAGTGTCATCCACTAATAACGCTCTATCATAATGTTTGTCCACGAGTTTTTGACGGACTATTTTCCCCAAAAACACTATTTGAACATTTATGTTTCAACTAAGATTCTTGTTTCCCTTGTACTTAAAAAACAGGTTTCGAAAAAGATAATATTTGATAATAAGCATGCTTGCATCTCATCTATCATCATTTTGGAAAATTGAATTTTGGAAAAAAAAGACTTTTTAAGTACCTTTTCACAAAAGATTTCATTTGAAAAAACTCCTTTTTTGCATCCTTGGAAATGGAAAATTCGAAGGCAAGTCAAGCGATAAAATAAGAGAATGACAAATTAAGGAACAAAATTACCAATATGGAAATTGAGATGGTTGAAATCAGGCAAACACTTGCTATGACTGTGAAGGGTAAGGGTCCTAAAGTTTTTATCGCAATTGCTAGTCCAGTGCCACGATAACTTTTCATTAGTAATTATTTTCACTTATGTTTTGTTATGATTTTATTTGTCCTTTTAGTAAATAAGAGCTTAAATTATTTATTTTGTTAATAAATTATTAAGTGAAGAATAAGCAACTCTTTGTTATTTAATTGTATAGGAATTGTTCGATTGGAGGCTAAGGAATGAAAAAAAAAATTGTCAAATCCTCAGGTGTTAAAAGCACAGAGACTCATGCTTGAATGTAGAGGAGAAAAGCAAAAATTTTTTATATGAAAATAACCTTAGTTTTGGGAGATTTTGGTCCGAATTCAAGGGGATAAAAATATCTTTCCATGATATACTATGGGTTCTGTAACTTTATCCAAGACACCAGTTATAAGCATTTCAAGTTGGCAAGAGCATAGAAGGACTCTTATTGAGAGCCATGGACCTGTTTTCCAAGAAGCATACCCATTTTGTGAGCTGCCACTCTCTGTGAAAAGAAACCCAAAAGCTTTTAAATTTTGGTGTAAGTGATCAAGCCCTATAAAAGGCCACCCTGCGGTTTCATTTAGAGGAGGAAGTGCTTTGAGAAGAGCACTTTGAATGTGAAGAAGGAGGATTTTCAATCAAGAATTTGGAAATTTTTCTAGAGTTTAGAGAATTGGGAGATTATCTTATTCTCTCTTCTACTTTTTTTATTCATTGATTGTGATGAATTTTTATACAATTAGGATGTTTAGTTTCTTTTTTATGGAGTATATTTTAGTTTTATGTGTTCAATAGATCTCTTTTATGTAGTTTAATTCTAAACTCTATGAATGACATCAATTGAGTTATTTGTATAATTATATTCTTAAGGTCTGATTTTCTATTAACCATTTAGTTGTTTATAAGAGAATTGGTTATTCTTAAATTGAGATAATTGACTATTTAGACTATTAAATAATGTAATGTGAGTTTAATTTTTATTAGTCAGAAAGTCAGAGAGTTAATTTCTATGCTTAATAGTGATATACTTTCATACTTTACATAATTTAAAAGAATTTATGCATACTATTTGATTTATTCTTTAATTACTCATAGGTGTTAGGAGATTTATCTTAAAAATAAATATGTTTATCTATCCTTAGGAAGAATTTATAGATATTATGGAATTTTAGTTCACTATTTAAGATATTAGACATAGTAAGAGAAAAGAGAGAAAATTAAATAAATTAATTGAGTGAAATTGAATACTTAATTTGTTTAGTCCAACAAACTAAATAAAATGAAAAAAATTTAAAATAAAATAAAATATTTTAAGTGACAAATATTTTAATATTGTAACGTACAGTTTTAAGTGACGACAAAAATGTTGCTACTCCAAATTTTTTATGTCGACATTTTATGATTGTCGTTAAAAGTACACCAATGCACCCTTTTAAGAGAAAATAGTCTACAGATGACTTTTAAGTCGTTATCAAAATATATAATTCAAAATATAATTTTTTGTAGTTTTATAATTTTACTATTATATTAAACATAAACATTTCTTAAATATGGTTATCATATCATGTTGTAAAAATATAACTATTTCATTTTAGAATTAGGAGTAAGCGCATTAATAGTTTTCAAATAAAATAATTAATTTTGAAAATATAGCAACATTTTTCTCGTATAATTTTTTTATATTACAGGTTTATAAGAAATCAATCCATCATACTTTCAAAATCGATAGGCTACATAATACTGCGACAAGTATAAAATTTTCAACATTTTATATACAAATTTAGCTTCATGTCTATTTTAATGCAACATAAAAAATCTATATTACTAAATATTAATAATAAAAACTGTTAAAGCCAAAAAAAAAAAATGAATAGTGTGAATTTGCACGCCCAAATAACCTCGCATTCCTCATGATATGTCAGGAGTGATATTAAGCACGGACTCCAATTTCTTATATCATCATTTTATATTTATTAGTGGCTTAATATGTATTAACTTATACGTTAAATTATTATATTTATTTATAAATTATAAATAAATATATAAAATTACTTATGTTTAAAACATACATATAAAATATATGTAGTTGACTAGCTATATATGTATATTAGAATAATTCATAATTCAATATTTAATTATGGCTTAATTGTTATTTTGGTATTTTTATTTTAAGGAATGAGTTAATTTAAGTCTCTTATATTTTGTAATATAAATTTAATTTTTTAGTTTTAAAAAATAGTTCAAAATAGTTTATATATCAAATTTACTGCTTATTCTGTCGTTAATATGTCACATGTCTATTGCAGGTACATTATTAAATAATACGTATCATATCAATTTATCTATAAAAACGAATTGATGAAAAATTTAGTTATATAAATGTGAAGTAAACATAATATATTAATGGTAGAATACTTATTGAATTTAATGGATATATTATTTTTACGTATTTATTAAAATTTTAAAAAAAAATTAAATTCATATTAAAAATTATAAAAAAATTAAATTGATATATTTTTAAAAATAAAGAGACTAAAAGTACAATTAAAATTATAAAGATATGTACAGAATTAGCTCATAATTATTATTATTAAAACTCATTATGTTCTACCTTATGGTTAATACATTTGGCACATAATCGATGAATATAAAGTTACTCTCATGTGAAGAGTGTGTTCATAATTAGACTAAGCAAAGTTTGACAACACATCTATCTGAAATACCCAAAAAAAAAAAAAAAAGATAAGAATAGACAACTTCTGACTATTCCCATCTCTCACTGGAGGTATAGTTTCTAGCTACCAATCAGTGCTCATATTTTCATAACCCCTATACACAAATCAAATTGATAATAAATATTATGGTTTATATATATCATCACTCCACTAGTCACTTTTGTGTAATATTATAGAACCTTGAGCTAATGAATAATAAATTACTGTTGCCTTTTTTGTTTTTGTCTTGGTTATAGAAATATTTTCTCAATATTAAAAATCTACATGTATCTCCATTAAAGAGATGTACTATGCAGGAGAAGATTTAAGTAATAAAAACTAATTACAGCTGAGATCAAAGTGTTTGCTCATTCAAGAGTTGAAAGTAAATATACACCCTTGACTGACATAAATTTAACCATTCATGTGGATCAAGAGTCGCCATCTCCTGCCAACAATTAGCAATATTTAAATTTTTGGTTTTTATTAATTAATGAGGATATGGAAATTTTATAAATTTCTTAGGAAGCATGAAGGATTCTGAATGTATAAATTGGAACCTTCTCTATCTTGCAATCAAAATAAGCATTACACTTACAAAAAGAATCATGGACAGAACTGCTCTCGCGCAACTTGTTATAATGCTCGTCTATGTTCTTCTATTCCTGACAAAGCAAACTAAGGATGTTACTACGTTGTCTGAGTCGGAGGTTTCTCTACTCTATTTCTTTTCGGATCCTTCTAACCATCCTTGTCAAAGCTTCGATAAATCTAAGACCCCTAATAAAGAAAAAGAGTGTAATAAACAGTGTAGAAAAGATTGTTGGCAAATACCAGAAAGAGGCTAAAAGGAGCTGCTTTAGAATGTGCATGACGAGATGCTTGAATGAGAAAAAAAATAAAAATTCGTAGTTGTAGAATCGACAATATGATTAAGGACAATATTCCAACATGTTCTCTCATGTTAAAAAATGATCGGTATAATGTCCCTTCAAGAACATTCCTGATAAATTTGGAAAGGATGATGCATATCATGTATGATTAATTTATTTTAGTGTAAAAAGTTTTTCCTTCGTACTACTCTCCATTATTATTGAAGTAGTAATAAAATCCTTCGTATTTCATCCATCTTTTTCCACTTTTTTTTTAAGCGGCATTTGATATGTACGTTTCTACAATTCCAATCATAAGACATTTGACAATAAGATATATTAAAAATTTAAAATCTACGTATATTGGTTATGAATAATAACATTGGAATTTCAAAATGTAATGCAAATATTGGAATTTTAGAATTTTCATTTATTTCAAGCTCAAATATCATATAGATAAGTGACGTAGTACGAAATGCAAACAAGTAGATAAATCACAATTCTCAAAATCCTATCATTGTCTCTCGCATGTCTCTACTGGGGTTTACTAAGAATTATCAAGTTCAAGACTACAATTGAACTTCAACTTGGCCTAAAGAGTAAGTAATTTCAATCTAATGGTGGTGGGGAATATAAGGCCTTTTCTTCATTCCTAGTGTGGCATGGCATTCATCACAGGGTTACTTGTCCATAAACCTCATAGCAAAATGGCTCAATTGAATGCAAGTATTGACAACTAACTGAAAGGGGTCTAACTCTAATAAGAGTATAGGCTAGTGGGGTTAAGTATAACTCAGAATGGTTAGCAAATGTAGGTGGATGGATAGATTTTGGTCGGTTGTCAAGAATGAGGATTCCAACATCTATTGGCTAAGCTGGAAGAAATTATGTGCCCGAAACAAATGGAAGGGATTAGTTTTCGTGAATTAAAAAAGATTTTAATTTGGCTCTTTTTGCTAAGTAGGGGTGGCATTTGTTGCTAAATTCCTCAAGTTTTTGGCTTCTGTCCTTAAAGCAAAATATTTTCTTGGTCATTGTTATCTCCCAGCACAACTTGGATCTAATCCTTCCTTTACATGGCAGAGCATTATTGTTGAAAGAGATGTTTTGGAAGGTATTTTGAGAAGAGTTGGTAATGGACACTCAACAATTACTTAAGATTTTTTTTACTAACAAAGTAAATCGCTCCAACGATAACACCTCTCTACACTTTCACCCCTTTACTTGCTCATAGTCACGCCACGCTTACACACAGTGCTACTTGATCACTCAACTTCACACTCTACTCACTTGTATTTTCACTCTACACAACAAACACACACAATGCCGTTTTCATAGGCTTATATAGGCAGTTAAATTCCACTTCCTTTGGTCTTCATGAGGATTTTACAAAATTGGCCATTCTTTATATTTATTCACCACCTCATCCTTCCTGTAGATTTTTCTAGATTTTTCTTCACCGTCATTGTATTTAGATTCATCTACTACATGATTATTTTATGCACAGTCAATGTTGATATTTCATTTCTCCCTGTCAGCATTGATTTGTCATTCCTTGATTTCTATAAAATTGATATAATGGATTTTATTTTTTCCCTCATTGACCTTCATAGTTAGGGAATGGTGGGACAAAATTTGATGGATTATCCTGTGTGATTTCAAATATTGTTCAAAGTACATGAATATTTATGTCATATTGTATTTCAATCATTTTATAAAAGTTTTAAAATGATAAAGTCACTTTACCTTTGGATTTCATCAAGAACGACTATGTCATGTTGGTACAATCATCAATAAATATGACAAACCAATGTAATCCACTAAAAATAGGAAATTTTGGATAGTCCTCAAGCATCATAATTTATAACCATAAACAAAAGTGGATTTTTTATTCAATTGTAATGAAAGAGAAGCATGATGGCTTTTGCAAGTTTACAAACATCACACTTAAAACTAAAAATATGAAATTTTATAAATAAACTATGAAATAATTTTTTTAGGAATCCAAAGGAATTGTGTCCTAGATGTCAATGCCATAGCTAGATTGCCTTTTTTGTTTCCTCCCCTTCAATTTCATTCATCAACAAAGCTTGTCACAATTTGTTAGAGCTTTTCGACATTAAGTCTATGTAATATAATTTCCCCTGGCTAGTACCATAACCAATTGTTTCCTTGGTTTGAATATCCTTAAAAACACAAAATTCAGCTCAAAATATTATGACATAAGATAAATTTTGTGTTATCAGAGAAACATATAAAATGTTATAATCTAAAGATGGAACAACTAAGATATAATTCAATTTCAAAGTATTTGTGAGGGTTATAGATCCTTCCCTAATAACTAGTGTTGAAGTGTTGTTAGCAGTAGAAACAAATTTTTATGAAGAGTGATTAAGAGATAAAACCTGTGTAGAATTGAAAGTTATATGATATGTTACACTAGAATCAATTATTCATGTACTATTAAAAATATGTGCAGAAATATTAAATACCTTACCACCTTCATCATTGTTTAGCTTTGTTTTAACCACTATGGTAGTGATTGTTCTTTTTAGGTCCATTGCATGGTTTGGATCTCACCAATCTAGATATCACACTATCTCAAAACAACAACTTTTGGTATAACCAATTTGATTGCATTAGGTGCATTTGTAACTACACTTGTAGATACCACTGGTCATCTTGTGATTGGATTGTGATAGGTCTTCTTGGTTTTAGTTAGATTGATTAGAGGCCACCATGGCAAAGGATTGGTGTTTCAGACACATCATTCAGGGCGATACAACGTAAAACTTCTTGTTGAATTAAAGAGTAACACTCTTCTAATTTTGAGACTGGATTACTACACAAGATCTCTCCTTGGGTTTGATAAAAAAAATTTATTTAAGCCAACAAGAAATATGTAAACCAATAATTGTTCAATGGAATTGCTATATGATTTGACATCATCTAGATCCTTTATGACGACCTTATCTTGGTGGTGTAATTCTTGAAAAATTTCATTTTCTCCATAATAAGAAGATAGGGATTTTTATTGTTGTTTGCTAGAAAAAGCCTTCTAGTTCAATGTCAAATTTGCAATTCATCATTTTCATCATAAAATGCTTTTGAATATGCATCCCAAATTTCATGCGTAGTAGGCATGCAAAGATAACGCTACATAATTTTTGGAGACATAGACATTAAAAGCCATCATTTAACTTTGGTTTTCAATATATCATTTCTCATATCCTTTATTTGGTTCTGCAAATGGCTTACTCTTTCTATAGATATAAGAGATCTTATCTCTTTCAATAATATGCAACTCTATAAACTAAGACCATATTCCATATTTGGTCTCAGTAAGAATGATCTTAGTATAAAAAATTCATTCTACTTGAAAAAATGTATGAATTTTTTTTGAATAGTTTAATTTTTTCACTCATCCTTGGATTTTTGTTGTCATTTTTTTTTGTTAGGAAAGAAAAATTCACATAAAAAATAACAAAAAAAAAAGGAAAGGAAAGAAAGTTAATTGATATTGAAGTGGTACCAGGCTTGACTGATTCAAGCAACGAATGGTGTTGGATAACGACAGTGGTTAAACATGATACTATAGGTGATGGTACCTAACACAACAATAGAATGAAAACATTGGTTTACTAGTTGGTTGAGTGAATTGTAGTCGGGGCCAAAGCAGTAAGCAATGTGGTCTTTGTGGATGGAGTAGTGGGTCAAGGCAGCGATGCAACTATTGAACGGTTTTTGTTTTGTTCACGAAAATGGCCAATTGGTGAAATCTAGTTTGTGAATATGGTTTGATAACTGCTTTTGTTTTTTGATTTTTGAGAGGTATGGGAAAATTTTCATTTATTAAGAAAAAAATTGTTGAAATTTACAACCTTGCTCTAATACCCTTTTCAAAACAACAGATAAGGGAAGGAAAATTGTCGTTTTTCCTTAGTCCATATGCTTTCTCTATTACAGGGTATATATAGATGCAAATAGCCTTTAGTAAACTTATTCAATCCCTTTAAAGTTATAAAAAAATATAAAACAAAATTGATTGTTCAAAAGAATTTATGATCACCTAGAGAGGTAAGTGTAAATTTTATTAAAGTTAAGGGGAAGTTTTTGTTTTAATTTAAAACTAAAAGCTATGTGAGTATAATTTTCACAAACCTCAAAAAATTAATGTAATTAATTGTTCAAAAGAAAGAGTGTTGGGTTATCATTAGGGGTGTATATCGATTCAGTTCAGCTGACTTTTGAGTTTCAACCAAATCAAACTGAATAAAGAAACTTGTAAAAAAATTTGGACATATTAGTTTGATTCAAGTTAAGGGAATTGAACCAAAATAAACCCATTGAAAATTAGTTTGGTTTGGTTTAGTCCATCATTTTTTTTCAAATCCTAACAAAAATGTTAAAAAAAAAATTGCAAGTTCACAGATAAGTGAGCTGCCTTTTTCGTAGGTCAATACCAATAATATATAGCTTATAATGAAGCTCAATAAATACATCAATACAATAAAAATGATAGTGGCATGAATTAGATGAGTTCCTCACAATGCAAAGAGTAATAAAACTTCATTCAATTATTGATAGAATAATATGAGGATCAATCTTAATAAATTATCAACTAATTAATTTTTTTTAACAGTTTTAGCTTATGACCTATACATTTATTGATGAAGTTAGCCTATTAAGCAACTTCTTTATATATTTTGGTGTTGATTAGAGTATTAAAGAAATAAAGAAGAAAAATATTCAAAAAGGTCTAACAATTGTGATTTAAATTAATTTAGAGGTGAGGACATCCTTAAGCTATCTAGCCATAAGTATATGAAAGGGATTAACTTAAATATTAATCAATGGTAGAAAATTCTAGTCGTTTCAAAGCAAAGAAATATAACATCAAGTGTATAACCTATTGGAATAAGTAACTTTTACAAATAAAATACTTCATTTTACAAATAAATAGTTTTAAAGTAGATGAAATTCTCCACAATCAAGTACACAACCTATTGTAATGCAACAACAATTAAGACATAATCAACAGAAATTTTTTTTTCTAAAATGTATTGTGTAAGTATGTGTAACTAGTTTATCTTATTAATTATAATCCTCGTACCAAATAGAAAATCATCATTTACAAACCTAAATTTGATCTTAATCTTGATCCAGCCAACAAGTCAATTTTATCTAACAATTGAAAATACATGTTAAGTTAAGAAAGAAACATATTAGTACATAACGTTTTTAGCACAAACAATTTATTATAAAAAAATTTGGGGAAATAGCACTTTGCCACCCTATCCTTTGAGTTCAATTGCAATATCCACCCTTTTATTTCAAAAATCGAAATCTCCCCCTATCCTCTTGATTGATTGCAATGTCCCCCCAATAGGTAATTTCCCGTCAAACTTAATGTTTTTGAGGTGTGAAATTTCCAAAATAACCTTCTAATTTTTGTAAGCAAAAAAAATGATATTTTTTTTCTATTTTTTTTCTTCAACAAATATCAGGCAATGTATTTTTGTTTGTTTGTTTTCTTCAACTTATACCGGGCATCTTCTTCACGAACACACCCATCCCCTTCTTCATGGAGACATACCCCCACCCAGTGAAACCATCCATCGTTGCAGTGAAGCCACCCACCCCACGTAACAAAGCCGATGTTCTCCTTGTGAAGCCACCCACTGCGCCCACGTAGTGAAGCCATCGTTCTCCCTGTGAAGCCACCCACCCACACAGTGAAGCCATCATTCAGAGGAACAAGTGAGTAAAGCCACCCACCCACCGTCGGCGTCACCCACATTGCCTCCGTCGGCCACACGACTTTAGAGTAAGCTGAACCTGCGCGAGATCCAACGGCAACTCCCAAACCAGCTCCAGGAAAACTAGGTAATGGTGTTTCAGATTTATCTGGGTGTTGATAAGTCTAGAGTAGCGAAATTGGTGGATGAGATGAATTGTGATGCTCTGTTTTGAGTTGATTTCCCTTGAAATTTAATTTGAAATTCCCCCTTCATTGATTGAAAATTTGTGGTAGTAATCCTTCACAATAGAGGATCTAGTTGTTGATGAGTAATGTGCTATGCAATATAAATGAATTGTGATGCTCTGTTTTGAGTTGATTTCCCCTGAAATTTAGTATTAAAACTTTTGGATATGTAATATGAATATTTTTGAAACTCCCACAATGATATTTCTCCGACTAAATCCATAAATTAATAGATGCTAATGACATGAAACAAATAAGTTTATTATTTCAATGTTAGTCTTAAGTTGAGGAGAAGCAGTGAGGCACCAAATGAAATGGTGCATCAGAAGAAGATATTGAAACTGGCGAATGGAAGAAAAAAGATGAGTTGATATTCCCAATCACAATACTATTTACTTTACAAAAAATGGTCAGATTTTGAATTGCTAAGATATTTGTAAATTAAGCTAGAATATACCCGAAGATGTTTCAACTTTATGAGCATTACAAATTTAGTGCATAAAATGTTTCAACTTTCAAATATGGAAATTAAGCTAGAATTTTCAAATTTTGTTTTATAAAAATTTAATCGAATACATCCGAAGATGAAGAGCTGAGCTCCTTACACCTACCTGAATTAACCCCAGAAAGCCACAAGTAGACTAGAGATATTGGTTAGCCCATAGACAGGTACAATCACCTAACCATGTCCAGGTAGTGACGTTGAGAGAAACAATCATCTTTAGATGTTTTAATTGATAAGATATTTGTATATGCCAGTTTTGCTCAACAATGTACCAACTATACATATACAGATCAAGAAAATAGCACAGCTTCCCACCATACCTTTTGTTGGGCTCTTCTAATACTTTGCCTAGCATCTTCACAAGATTTAGTAACCAACTTACTCACTACCTGTAAAACATGTTCAACATAAAGATATAGCAGTAAATAGCAATGATGTGCTATGGTGAAGGAGGAAGTTGGAGTGTAGAACATAAATAAATGGAATAACTATCATGAGATTACCTGCATATGCTCTTTAGTCAATCTGGTCATTAGATGGTGAAGAAGAAAATTAGTCATTTACAATGAGCAAATAAGTCATATTTCTTTAGTGGCCAGCATATCAAATGAACTTCATTCTTACAAAAAATGGTCAGATTTTGAATTTGATTATTTTGAAATTTGACTAATATAAGACTAATCCATCTTAGATGTCTATGGATATCCATTTTGATTGGATATAAGACTAATCCATTTTGTGTATGGCTATCCAATGCAATTATCCTTATCCATCTTAGATGTAAGATGAAAATTACAGTGTATTCGTGGGATTTGATTTGAACATGATCCAAAGCATGATAAAGAGCTGTACTAAACCTAAAACTGTTAACTCCATCATTGGCTATGAACACAGAGAAAAAAGACAATGTAGTAAATTACAAAAAGAAAATGACACCTACCTGGCTCTCTAGTATTGGAAGAATGACTAAGAAAGGGACAACAGCTATGTCCTGCAGATATTAAGCAGAGATGAAGACACAATTAATTAAGATGAAGTTTTTCTTTCCTAGTGTCTTACTTTTCAAGTCAATCTAGAATAATATGTCACCAAATAATCAACAGGTAAACTAAAACATATAAAATGATATATATTAACTACATAGTTAATTGAGAGCAATGGTCAGTAAGCAGAGAGCAACAAAAGCCTCTGAGCTCCTTGCATCTGCAACAACCTGAATTTGACCAATAGTTTACTACCTAGAATATATGAAAATGTGTTTAGATGCTTTTTCTTTTCTCTTTTGGGATAAAATGCTTTTGTTAAACAAATATTATACAGACCTCAAAAACACTTCTAAGAGTGTATTTTCCCCTGAGAGACAGCAAACCCAATCCAACCAAAGCCTTTAAACTTTCTTGAGCAAGCATTGGCCAAATACTTTCTTTAGCCAAATTCTGGAGACAGAAATCAAACAGAATAGGAAAGAATTTGAATGAAAAACAAAAAAAGATAAACATATTTGCATGAATGTAATAAAAAGGATTCATTTGCTTCCACCAAAAGTATTATGTTCTCTTTAACAAAACAAAACTGATGAAGTGTTCCATAGTAGTAATGCATTTAAGATTATTGAAACATATTAAGTACAAAAATGCATGTGCTATAATAGGAATGTCAAAATATTTTGTCTTGCTGAATATGAACTATACCTGTCTATTTAACACTTTTGTTAGTTCAATATACTCTAATGATTTGTATTCTGTCTTGCTAGATTAAGTTAAGGAGCTATGTCACAAAATTCAAGCCACTAGATTTTTTCAAGTTTTCCAGGAAACACTCCCTTCTGTAATTGTAGAGAACATACCTATCAACTCACTTTTTTCACAAATGACAATTTCGGAAGGAGATTCTTCACATGTCGGCTTTACCGGTCTACAAAGAGATGTAATTTTTTTGAATGGATAGATCCACCAATGTGTGAACATGGAAAGTGTGTATTGCTCAAACTGAACCAACTACGAGATTTACCTGCACATAGTAGGGAACAACCGAACCAACTACGAGATTTGCCTGCACCTAGTACTGAACAACCGAACCAACTACGAGATTTGCCTGCACCTAGTACTGAACAACTGAACCAACTACAAGATTTGCCTTCACCTAGTAGGGAACAAGTGAAAAGAATTGCTGATAATGGAGACAGCTGGTGGAAATACATGTGTATTGTATAATGGGGTATTTTATTAGGTATTGTCATTGGGTTTGGGATAAAGACATTAAAATTATGAATTCAGTGTTGATGATGTCATCAATGTATTTTGTAAAATATTTGGTTGTATAAAAGACATGATGTATTTTGTTTTTACATTATCAATGTTATATTTTTTAGTTGTCATGATTTGTTCCATTATTAAAATTATTATTATACATTATATACTGTCCACTATAAATATAGATAGGAATGTTTTTAAATATATAGACATGACTTGTTCCAATATATAGACATTATATACCATTCATGAAATGTTTTTAAATAGATATACAAAAGGCATTCAGTACCATTCGTTCAATATAAAAGTTATTACACAAGATTTATATGTATATATATATATATATATATATATATATATATATATATATATATATATGTATGTATATGTACATATATATACATGTATATATATGTACATATGTATACATGTATATATGTATACATGTATATATATGTATACATGTATATATGTATACATGTATATATATGTATACATATGTACATGTATATACATGTATATATATGTATACATGTATATACATGTATATACATGTACATATATACATGTATATATATATATATATATATCATCCATTAAATACTAAGGCCAATACATAGACTTTATATACCATCCACAAAGTGTTTCAAAATACAAATACAAAAGGCATTTAATGCCATCCATTAAATACATGGACCATAATACATAATATACCAATAAATAAACCTAAAAACTACTTCCAAGATTTCTTCTTTTTCAGCATAAACTTCATCACTCGTGAATTTTCTTAGACATTCTTCCTATTTGATTGGATGATACCTATAAAATTAAAAAAAGATTAAGGATATCATTGTACAAACCCCAACAAAAAAAAATATAAAGATTAAGGCGTTACCACTATATGAAGTTATCCCTCTAAGGCCTTTCTTCTGTTCAGCATAGGTTTTACCACTTGTGAATCTTCTATTACATTCTTTCCCTTGTAATTGGAAACTTGTGTACTGTCAACCTGCACAAATTTTTTTTAAATATCAATGTAACCATTAGAGAAACAAAATGCCACACTTTGAAGAAACACACATATATCTCAACTAAATTTATGCTTTCCCTAGAATTAGTCTGAGCTTTCTTTTGTTCCTTGAACTTTCACCTCCTTTACAAGTCCTTACATTATATTCTTGTTCTTCACACTTTAAGCACCTCACAACTTGGCCATTCTTCCTCATTTTGTATGGATTTTTCACTTTCTCATCCGTATTCTTATTCCTTTATTTCTTAGGCCTCCCAAGCATCTTTTTTGGTTTTGGAGAATCCACATCTGGCAAATCTGTCTCAGTCCATCTCGACTCATCAGGCATTGAATAAAATATCGGTTCATATGATTTGATGTATGCATATTTTCTATATGCGGAGAACACAAAATCCTCAGGCTCCTGACCATGCATCCAAATAGCAGAACATGCATGTGGACATGGTATCCCATTCAAGTCCCATCGCTGACAGCTACATGATCACTGGGTTAAATTAACAACAAACTATTTTTCCTTGTAAGACACTTGAAAGTGACAATCTCCAGCATAAGTTGTTCGGCACTCAAAAGAATCATACTTAGCAATCTCCAGCTTAGCCCTAATGTTCTTGCTTATGTCATTCTCGTCCATTTTTGCACCATCCCTCTTAAGCTGAAACCTTCTCATCAATCTCATCCTAATCATCTCCATCATCGTAATTAGTGGCTTATCTCTTGCATCTATTATGTAGTTGTTGAAACTCTCATTCAGATTATTCACCAACAGATCACATTTAGATCTTGTGCTTAAATATGCCCTAGACCATGTTCTTGGATCCACAGTTGCCAAATAATCATAGCCACTAGCATCTAGGGCCTTGATCCTCTCCAAGGTAGTTTTGAATTCCCTTGGAGTTGAACAAGATGAAGCCTTCCACAAGATATTTTTTAGACCCTGACCCTTATGTCCTCAATCTCGGAAGTTAGCATAGAAATGTCTAACACATATCCTGTGATCTGCATTTGGCATAAGCAACTCAAATGCTTGAGTTAGTCCCTGCATAGAATGAAACATGAAACATATAAGACTAAAATTGAATTGAACAATCTAATGTCAAGTATATACAACAACAACAAAAAAATAATACCTTCTATCTATCAAATATAGATGTCCAGTCACATTTTTCAATTCCTCCAATATCATATAATAGTAGTTCTAGAAACCAAACCCATGCATCTTTATTTTCTATCTCAACAACAGCATATGTTATTGGAAATATATTTTTATTTCCATTCCTCCCAATAGTTGTTAGTAACTGACCTCTAAATGGAGACTTCAGAAAGCAATCATCTAGACCCACAAATCTCCTACAACCAGCCAAGAATCATAATTTCATGGCTCCTAATGACACATACATTCTCTTAAACACACGATTTCCTAATGCACCATGGTTAACAACATGTACCTTTACTGTACTTCCTGGATTGTGATCAAGAAGTGTCTGCGCATAATCATACACCCTTCTGTACTGTTGACTCCACTCTCTATGAATAGCCTTCATGGCCTTCTTCGCTCTATAAACTTGGTGTATTGACACATCACTATTCAAATTTTCAGTCATCTCCTCCATCATATTAGCTTCTTTCCAATCTGGATTTCTTCTCATTTTTTCTAATTATTTTTCCACCAGATAGCTTGAGGTGATCTGTCTATTTCTATAGGCTCTTGGACACGAGTGCTTTGGATACAAATTTCTAATCTGAAATGTACTTTCACCATTTAATTTTATCCCATATATTCTAAACCCACAACTCTTTGCACATTCAACTATAACATTATTGGGATCGTTCTTCCATTTCAAGTCTTTTCCTTGTTGGATGTTCCATTCACGGACTGCAGTCCTAAAAACTGCCACATTTGAGAACTTCTGACCTACACTAAAAATGATATTGTCCATGTCTTTATCAGGCCTGAACTCATCATACCTTGACGTGCCACAATCTTCATCGCTACTGACAGGCGGAGATATCAACTCATCAGAAGGTGAATATTCTGATTGAACATCAGTATCTAGATAGTTGGAAGGTATGGTTTCTACCATTGTTAGTGTCCTTTGAGCCAAACTAAGTTTCTTTTGAGGATTTGCTTGCACAGACTCTATACCTACAAAATGTAAATTAACCATTATGTATGTGCAATTTACCTGGAACATCATAAATATCTTTATCACTAGTTACCACCTCTTTACAATAAGAGTCTTCTTTAATGCTACTATTATTGTCATCACTTTCATACTCACTTTCTTCCCCTTCCCTTACTGCCTCATCTTCCTCTATTGGCACATCATATAAATCACTTGTGTCTATCATATGTATTGAAACTTTCAAGTCTGGTTTATAAATGTCGTATATGACCAACATGCCTTTAATATTAAGGTCTGACACAATATGTACAAGTCCTATATCCAAGGTCTGATAAGGGACATGGTAATGTACGGAAACACTTGTTTTCCACATAAACTGTTTTAACTCATGCATAAGCTCGAAATATGACACGATATCCCTATCCATAGGGTCAATGATTGCCACTTTACCTCCCACATAGGTGGTTTCTTCCAATCTATATTGTAATTTTCCACCATAATGAACAATAAAATTCACATATGATTTTTTCCCCTGCATAAAAAAATTTAAACAAGTTCATAAGTACATATTTAGTTTTTAGAGGTACTATAATTCTAAATATATGCTATTATGTATGTCTTAATCTTCAATCACAAAAAAATAGCCACACTTTTAGCATTTCTTTTGTTCTATGTACAAGCCACACTTTTACCAATATAATGGAAGAATGGTGACGTTAAATTGTTGCTTTCTTTTGTTCTATGTACAAGCTAAAAAGTAGCTTTTTACCAAGAAAAAAGGACAAATATTATACATTCATCAATGCATTTTAGCAACAAAACAAAATTCCCCAAAAACAATGTTAACTACATTGTCAATAAACATGGGGGACCACAAAAAAAATACCATGTTTGGCTATATATAGAAGATGGGGGACCATAAAACATGGGGATGTTATAATTTACTTATCAAAATTATGCCATTCACGTGGAGGCTCACAAATTTCAAAAAAAATTTCTTAAAGTCTAGCAACTGGGCCATGTATGTTCATTGGTTTGGAACAAAGTGAAAAACTGAGCATGCAGGCAATTTTTTTATCATTGGTTGGGCTTAATCTTTGTAAATAAAGTCAAGACACTGATTTTCTTTATTCAACCAAAAGATATAAATAGAAAGGAGACAATACTAGCATTCAAAGCACCATTCATTGTCAACAACAAAAAAGGTCAATCTAGAATACATGTTCAACACTTTATGCATCGTTGAACTTAGCCTATTCTTGCCCATTCATTGTCAAGACTAGAAACATAAGGGACCACAAAGATAATCGAGACCACGAAGATAATCTACATGTGTTTGTTACTAAATATTCAGATCACATGCTTTACACTTTTTTTTATCCAATCAATGGTACACCAAACCATTTTACATTTTCAGACCATATGCCTGATCTGTTATCCATCACACTTAGCAAGCAAACTTTTTTTTCAGTGGTTTCTTCCTCCACAGTTTCCCAGACCCAGACTTCTCAATCGCAATTAGTAGCTAATGTGGGTGATGGGTTCAGCTTGGCAGTGCCCTGACATAGGCTTCTCACATGTGATGGCTTTGAGTCCTTGGGTGTTGCCGTTGGATCTCGCGCAGGTGCCCAGACCGAGGCTTCTCAATTGCTCCTTAGTTGATATGGGTGACGAGTTCAGCTTGGCGGTGCCCAGACAGAGGCTTCTTAGACATGTTAACTTTGGGTACTTGGGTGTTGACGATGGATCTCGCGCAGCTTCAGCTTTCTCTGAAGGAGACGATGTGGGTGATGCTGGTGGCTCAATAGCTTCACTTTGCTCTTCTTGTTAGCTTGAGCAATTTTTACAGGGAGAACATCGGCTTCACTGCGTGGGTATGTTCGTGAAGAAGGGGATGGGTTCTGTCCGTGAAGATGCCCGATAGAAGCTAAAGAAAACACATAGAAAAAAAAATAAATTGCCTAATATTTGTTGAAGAAAACAAATAGGAATAAAAATCATTGTTTTTTACTTACAAAAATTAGAAGGCTATTTTGGAAATTTCACACTTAAAAAACGTTAGATTTGACGAAAAATTGCCTGTTGGGGGGACATTGCAATCAATCAAGAGGATAAGTGGGAGATTGCGATTTTTGAAAGAAAGGGGTAGATATTACAATTGGACTCAAAGGTTAGGGTGGCAAGGTGCTATTTCTCCAAAAAATTTGCATATTGGAACAACAATAATAGTACCTATCTTAACTTTGCTAATGGAATTTGCTTGCTCCTTTATGTCAAGAGATAAAGGGGCAGACTGAAACTAGTTTTGTGCACAAATAATAGTCTCTATTGTTCTTAAAGATACAAAACTCCTATAATAATTAAGAACCTGACCCCTTTTACTCAAAAATTATCTAGAAGCAATTATTGACATTGGTATAGTCAATAAATCTTTAGCAATATGAGTAAGAGTAGATAATTTAGTGGAATTCATCTTTCACAAAGAATATCAAGATTTTGGTGACATCTTTTCCTAGACATCAATTAGATATGTTATCTAAGGTATCATCCTTATTCATATCCATATCAAATTTCATAATGAACTAGTCTTTTGCATCTCTGAAAATTTGCACTTCTCTACTTGATTAGGAAGATTGAGCAACATCTTGTAATTTTTCACCACCATAAAAAAAATTTATATTTATCTTACATACGATTGAGTACTTTTTATTTTTCCAAATATAAAACTAGCTAAGCCTTGGTCATAGAGTTTTGGAAGGCTCTACTTAACAAACTTCAAATTGGATCTTAGATCAAGCACTATAATAATGAAAATAAACATATCCATATTTTTAAGTTGCCCCAATATTTGTGATGCTTAACTTTCATTCTTATAGTCATATTTTTAGTAACGCATTATCATCACTCTCATACCAACCTTTCAAAGTCTTGACAATAAGACAATACTCATAAAAATGTTGAGATGTAAGTCACATACAAAGAACTTGAGATATTGTTAGTTACATTAAAAAATATATTAAAAAACTTCACAAAATGCATTGCATTATGTCAATCCTTTGTGTTTGAGGGACCACTAGGAAATCCAACACAAACTAAACATCCAGCTCTTTCAAATTAAGAAATGCATTTTGAAATTTCAAGGCATTTGCAAGCATAAGATACCATGCCCTTATCTTGTATCTTGGCAAACTCCACCCATTTTTAAAATTTTTTCATATGTCCAAGTGACACTTACACATATCTACAAGTATTTTTAATTCTATTTATGGAATCATGTATATCCTTCAAGCCATCATTAACAACAAAATTCAATATATAAGCATAACACCTAACATGCTTATCTTCCCCATTCATCAAACTTCCATTCCGGCCACTCATTTATTTGCCTCTTCAAGTATGATATGGTAACATCTTTTAAACTAGCATTATGAATAATTGTAGTGAAAACTTGTTTAATTTTCGATTTAGTAAGGTATTTCGCTTTTTTTTTATCAATCATTTCTTCTCTATAACGATTAATTTGACAAAAGTTCAAAATTTGCTTATGCAACTTATATTTATTATCCATAAAATGCATAGTAAGAAAAATGCTAGGAATGGTTCACACCCAAATAGAGTGAATTGGGTGTTTCAAGATATTTTCACTAGGTGAAAGAAGGAATGAGTTTAAAAACTCTTTCACAAAACCTTTTGAAAAACCAACAACAAAATAACCAATAAAACAAATTTTCTTTTGCAAGATATAAAATAAAAAAAATTCACTTTGGAAGAGAGGCAATATGAAGAAAACTTCAATACAAACAAGTCAAGATATGAATGATAAAGCACAACTTGTAACCAAGCAAAGAAATGAGATAGATCTTGTAGAAAAACAAGAAAGTTAAAGTAAAGGAGTGGGGAAGACACAAGATATTTATACTGGTTCAGTTTAACCACCATACTTATGTTCAATCTTCAAGCCACAACTTGAGAATTTCACTAATCGGGCATAAGACTCTCTTTCAGAGTAAAAGATAAACAATTGAAATTATATCAGAAAATAGGAGAAAACAAGAGCTTAAGAGAAAGATAAGATGTTATGCTTAATTTTCTTTATTTTCCAATGATTAAGACATTTGGTATTTATAGGAAAATAAAGTTTATAGTCGTTGGGAATCATTTAAGATCGGAATCAATGAAATTTGACCAATATAAGGCTATAAAATCAATCTCATATTATGAGTTAGGCAATCACTCCACGCTATAGGTGCTTATTGGTTATGATTTTCTGAGAGTTTCAACTTTCTAGAATGTCATTGAGCCTCGTAGTTATAAGCATATGTTAGTTACTAGGATTGAATTCTAAAAACACATAGGCATCCAATGGATGCCTTGGGCTTTTGTTGGTCCTTTATATTGTTAATTTTAAAAGCTCCATGTCATTAAGTCTCCACTGATAGCTATATGCATTTGTTGCTTTTTGAAATTAAATTCTAGAAACACATAGGCATCTAATGGATGCTTCGAGTTTCTATTGGTCCTTTATACCAATTTCAAAAGCCCTAAAATCCATTAGGTATTTATTGCTACTATTAGGAATCCGTTGGTCATTGATTTGAAAATTTTTCTCTATTTTAAAGCCATTAGACACCTGTTACTCATAACATCCTCCAAGTCGCTTTGAAAAATATATTTTGAGCAAATTTCACAGACTTAATTACCAACAAACTTAAGAAAACCATAACTAAACATCATAAACATATCTAAAATCTCAAGGTTTCTTAAGCTCTCTAATTTACATACAACTAAGGCTAAGAAAACCTTAAAAAGATATAACCTTTAAAGCTTGGGTTCCCTTGGCCTTTTTTCCATAAAAGCTTTTGATGCATCCTTTGAAATCTTCACGAAAGAACTTGATGTAACTTATCTAAATTTGTGTATTTCTTGAAACACTCTTTTATTTTGTTTATTATCATTAAGACCTTTGAAAGGCACATCAATGGAGTCAACAAGAAAGATAATTCAAATTTCGTATAGGTGTCTAGCAATTAGTAGTTAAACAAGCACTTTGAGATTTCATGGATAACACAGTTCTTAATTTTTTTTTCTCATATAAGAAAAACCTATAATAATATCTAACTATTGTAATACTAGATGAAATAAGAAATAATGGCTAAACAGTGCTTATAAAATGTCGCAACCCTTCACCCTCAATATGCTTAAAGGGTAATTCATCAATAACAATAATCCTAACTAGAACATACCTACATGCATCAAGACTAAAACTAACAACTGTTAAGTTGCTCTTAGACTCTTTTCCTTGCTTTTTTCTTTTTAGTTGTAAACAAAGGCATGGTTTGTTATGGGTCTAGTAATTCTTTAAGAAATTTTAGACATTTTTTTTCAAAGTGAAGGGCCATGTGAAAAGTTTCGTTTCTCTTTTTACGGGAGAATAATCAACTTCACATCATTTACATGAAACATTAGGCCAATTCGAGTTAAGACTCTTAATATTAGTAAAATGTTGCTACACCTAAAATTCAGGTCCCTTTTGGAACGTCATCCTCCTTTTCTTTCTCTTATATCTCTTTCTTCCTTTTGTAAGGCATTGAAGCACTCTTGCTTATCTAGAGAAGATTTTGATCCTTCAATAGCATCCTTAAGAGCTTATTGTCATGCTTCTTCTTTTCTCTCTTGGTTATACTCCAAATATACCTCTTGATGTCAAATTTTATATTAGGATGTAAGAAAGATGTAATATAACATAATTCAATATAATAAAATAAATAAAATTAAAGTATGGCATATAAATTTTTAAAAATTTCCTTACCTCCAACTATAAGTCATGTTTGCCCCTATCTTAACCCTGAAAATAAGAATGAAATATCACAAATTAATCTTTCTGCCCAAAAAAAATTAAAGAAGTTAAAAGAATATTTTTTTACAAGTCAAAACTTTAAATTTAAAATAAAATAATGACCATTCCTTAGAACAAGAAAACAAGATAATGGCCAACAAACAACAAAAGGAATCCTGTTTTTGTCGCCCAAAGAGAAAGATTGCACTGATAATAAAAATCCCACCACTTCATATCAAGAATCAATAAACTAAATTAGAAACATCAACTACAACCTAAACTTGACACTTACTGTTGGACATTGTTCAACTTTTCATTTTAACAAACAAAGAGAGGCCATGTGTGAATATAAATCATTGGCTAGAGAGAATGTGTAAAAAAAAAAAATGTTATATGTCTTTTTTAATTCCACAAAAAAAAATCCAAGAACAAAGAAATAATCATAATCATTTCTAGCACAAACATTTAAATACCGAATCTAAATGGGTTCTTAGGGAACTTCTCTTTTCCTTGTACTTCTTTTTTTTTTTTTTTTATTACAATGCATCCAAACAAAGATCTAACAATTTTTTCACTTCCTTCCCAAGTTGTAGCATTACACAAAAAAGTAGTAGCAAAATTTAGTTCTTCATGCATAAACTAGCTACAAACATGTTTAATTTCCAAATTCCCAAATAGTTGTTTTTAACATAATTTCCAAACAATTATTTCATAGAGCATTATAAAAAGAAAAAGAAACATATCGTTTTGCCTTTATTTAGGAAAGCAAAGTTTATCGAATTCACCCTTAGTCTATCATTTAATTTCGAAAAGCATACGTTTACCACATTCTTGCGAGGAAGGTCTTACGATGACCACGAATTTGCAGCTGGTGTTGGGTAGCAATGTTGTGCTAGTTGTTAGGAACGTGCATGATTGGGTAAGGAGTGTTTCTACTTTTTTGCGGCAAGAGTTTTTGGGTTGACTTTCTTTTCTATACTTAAGGGAGACTTTGGTAGGAGATTTTTTTCTTTTTTCGTGAAACTGAATTTAAAAAAGTTAGGGCTTATTTTTTTTTTTTTTAAATAATTTTTTTTTAAAATAAAAAATTTGTTTGATAAATATTTTTTATTATTGTTTCAGAATAAGTTTTAAAAATAAGTTATTTTGAAAACAAAAAATTTGAAACAAGATAAAGTTTTTTTTTTATTTTTTTATTTTTATAACATAAAAAAGTAAAAAAAATATTTTTAAAATAGTTTATCAATTTTTTTTACTTTTGTTTTAAATATAATATTTAGAAACAATTTTTTTATTTAAAAAAAGAATAAAACAAGCTCTTAAACTCTCATGTTTGGTTTCTCAATTTTAAAACAAAATTTTCAAGAAACATGAATTTTTAGAAATAATTTTTTAAATGATTCTTACTAAAAATTTATCATGTAAAGAGGTGAGAATCTAAATTTTTTATATCATAGAATTTTTTTTTTCTAAATGTAAAAAGATGATAGTGCTTTCCATTTTTTCACTTTTTTTTTCTCACTTTTCCTCTCATTTCTCTCTCTACTCTATCACTTTATCTCTCATCCCCTCTCTCACTAACTTTAATATAATTTAGGGCATTTTTACAAAAATACCAAAATTTCTAATTTTTTTTATTACAATCAAACACGGTAATAAAAGATTTCTAAATAAATATTTAAAATCAAATAAATATATTTTATATATTTTTAATAATTATAATTTTAAAAAACATATTTATCAAAAAATATAAATTTTAAAAATAAAAATTTTTACTACATACCAACTATTTTTCAAAAATGAACTAATGAAATAAAGACACAAGCAAAGTAGAGTAGAACCAATTTAGTTTAGTTAGGAAAAAGGTGAAGTTTGAGAGATAGAATAAAGGCACAACAAACATCATATATATATATATATATATATATATATATATATATATATATATATATATATATATATATATATATATATATATATATATATATATATATATATATATATGTGGGTGTGTGTGTGTGTGTGGTAGTAGTAGTTAATTTAGTCTAGTTTGGTTAGAATTATTTTTTAATTAACAATTAAATTAAACTGTTTATTATTAAAAAAAATTATTAAATTTTGAATTATTTTAATTTAATTTTGTTAAATTTATTCGATTTTGTATACCTTGATTATCATAATAAATGACTCACGACATAGGGTTTGAAATAATATCTTTCATATATTAACGGTACAAGAGTTTTTCATAGAGAAAATGCTCCAGAGGAGTGTCTTCCACCAAAGTATTTTTCTAAATAAATTTTTGGAGCACGTGTCAAACTCTAGTGCTTTCTTAATTTTTTTTTTTTAATGTTTTCTCCTACCACACCAAACTTACCATTTTACCCAACGATTTGTTCCTTTTCGTTCCAATCCCGGGGTTCCGTGTAGTCATTTTATAGTCTTGACTCAAACCCTTGTTCCTGTATGCTGGGTACCTTTAGCTACTCTTCTCTGTAAACTTCTCTTTCGTTTCAAATCTGAATGTCCATATTTCACTCTCGCCTCCATCTCTGTTTTTCTTCTTCTCATTATTTGGATTTTCAGTTATTCCCTTCTTCTTCTTATTCCAAGTTTCAATTTTAACTTTTTTTTTTTTTGGATCCTCCAAGTTTTCGTCTTTCTACAACTGAGCTTCGGAGTTGCAGACATTGGCCAACCATCGGCCGGCAAGCCCAGCTTAATCCTGTAATTCGAGGTAAGGTTTCTGTTTTCTGTATTTTCACTTTTCTGTTTTATTTTGGCCAACCTCTATTTTCTCTTTTCTATTCGACGATTTGAACAGATGGGGAGTTGCCGAATCAGCACTATGTGGCCTACAATGATAGTGCTTGAACTATCAAGGTCAATCTTTCTCAGAAAATTAGTGAGAAAATGAGAGAAAATTTATCGAAGTGACAGGGAATTGCCCGAAATACAATCTCAGAACCAGTATAACAATCTTCAGTCCCTAACTTCCTCTAACAACATACTATTTATAGCCTTTCGCCCACTGACAAACTACTCCGCTGCCAATGCTCATTTCTCCCCTCAGAAACAAATGAACCAACACTCTTTCTCATTTCTTAGTATATGAAAGATTTTATTCCAGACCAAATGTTGTGAGTCGAATATTATCACGAAAGAAATGATAACCTGTCACTCTTTATTTTAAACAATAAATTACATTAATTTTGTTTTTTTTTTAAGATTCATGAAAATTATACTCCCAACTCTTTAGTTTTAAATTAAAACAAGAATTTTAACTTATAAAATATACCCTCACATCCTTTCAGTTTATGATCTGTAGAGATAGAGATAGGTAGTTACAACAAAATTTATAATATTCTAGAATCTCAAAAGAATTTATGATCTCCTATAATCTCAACATATTCCTAGAAGTTCATGTTGTTGGGTGGAGTAAAATTAATCCATTTGTATCTTGTTGTTTTCCTTTAATGTTTTGTGAAATGCTTTTGCTTTATTTTAATGCGTAATTTATATGTTTATATATTCTCTTTTAAAATGCCATGCACAGGCTCTGAATATGGAGGCTATAATATAGAAATGTGTAATTCTGCCTTTCAACTTTCATGCTTTTAGTGAAAGTTGCATTGCGGTCTTGCAGATATTGAAGATGACCAGCCAAAATTTTCAAATATATCATGAAAGACAGAGGCTACAGTATTGCCTATTGCATTGCCTGAACAATCTCTTTCAGGTGCCCATTTCTTAATCTTTTTTACTTTACACTTACGGTTGCTCCCTCTTTGTTTTTTGTTTTTGTTTTTGTTTATTTGTTTCACAAGAAATGGAAGCAATCAAACTTTAAATACTTGATTCCTGAATTTCATATGGATAAGAATTGAATGATATTGCCTTCAATCAGGAACTATGATTGTAGAACATGGTTCCTTGGATAATAAGATTTGGATTGTTTGAGGTTTCCAAAATATCAATTAGGAACTATGATTGTAGAACATAGTTGATGTTTTTCTCCTCACAATTCATTTTGAAATTAATTTTTCTATTTTAAAATCTTGGTAATTTGATTTCTTTTTGATTTTGTATTGTTTCTGTCCAATCAGCAACAGGATGCCTTTAATCGGGCTGGTTTGAATGCAATTGCTGAAAAACTCGTATTTGATGAACCGGAAAGAGAAGATTGGACACCATTATCCGTTGTTTTTAAGCCCCATCATAATGTCTTGACTGGAAACTATGACATAAATGTTCTGATTGCAGCCTTAGAAGAGAAAGGGAAGAGGATAGTCTGGCATGATCGTCGCAGTGGAGTATCCTCTATTGATCTTGATGCACCTAATGATACATTAATGGGGGTCGTACTTAATGTCTCAGTTAGGAGGTTTGCTGGCCTATGGAAAAGTAGACACTGGATTACTTTGAGGAGGATTGATGGGGTTTGGTGTAACTTGGACAGTGATCTTGCTGCTCCACTACCTTTCAAAAACACTGATGAAGTTAGGGAGTTCTTGGATTCTATCATTGGTCAGGGTGGGGAGGTTTTGCTTGTCATGAATGAAGAACAGTCTTGAAATCTTCAGTGGTTTTGATTCTAGCTTCAATGCTTCACTGTCTGTTTCGAATAGTGTATGTGTACAGTACTAGACTAATGATGATTCCTTGGAGAATACAGCTATATTCATTTTTTGGTCTCTTCTCCCTGAGTCTTCAGGTCTTATACCTGTTGATAATATGTAACAATTGTTAAGTCAATTGCTTGTGAAAGATCTTTTCATAATAAGAAATAGTGGGTGGAGGTGCTAGTGTATACTCATCTGGCACAGCAAAAGGTCAGGCCCGATAAATGTTTGACTTGAATTTTCTCAGATTGAAGCATTTCTTTCTCATCACTAGCAAGGTATTTTTATTTTTAAATTTTTTTAATATTGATTTCTTTAATTGAAGACAATATTTCAGGGACTTGTATGATTTCCTAGTTGTATCTGTTGTAAACGTGGAACGTGGTTGATAGACGCCTGAAAATTGAGAATATGTATATCAGCTTTAGGCAGATGCAATCATAGAAACTGGGTTACGAGTTGAACCGAGAGAAGAGCTCAATCTCTAAGGACTAGTTTATTAAGCGGGAAAAATTCAAGGTTTAAGTATCATTTTAGGTGTTGTCACATTGGCAGAGGATAGTCTGACAAGTAAATCTTAAATTTCAAATTTCAAGATTATTTTATAGTGAGTCAAATAAGTTTACTATAAATTTAAATTTATAATGAATCAAATATAAATTAAGAGTGAAAAACTATAAAATTAAAATAAATCAATAATAACAAATTAATTTTAAAGTGGATCAAATATAAATTTGAAGGGCATGTGCCACCTCTCATTCATATGTGCCTGTCAGATTTTGATAGACCTAGCACACATTACACTTTGGTTGCTTACTTTGAGTGATTTTTACTTTGGTTGTCGAAGTAGTCATTTTTATATTGGTTATATCTCAATCAAAAACACTATTTGTTATGACTTAATCAAGAGTAGAGTTAATTCCAAAATATTAATATGTATTTTTTTTTGGACAAATAAAATACTAATATGCTAGGTAGAATAGCTCAAGGCTTGAGTACCATTTTAGGTCGGGGTGACAGCCCACTAGATAAAATAGCAAACCAACTCTAAGTACACACCGTGATTGTGGATGATTGAATGAATGTTTGGCATGTTTTTGTTGCATTTTTTCGCCATGGAACAATCGCAATTTACTCTATCCTTTCAATAAATGTTATTATTGCATAAATCCTTATTTTAATCCCAATAGGATTGGAATCCAAGGCCTTCTATTCAGATTGAGTTATCCAATTTTCAAGCTATAATAAACCTTTATGTTAACATAAAGAAAAGGGAAAATCCCAGGTATAAAGCTGCCAGCTTTTCACAAGGTCAAACTGTTTTTTTTTTTGGTAAACTGGTCAAACTTTGTTTAAACTTAAAGGAATTGGATGCATCTATCTGATCAAGAATTTAGAACTGGTTCATTTTCACTTAACTTTAGGGACTCGCCAATAATTGAATTACAGTTTGGAAAATTTAAGTTACATCAATACCAAAAGATTGAGCTCGTTTTTATCTTTAAAATTGCTAGTATCAAAAACGCTACTTGGGTCTTAAAGCTCCTTAGAGTTATATCAAAACCAAAAGATTGAGCTCGTTTTTATTTTTGAAATTGCTAGTATAAAAAACGCTACTTGGATTTTAAAGCTGCTTACATTAGGGAGCGTTTAATATAAGTCAAATTTTTTTATTATTGAGAATTTTATTTTTAAAAAAATATAATTGATAAACATTATAATTTTTAAAAATTTGCAAAATGTGCTTAGTTGAATTTTAAAATTGCTGAAAAATTTTAAGTAATGAGAATCTTATATTTATATGTTTGATTATACTTAAATTTTTTTAAACTTTTTAGTAAATTTTTAAAAATGTCTCTTACCTTCTTTTTTTAAAAAATCTTGCCTGTTTTTATTTTTAATAAAAAATAAAATATTAAAAAAATAAAATAAATTAAAAAATACCTATAGTTGCCTTTCTAAAACAATAAAGATGCTTCCTCTATGACAAAAGATATATAAAATTTAAAAAATATGCAATGTTACATATATAATTACATGATAGTGTTATATTAAAAAAAGTTATACACAAAAAAATATCTCAACATGATGTGTACAAAAAAAAAACATCTCAGGAGTATATATACAAAAAACATTTCAATAGGATATGTACAAAATAGTTATAAAAAAAAATCTCAACATGATGTGATAACCCAAAATAACACTATTTTCTTAATCTAACTTTTAAACCAATATCTTTTTGATTAACATTGCAATAAATTGAATAATGTTAGTAAAATATAAAAGGAAAAAAATATAACAAAAAAGTTATCTTCTCAAATATGATTTTCTGCCAATATATCATTCACTAGTAATTTTTTTTTCTTCAAGATCTACTTGCAAGAAAATGTCAGTTGTATAACTATCTTTACATATCAAACGCTTAACTTTAACCTACTATAGAGTATTTAATCTTTCAATATTTTTCAACTCCTGATAAACTGACATTCTCTTATTAACTCCATCAGATTCATCCTTTAAAATTAAAGCTAAAGTTTCAATTGTACTAGTACATTTCTCATATAAAGTACTATACTTGGTAATACTATCAGCCACCATTTCAATTAATGAGTTTTCTCGATCTTTTTTTTACCTCTCTTATTATTATTTGACCCACTACCTTGTCCAATATTAATAGTTGTTTAAGTTTCATCAACAGAGTCAACTGCTTCATCAACTTTCTCTTTGATATGTATTTCAATTTCAACATCAGAATCTATAAAATCTTCTTTATCCATTGCTTCCACAACAGTATCAAGATCCTCTGCATTTTCTCTGTTGGCAATATCTTTGCCATGACCAAATACATCAAAGTAAGGAAATTGCTTATTGTATAGCCCTTTAACATTAGGATGAGTCTGCCAATAAAACTTATAAATAATATATATATTAATGGAAGAAAAAAATTACATAAAACTATAATTAAATAGACATAAAAATATCATAAGTTACCTTTACCCACTCTTTATATATTTTCTTATCAACTACAATCATTTTATCCTTGTCATTTCAACTAAATTTACTGCCACCTCTAGGCCCAATCATTTCACATATTGCATTATAGTGCTTTTTAAGTTGTTTAACCCTTGACTCTATATGAGGGGAAGCTTTCAAATTACAGCCGAGTTTTTTTGTAGCATCATCTTCTCCAAATATTTGCGAAATCCAGGTTTGAAACCATTGTCCCATCTCCAAGCTATCCCATATTCAACTAAACACTCAACAAGGATTACATCTTCTTTGGAAGTCCATTGATGATGATTACGTTTCACTTTGAATTCTTTCATCTAGTGATAGGAAAAAAATGTAGAATACAAATAATATCAAATAGTTAAAAGCATATAATTAAATGGACTTTATTAATAATATCATAACACAACTAAAAATGTCATAAAAAATAGTTAATATCCAGTCTATTACAATATAATAAAATGACTAAATTTAAAATATTCATCATTACAAGCAACACAAATGGACTTTATTAATAATATCATAACACAACTAAAAATGTCATAAAAAATAGTTAATATCCAGTCTATTACAATATAATAAAATGACTAAATTTAAAATATTCATCATTACAAGCAACACAAATGGAGGACAAAATTTTTAATAATGCCCAAATGATTTCAATGTTGTCATCTCCATGTATTGAACTTTTCTTGAGTAAGCTCTTCTCTCCAATTTGTTCAAGCATCAGATGCCTCTACATAAGTTATCATATCACCTTGCAAAACATCTTCTTGTTCTTCCATGTCCATCAAGTGATGTTCTAAAGAGTCTACTGCCATTTCTCTTCTAATGTGATTATGAAGCAAGCAAGCAGTAATTATTCTACACTGTGTTTTAACAGGATAAAATGATTAGGCCTTTAAAATTCCCCAACGCCTTTTTAAGAAGCCAAAACATCTTTTGATGACATTCCTAGCAGAAGAATGTTTAATGTTGAAAAACTCTTGTGGTGTTGCAGGTTATGCCCCGTGTATCCATTCATTAAGATGATATCTTTTCCCCTATAAGGTGTAAGGAACCTTTCTCCATTCATATATCCAACATCACATAAATAATAATACCCTAAAAAAGAATGATGATCATTTATTAAAAAGAAAAGTTATTAAAATGAATCTAAGAAGCACCAACCTCAAAAAATAAAAAAAATGACACTCCAAAATAAATTAAAGTACCTTTTGGCACCTTTAATCCATTCCTACGATATATAGCATATCTGAGAACCCTAAAATCTGTAGCTGATTCTTGCCATCTAGCTAAAACATAGATAAATTGTAAATCTTTAGAACAAACTCCTAACACATTTGTTACTATCTCACATTTTTTGGTATGATATTTAGCCTTATCAACTTGTAAGACATTTAGCTTTATGTATGTCCCATCTAGAGCTCCTAGAAAATTCTATTCATTAGGAAAAAAATGTGTAGCATTAGTTTTATTTCTTAATTAATAAAGTGATAATACCAATTTTTCTATATTTACTTGTAACATTACCTTAAACTATTTTCAACGTTCATCAGTAGAATTTTGAGGTATAGGTTCAGGTTGCTTGAGTAAAACTATATAACATTTCAATACAGCATGCAAGACTTTGTTGAACTGCCAATTTATTGTTTTACTAGACCTCATGAACTATCTTTTAATTACTCTATTTTTAACATCATGAGCTAAAATGTGTAAAAATATTGCAACTTGCTCTTCTACACTCATATGTTGAGGTGATACAAGCATTTCTACAGTTTTCAATAAGTCATATAATTTATAAAAACACCTCTTATCCATTCTAGTATTTTCAATACAAGCAGTATCACTAATGTAAACTATCCGTTCGAAATTTACATTTCTAACCATGGCCCTACTATAATGATCTCAAGCAGCACATCTCTTAGTTCTTCTTAAATGATAAACCAATAACAAGAGACACGAAGAACAAATTGATTAAATAACTCTATATATATTATTAGTATGAGGATAAGCCTTCTTTTCCTTCCATAGTTTAATTGTGCCATTATCTAATATGAAACAAAAATAATATATTTTTAGAGAGGACCAAAATCATCTAAGATGAATATAAGGAGAATATTTTTACAAACATACTATCATAAGTGTCACATATATTTATTACAAACATGCTATAAGAAAATTAAAATATTATGCTTTTAAACCTTAAATATAAAGCCTTATACTCCCTGCACTAAGAAGAGTTCATATTTTAAAACCTCTACAATCTTTACTCCTATTTTAAAAGCCATCTCCACCGTTCTACAAATCCCAGGTAAATCCTAGATCTAGACCAAAAAAGGATTCACATTAAAGAGGTCATCAATGAATTCTAAATTTGCCTTCTACACCCTTGAAGATAAAGAGTTGATTCTTATATTATGTCTAAGGCTATTTTTCAGAATGCAGTATAAATTTGTGTAAGAGAAAAGTGCCATAATTTTATTTTTATTTAAAGGCAATTGCAAAATTAAATTAGTCGTGATTAAAACATTTTTTGGTGTTGTTTACTAATATCTAAGTCACTGTACCTGCTCAATGTACAATGCAATACAAATTAGTATGTATTTGGATCCTCTAAATTTCTCAAATAAATTTATTCCTAGTTCAAACATTCAACTCAACAAATTAAACATCAACTATAAATGTTATGCCACATTAGCATTTTACATTTTACTGCAAAACTTATCATTTACCTTACAGTATCAATCCATTTATTTGACTCATTAATTTGTTATGACTTGTGAAAATTAAACTAAATCTTCAATGATTCTAATGTTAAAATGTGACTCTAGTAAATAAATCAAATAATCATCTAGAACTAGGTATCTTCTTTCTCTCTGAGAGCTTCTATGGTTAATCCCTATGGTTCTTAATGCTAGATCTTTATGAATTAATTTTTTTAGAAAATTAATCTTCATTTATTTGCTTGACATTATTGTCAAAACATTCTAAGCAATTAGGGATGCTGGATTAGTAAGAGGTAAAGAAACATATACCCAAACTTTTAGAATGTCCACTTAAGTGTGATTCATCACTCTCACTAACTTCATTATTCTTAATGAATTAGTATAATTGTTGATTGTTCTCTAATATCTCAATTAAAATTAATGCTACACATCTTTAGTTAGATGACTAAATGGTAGTGTGTGTGTATATATATATATATATATATATATATATATATATATATATATATAAGGTTTATGTATATTGTCAAAATAGAGAGCTTTCTATATTTACCATTAAATTTAAAGAAAGTTAAAAGAGAATATGTATTCATAACTTTTCAACCTTCTATTTCTCTAATTGTCACTCACATACAAAAGCCATCTGTTGCTTTAATGCTTTATTTCTTTTGTCTTCTCCATGGATAGAAAAAGTCAGAATTCCAAATTAAAGTAAAAGCTTTAACATATAGACTAATTTATTCAAATCTTCAACTAAAAGCATAATCAAATCAAAATAACAAAAACACACAAATTTAAACCCCATTCATAGACATAACTAAACCAATTCCAAAAGTGTAATGGGGTTATGCCTTTAAATAGTTTTAAACAACTCATGATGGATATCTTAGACCTCTCGGGAAAAGTTAGATATTATGCAAAGGAAAATAGATATTGTGCTTATTGGGAGCAGCTGAAATTTCTTTAGCATAATATGATTAAGAAAATGCTTGTTATGTACATAGTGTAAAGTTGTCCTACCTAATGTGAATCTCTAATATGAACCTCACCAAGAGTAGTGAGACATAGAATCAATATGAGATCTAATTGGAAGGATCGTGTTCTAATTCAGATTTTATAACAAAATAAATAAAAAGAAAAGTGACTTTGACCGGTTATCTATAAAGAGATAAGAACCAAAAGTATAAAAAATATTGTAGACGCCATACTCAAGAAAGAGGAAGAAAATTGTAAGTGGTAAGTCTTGCTTGAACGTCACAAGAAAATCTTGATAAGTTTAGAAAACTTCTTTGAAGAACCAAAGAGAAAATACTATCAATATTATTAATGATAATCTATATTATTCAAGAGCATACATGTCTATTTTAGGCCAATTACCTAAACAAACAAGGAAAATTTCATAGAAAACTCTTACAAGGCAAGAAAAATTAGAAATAAGAAACTTTTCTAGAAACTATTAAATAGGAAACTTTCCTAATCAAATAAAGAAAATATTACAAGTAAATAAATCAGAAAAAAAAAAGCGTTGGATAAATTGGGCAATTAAATAAATTCATTATTTTGGGTCTATATTCAGTCTTTAACCTTCAATCTTCTTGCACTTTAGGTACATATTCAGATTGACAGGTCTTAACCTATAGTTAAATAGATTTTAATAGTATGGACCAGTCTTGAATTTTTATTATTATTATTGCAGTTTTCTCCTTAATGAGCCTCTAGAATTAGACTATTAAGTGCTTCTTTGAATATTTTAGCCTGAACTCTTATGATAGGTCTAACTAGGACTTGAAGCGGGTCCGCATTTCATTTCCATTTGTCAGCCCTAACCATGATCTCATCATTCCCCTCCTCTTGAATATGATTTGTCCTCAAATCATCACCTACATTAAAAGAAGACAAGTTAGAAACATTAAAAGTTGCACTAACATTATAATCACCTAGAAGATCTAGTTTGTAGGAATTATCATTGATCCTTTCAATTACTTAAAATGGACCATCCCCTTTTAGAAGTAATTTAGATTGCCTTTGAGCTGAAAACCTTTCCTTTTTCATATGCAACCAAACCCAATCATCAGGCTCAAATACAACTTTCTTGCGCCCTTATTAGCTTGTTTGACATATTGCTCAGTTTTCTCTCAATGTTTTGTCGAGCTTTTTCATGAATCTACCTAACAAATTCAACTTTCTTCTTTCCATCTAAGTTAATATGCTCAACCATAGGTAAAGAAGTTAAATCCAAAGGAGTTAATGGATTAAACCTATACACGATTTCAAAAGGAGAAAACTTAGTTGCAGATGTATGCTCTTATTATATGCAAATTCAACATGTGGCAAACATTCCTTCCATGATTTCAAATTCCTTTGTATCATGGCACGTAACAAAGTAGATAAAGTCATATTAACTACTTCAGTTTGATCGTTAGTTTGTGGGTGACAAGTAGTAGAAAATAAATGTTTCGTCCTTAACTTAGCCCACAATTTTTTTCAAAAATAGTTTAAGAATTTTGCATTTTCGTCAGTCACAATACTCCTAGGCATGCCGTGCAATTTCATAATTTCTTTGAAAAACAAATCAGCAATATGTGATGCATAATCAGTTTTATGATATGGTATGAAATGTGCTATTTTAGAAAACCTATCAACAACCACATATATAGAATCCTTACCACTTTTTGACTTAGGTAAGTCTAACACAAAATCCATAGATATGTTCATACAAGGTTCACTAAGTATAGGCAAAAGAGTATATAAACCATCCGGTTTAGTTGTAGACTTAACTTGTCTACAAATGATACACTTTTCACATATCCGTTCTACATCACGTTTCATATGAGGCCAAAAGAAATGTTCATGAAAAACACTCAAAGTCTTGGGTATGCCAAAATGTCCCATCAAAGCACCTCCATGAGCTTCTCTAAGAAGCAAGTCATGTAATGAACATTTAGGCACACGCCATTTATTTTTTCTAAACAAAAATCCATTATGCCTAAAGAACTTACCAAATTCCACTTTCTCATATGCATTGAATACATTACTAAAATTGGAATTATCAACATACAAGTCTTTTATATATTTAAAACCAAGCAATTTTGCATCTAAAGTAGAAAGTAAAACATTTCTTCGAGATAATGCATCAGACACGATATTTTCCTTACCTTTCTTGTACTTAATCACATAAGGAAATATTTCAATAAACTTCACCCATTTGGCATGTCGCTTGTTTAGCTTGTGTTGACCCTTCAAATGCTTTAAAGATTCATGACAATGTGAATCCCAAACTCTTTTGGCTAAAGATAGTGTTTCCAAGTTTTAAATGCCCTAACTAATGCATACATCTCGTTGTCATATGTCAGATAGTTTAAGGCTGCTCCACTTAGTTTCTCGCTAAAGTAGGCAATGTAATGCCCTTCTTACATTAAAACAACTTCAATACCTATTCCTAAAGCATTACACTCAATTTCAAAAGTTTTTGTGAAGTTCGGTAAAGAAAGTAAGGGTGCATTAATCAATTTTTTTACTTAAATTAAATTCCTTTTTTTGTTCATCACCCCACTTAAAACCCACATTCTTTTTTATGACTTCAATCAAAGGTGCAGCTAATGTAACAACTCTAAATTATGTAACAATTTTTTTTTAAATTTATACAACATAGAGTTTACATACACGTCATTAATCAAAATGTACGTACAACATATCAAACACATAAATATCTACATTTTATTTATTCTGGTTGATCAATTCTGAAGATACAGGTGCGGGTGGTTGCACATTCACCAGGATCTGAGCCAACTCAACCACAAACATTTTATTTGATTCTGGGATCTGCCCAACATAAAGTAACTCGATCAACCGTGCACTAAAAGTCAGAGCCATAGAAAAATCTGCATAACTAATTTTTTGAACATGACATGGAAATATAGTGAGAATTAAATTCCAGTAAGTTCAACAATAAATCATCATCAATATAGCTCATTACGTCATGTTTAGCTGTATAAAATACAACAAATATATTTGGTCACATGAATGCACTATATTTATGCACATGAAAATCATACAATCTTATAGTGAGAATTAAATTCCTCCTCCTTGATCCTAATCTGATGATATCCCGACCTCAAGTCAATCTTAGAAAAGATAGAGGCTCCCTTCAGTTGATCCAATAAGCCATCTATCTTAGGGAGAGGATACTTATTTTTGATAGTCGCCTTATTTAGCTGTCTATAGTCTATGCATAGTCTAAGGCTTCTATTTTTCTTCTTAACAAACAATACAAGAGCTCCCTAAGGTGATACACTTGGTCTAACAAATTGCTTGTCTAATAGTTCCTCTAATTGTTTCTTAAGTTCTTGTAGTTCCTTCGAGGCCATTCTATAAGGTGCAATAGAGATAGGCCTTGTCCCAAGTAAGAGATCAATAGAGAATTTTATCTTTCTCTTGAGAGGTAAGCTTGAAATATCTGATGGAAATATTTCAAGAAACTCGTTGGCTATTGGGATTTCATCAAACTTCGATTCGACTTCTAAGTTTGATAAATACAAGAAAATGTATCCAAATACTCCATTTTTCAACTCCCTATTAACTTGATTGGCATTAAACATCAATAACTGCACCTCCTCTTTTGGAGTAAGAGGTAGAAATTCAACGGTCTTGTTACAACAATTCAGCAAGACCCGATTTCTAGACATCCAATCTAACCCTAGAATGACCTTAATACCTCTTAAAGATAAACATACGAGGTCTATATAAAAAGTTTTCTCCTGGATGGTGACTTTACAGTCCTTACATATAGAGAAAGTTAATACCCTTTCCCTTGTGGGGATTACTACAGATAGCTCATAGGGAGTTTCAGAAATAGGAAACTGAAACTTTCTAATACATTCTTCCGATATAAATGAATGACTAGCACCAGAGTCAAACAACACCATAAGAGAAAATCCATAAATATAGCATGTACCTTGAATCATTTCAGAAGATTGAGCTATCTCTTGGCCATTAAGGTTGAAAACCCTTTCTTTCACCTGAGGTCTCTGTTCTGGCTGGTTCCCCACATTTTGTGGGCAGCTCCTTGCAAAATGGCCCTTCTGTTCGCATTTAAAACAAACATCTAATCCCATGTAGCATGGTCGGTTACCATGCATGCGTTCGCACTTAGTGCACTTGACTGGGGTAAGGTCTTGTTGGAATGATCGAGGACTCATAGTCATTGGCCTCTTGCCAGTACGCTGTCCTTTTCCTCTGATATTTCTGCTAGAATTTTGTGGCCTGTTCTTCCTTTTCCAAAAGTTTCTTCTTTGTTTCTCATCCTCCACTGCCCTCAAACTCTTTTCTAGGAGTCTGCATTTATTTATCAGAGGTACAAACTCCCTGATCTCCATAGCTATAACAACATTCTTTATCTCTGGGTTTCGTCCCGCTTCGAACTTAACGGCCTTCCATGCTTCATCTGGGTTAAATCGTAGATAAGAGGAGAATTTAGACAACTCCTCAAATCTCGTGATGTACTGGTCTATGGTCATGCTGCCTTGCCTGAGTTGAAAAAATTTGATCTCCTTCTCTGCCCGCACAGTACTTGGAAAGTATTTTTCTAAAAAAATGTCTTTGAACACCTACCAGGTGATCTGCCTTCCCTGGTGAGCTAAAAGTTCTCTAACTCCACACCACCAGTATTCTGCTTCATCTTTTAGGATATATGCAGCGAAGATTACTTGTTGCTCCTTAGTACAGCCCATCACTTCAAAACTTTTTTCTAACTCCCTTATTCATCTTTCAACTACAATCGGGTCAAAGCCGCCTTGAAAATAAGGTGGTCTAGTCTTTAGGAACTCAGATATGCCGTTATCATTCCCTGCCATCCGGTTATTAACACCATTCTCACCATTTGGGTTATTAGCATTCTGGAGGTATTGTAGAATTTGGTTAGTGGTTATAACTTGGTCTCAAATTGCTGTGGCCAGGTTGTGCAGGGTTTCTTCCGCATTTGCTGGATTCCTCCTTGGTGGTGCCATTTTCTACTGTGGTAAAAACAAAGTTATACTGATATTGAGGTAATCAAGCCCAATAGTTAGTTCAAAAATATTTCACAGCAGTCATAACACCACCTCGGCATATAGATAGGAAACACTAGTAATTTCTTACCTATATAAATTCACGGATCCCCTTCACAGCACAACCACAAACATACTCAAGACATCGATTCAGATAACCATCCACCCACTGGCCATCTAGGATTGACCTGCTCTGATACCAATTATGTAACAACTCCAAATTATGTAACAATTTTTTTTAATTTATACAACATAGAGTTTACATACACGTCATTAATCAAAATGTACGTACAACATATCAAACACATAAATATCTACATCTTATTTATTCTGGTTGACTAATTTCGGAGATACAGGTGCGGGTGGTTGTACCTTCACCGGGATTTGAGCCAACTCGACCACAAACATTTTATTTGATTCTGGGATCTGCCCAACATAAAGTAACTCGATCAACCGTGCACTAAAAGCCAGAGCCATAGAAAAATGTGCATAACTAATTTTCTGAACATGACATGAAAATATAGTGAGAATTAAATTTCAGTAAGTTCAACAATAAATCATCATCAATATAGCTCATCACGTCATGTTCAGCTGTATAAACTACAGCAAATATCTTTGGTCACATGAATGCACTATATTTATGCACATGAAAATCTTACAATAATGACATGTATGACAAGATTAACTATTTTCAGAATATCATATGATGCCTATCAATTTATTCTCATATCAAGCTACCCCCAGTCAAAGTGAGTATTTTCTACTCTCTGGTACGAGCTTTTCTCGCTCCGTCCGACATAGCACACTTTCTTTCTTTTCTCATTAGCATAATTATAACCGTTAGTAGGGCGTCCCCTACTGGTGCACCACACAGATTTCCATGTGACCGTGCTCATTTCTTTTCTTTTCACAATAATAGTCAAAAATATGCTTTCAATAACAAGTATGTTCATCAAAATATAATTATTACTAAAAATTATTGATAATCATGCCTTGAACATAACCATTTCAAATATAACTTTATAAAATATTTCTATATCAAAATTTCACACTTGAGATGGTAAGAAGTTCATACAATGGCAATAGCTATGGCATATACCAGTCATTTATTATTTTCATTTATAAGATTCTTCTTCTTTTTTAAATATTAATTTTATTTCGTTATTTTCTTGATGCAGGTTTTCATCCTATCTGATCTTTTCTTACTAATCAGAGCATAACTCCCTCACTTTAAATCCGATGTAGGTGATCTTCGTGTAAATTTAAAGATAAAACAATTATCTAAAACTATTATGTTGAACAGTTTAGCGAAATATTAAGCAATCAAGGTGATTTTACTCCCTCAAAGTACATGTTATTTCTTCTCAAGTAGGTTCTGACCTCTACCTACTACTCTGTCCATATCTCCTTCATAAGAATTCCAAATTAAGTGATTCCAGTGATTAAAAATCTGTAACACATATATCTATAATTCTTATGTTAATCATTTATTTTAATTCCCTACATAATGTTCCCAGAAATTAAAACACAGAAGCTATCCTAAAATATTCTTCCTTGATTCACCAATTTCTGACCACTGCATACTAATCGGACCATATTTGCCTCATACGGACTGCAAATTGAGTGATTCCAGTGGCTAAAAATCCATGACACATATATCTATAATTCTTATATTAACTATTTATTTTAATTCCCTACATAATGTTCCCAGAAATTAAAACACATAAGCTATCCTAACATATTCTTCCCTGATTAACCATTTTCTAGCCATTGCTTACTAATTAGACCATAGCTACCTCATATGGACTCCAAATTGAGTAATTCTAGTGGCTGAAAATCCGTGAGACATAGATCTACATTTTTTGTATTAACCATTTGTTTTAATTCCTTACCAATTCTTGCCAAAATTTTAAAAATAGAAACTTAAAATTTTGCCACCCATAGCCATACCTATGCTGAACTATCTACACCAGCCTAAGTATTCAATCATACATAATATGTAACATGATATAGCAACATCCATGACCAATAATCAAAGTTCTAAGATCAAAATCTCATATAAATAATACAAGTTTCAAATCTTTTCTTCAAAAAGAAATATTGTTAAACTTACCTTGAGTACTTAGCATTCTAAACTTCTCTTTCTTCTTCTCTTTCTCTCCTTTCCTCACTCTACCTTACTTCTATTTTTCCCTCTCCCTTACTTGGACGAAATTAAAATGTTATAGGGGTGGGGTTGGCTTAAATAGACCACCAAATAATTCACCTTTTTTGATCATGGGTCTACCTTATCACAATTAGGATACACTTGGTTGAATTTTTGGAAAACAAACAACTTATATTCTTGTCTTCCTCTTCCTTAGTCAAGATATGCATAGCAAAAGGAGATTTGTATTTTGAAAATTATGATAATATGTTTTTAAGATAAGGGACAAGGTTCCTTTGATTTAGGGATTCATTTCCTTTTTCTTTTGTATTAATCAAGTATGATATGTTTGCCTTTTTAGGTGACAAATTTCTAGCCCTTGAATCTCGATTATTTGGTTGAAATTATTTGTGTGTATAGGAATGTTTTGTCCTAATGCCATGTATTATCATACCACTTGTTAAAATTATGAATGTAGGATATAGATGTTTTGTCCTAAAGCCTTGAATTATCATACCACTTGCTAAAATTATGAGTATAGAATATAGATGTTTTGTTTTAAAGTCTTGTATTATCATACCACTTACTAAATTTTTGTCTTAAAACCATGTAACCTAATCTTTATTATTTTATTACATGATTTATTTTATTTTATTTTTCCTCTTGGATTTGGGTTTATTCGTACCCATTTCCTTTGCTTTGGATAAAATTCTACCTTTCTTGGAAGGCTTGGACACATTTTCATAATTTTTAGGCTATCGGTCCAATTTTTATATCCTAGTCCAAGTCTATATTTTATTTCTTGCTTAGGTTATCCATTGGGATTGCTAGAAACTTATGTGAAGTGAAAAAACTCTATATGAAGTGTCCATAAGTGAAAGCCCAATTTATGGTTGAAGATACTAAACTTAGTAACTTTAACTCTTAAATTAGGAAAAAATTACCCTAATCCAATATTATTGAAATTTTAATACCTTTACTTACTTCACAAAAATTTATCTTCCTTGCCCAAGAATTTTACCTTTTTTTAGTATATTTATTTCTAATTTTTTCTCTTAGATTTTCTCTCTTTACTTATTCCATTAATGTTAGAACACGTAAGGTGAAGAATTTCTAAGGATTATATTTTCTTAGATATCTAAAAATTGTCTAATAAATTTTATTTCCTTAATTAAATATTTATGTACCTTTATCAATAAAAGAAACGAAATTAGGGGTGTTACTTTGAATACTTTTGTACTTTTATTAATACATGAAATGAAATTAGGAATGTTACATCTAAGCTACTAAAATATTTTACAAACCTTCTATAAAAGTCAGCTAACCCATGAAAACTTTTAACATTATCCACTTTTGTAGGACTTGGCCAATCTTGAATTGCCTTTATCTTTTCTTCATCCACCTCAAGTCCTTTAGCACTAATAACAAATCCAAGGAATACAAGTTTATTTGTGCAAAAGGTATACTTCTTGATGTTAGCAAATAACTTTTCTTTTCTCAAAACATCTAAAACAAGTTTTAAATACTCAACATGTTAATTCAAGTTTTTGCTATAAATCAGAATATCATCAAAGTATACAACCAAAAATTTTCCAATAAAAGCACGTAAAACATGATTAATCAATCTCATGAAAGTACTTGGTGTATTAGTTAATCCAAATGGCATAACTAACCGCTCATATAAACCATATTTTGTTTTAAAAGCAATTTTCCATTCATCTCATTCTCTCATACTAATTTGATGATATCCACTTTTAAGATCAATTTTTGTAAAAACACAAGAACCATGCAATTCATCAAGCATATCATCTAATCTAGGAATGAGATGTCTATACTTTACAATGATATTATTAAGAGCACGTCAATTAACACACAGCCTCCATGTTCTATCTTTCTTATGCACAAGTAGCAATGGAATTGCATAAGGACTCATGCTTTCTTGCACATACCCCTTCTCCATGAGCTCTTCAACTTGCCTTTGAAGTTCTTTTGTCTCCTCAGGGTTGCTTCTATAGGCTGGCCTATTTGGAATTAATTCTCTGGGTATAAAATCTATTTGATGTTCAATTCCTCTAATTGGTGGTAAGTCGTTGGATATTTCTTCAAGGAATACATCCTCATAATCCTGCAAAAGAGAAACTACAACACTAGGCAAAGAAGATTTAAGCGCATTAATACTTAAACAATACTTTTTGTACAAGAGTACAATTAAAAGCTTATTTAAAAAAAATGCTCTTTTGGCTTCACTCTCTCTTGCATAAAAATTCATTTGTTTTTCTTTCAACATATCTCGCTCTTTCTCTTGATTCAGTCTCTCTTTCTTATGAAATATCACTCACTTTTTTTATGTCACTCTCTTTTTTTAACTTCACTTGATCTTCAAACACTTGCTTTGGGGTTAAGGGCACATGAGTTATTTTTCTTTTATCATGTACAAAGAAGTATCTATTGGTATAACCATCATGAATTACATGTCTATCAAACTATCATGGTATTCCTAAAAGAATATGTCCCGCCTGCATTGGCACCACATCACACAAAATTTCATCTTTGTAATTTCCAACGGAGATTGACACAAACACTTGCCTAATCATCTTAATTTCTCCACACTCATTCAACTATTGTAGCTTATATAGCTTTGGATGCTTTAAAATGGCCAAATTCAATTTTTCAACCAAACTAGTGCTAGCTACATTAGTACAGTTTCCCCTATCAATAATCATGCTATATACTTTATTATTAACATGACATATAGTATGAAAAATATTTTCTCGTTGTACCTCTTCATCTTGTTTAATTTTTACACTAAGGGCTTTCCTTGTAACTAAAAGTTCTCCATCAATCGGATATTCAATGTCACTTGCATCCTCCAAAAGGGGCATAGACTCGTTACCGAACTTACCTTTGGTCTCAATATCACCATCATCTTTCAATATTATTACTCTTTTATTTGGACATTGATTAGCAATATAATCCATTCCCAAACACTTAAAGCATTTAACATCTATAGTTATAGAAGGTTGGAAAATCGTTTTACCTTGGTTTGGTGTGCCTCCATTTTTATTTTCTTTGGAAGGTTCAGCCTTGGGTTTGTCATCCCTCCTACTCCAATTCGACTTTCATGTTGAAGAAGAACTTGAATTTTGTCCCATTCTTGAGGATCCCTTCCTTTTTAGTTGTTGCTCCATCTTTATGGCCTTGTGCACCATATCATCCAACTCCACATACTGTTACAACTCTACCACATTTGCTATATCACGATTTAAGTCAACTAAGAATCTTACCATTGTAGCTTCTCGATCCTCATCTACTTTGGCTCGAATCATAGCTATCTCCATCTCTTTATGGTAGTCTTCAACACTTTTAAACCTTTGAGTAAGGCTTTGCAATCTCTTAAACAAGTCTCTTTGGTAGTGTCTTGGAATGAATCACTTTTTCATAGCTGCTTTCATCTTCTTCCATGTCTCAATGGGTCTTTCTCCATTTCGTCTCTTGCTTAAAATTAATTGATCCCACCAAATAATAGCATAGTCAGTAAATTCAATGGCAGCCAATTTTACCTTTTTCAACTCAAAATAGTTGTGACAATCAAATGCCAACTCCATCTTTTTCTCCCATTCTAAATAAACTTTTGGATCATTTTTACCTTGGAAGGGTGAAATTTTCATTTTAATTCTTTCTAAATTATTATCAACTTGATTCCTAACTTCTTTAAACCTTCCACTATATCTCCTATTGTTATCACTCAACTCTATCAAAGCCATCTCTATAATACTCTTCATCTTCAACACTATCCTTTGATTGAACTCTCCCCTTCCTATGTATATTAGGAGTGTTCTATGATTTTTTTCGCACGTGCATTATCTACTCAATCTAATCGTTCATGAATCTGCTATATCTCCACTCTCAAAACTCTTCTCATCTCACTTACTAAAACTTCCATCACTAACTTTGAATCCACCATTCCCGACACACCTTCGAAAGTATTTTTGTCTTTGTTGTGTGACATGATTTTTTTGCTAAACAATGTTAAAGTAAAAGATTCTCACAACACTAGCTCACGTGTTTCTCTCAAGATTAATGGCACTCACACTCGTGTTTACTCAAAATTTATCTTTTACCCTCTTATAAGCTCACACTCTCTTGTCTTTTTTCCTTTTAATCCTCTCTTTCAATTCTTTATTGAACTCAAACAAACTTAAACAAAAATCTTCTTGCAACAATCTAAACTCAACTAATAATATGCAAAGAGTAAAGGAAGAAGAAAAAGAGCAGACTTTTAAGAAACAAAATAAACAAAGCAATAGAACTTTAGAAAAAAATGAAATTAAAGACAAGATAAGCAATTGAATAAAAAAAATCACAACAAGAAGCAACTAGAATAGAAAGAAATCAATGACTAAAGGAAAGGAAACAATTGAGATAGAAAAAATAACTAAAGTAAGAAAAGCAAATGAAATAAAGATCAAAGCAAGAACAACAATTGATTCAAACAAAATTAATGGTTCTCTTTTTTTTAGACCAAATTACAAAAATTAGGTGAAAACTTGAATTTCAACAATACTGAATTCTAACCCCTTTTTTTCAATGAATTTCTCCTTTCTTTTTGAAATTATGCACTCTTTTTTTAATTCTTTTTTTTTTTTTCAGATATGTATGTGAACCAAGAACACAAGAAATCAAAAGAGGAAAAGAAGAATGAAGAACACAAGAAAAAAATACAATATAGCAAGATGGAATAATAATAAGAAAATTAATAAATAGGATAGATTAAACCTGATTTAGAACTTAGGCTCTGATGCCAAATGATGTGAACCTCTGATATGAATCTCACCAAGAGTAGTAAGACCCGTAATCAATATGGGATCCAATTGGAAGGATCGTGTTCTAATTTATATTTTATAACAAAATAAATAAAAAGAAAAGTGACTTTGACCCGTTATCTATAAAAAGATAAGAACCAAAAGTATAAGAAATATTGTAGATGCCACACTCAAAAAAGAGGAAGAAGATTGTGAGTGATCAGTCTTACTTGAATGCCGCAAGAAAATCTTGATAAGTTCAAAAACGTTCTTTAAAGAACCAATGAGAAAACACTCTTAATATTATTAATGATAATCTATATTATTCAAAAGTATACATGCCTATTTTTAGGCCAATTACCTAAACAAACAAGAAAAATTTCATAGAAAAATCTTACAATATAAGAAAAATTAGAAATAGGAAACTCCTTTAGAAACTATCAAATAAAAAACTTTCATAGTCAAATAAAGAAAACACTACAAGTAAAAAAAACGTAGGCTAAATTTGGCCATTAAATAAATCCATTATTCAATTTTTAACCTTCAATCTTCTTGCACTTTAGGTTTATATTCAGATTGGCAGGTCTTGGCCCAAAGTTACGTGGATTTTAAAAATATGGATCAGTCTTGACTCTTCTTTACTAGTATTGCAGTTTTCTTCTTGATGGGCCTCTAGAATTAGACCATTAAGTGTTTCTTTGAATATTTTAGCCTGAGCTTTTGTGATAGATCCAACTGAGACTTGAAGTGGATTCGCATTCCATTTTCATTTGTCAGCCCTAGCCATGATCTCATCATTACCCCACACACTATGGGCTTACAAAGCATGGGACTCAATAATACATATGGACCCAACACATAAAAATTATGCAATAACATAAAGAATGCCATACTTCAATTGCTATTCCAAACAACCATTATGACAACTAAAAAGATAAAAAAAAGCTTGCAAAATTTTTTATGTTTTACTATTTTCTTGGCACAAATCAACTTACTTAGGAAAAAAACCAAGACAGGTATTTTGACCCTGGAATGATATTGACATCACAAATATTGACTTTCCCCCGTATTCCTTTACTTTTCTTTTTACTGTTTTAGAATGCTTTACAAGATCCGAAAAAGGAACATGAGCTGGTCTATGAACGTTTCGGTGAAAAGGAGATGATGCTAAAATGAAACAAAACCACTCTCTAATAATTCTATAAATCAAAGCACAAAATGGAGATATAGAAACATAAGAGTAACTTTCATAAGGAATACTAATAAACATATTGGAGTACGCGACGCTAGATGAGTTCTTTGTGGTGTTGGGTTTTGCTTAGAGGGAGGTGCAGTGGTGGTGGCTGCATGCAATAGTGCTAGGTGCCACAGAGTTTGGTGCGCTGTTTCCTTCTTCCCGCGCATATGGAAATTGTAATAACCGTAAAATTTAATGAAAAGGAAATTTAAAATAAAAGAGAGAATTTTGACAATAGAGATAAGAAACGTAGAAAATATGTATATTTATTACATAAAAAAAAATATTAGAAGTTATATTTTGGCGCGCTATAAGCAAATATATTTTTATTATGTAGAAATAATTATGATTTGTTATAAGTAAGTGGATTTTTAAGTAAAAGAAGTATTGTGTTGCTTAAAATAATTATACCGGCTTCTATTGAATTTTTATGGTATTTTTAGAAATACTCTTTCTTTTAATATAAATAAAGATATTTGTTTAGAAATTTGTTTTATTACTATTTTTATCAAGAAAAATTATGATGTGAGAGTTTAACTAAAGATTTATGAGAAAGGAAATTTTTAGAAATTTTTAGGATATTTTATGATGAAAAATGGAATTTTTATGAATTTTTATAAAAGAAAATCATATTATTAATTATTTAATAATTATTATTATATTAAAAAATATATATATATATATATATATATATATATATATATATACTGTAGCATTTTACTGTAGCACCAGCGTATATTTGCAGCATCCCGTAACCAGAGAAGAAAAAAAAACCCGCAGCCTCCTCCACCCATTTTCCCTTTTCCCCTTCGAATTTCAAACCCTCATATCTGGAGCTACGGACCTCCGATTGACGAACCGTCTGGACCGTTGGACTCGTGGCAACGAGTACTTCAAAACCCACTGATCAATTTCGCCGGAAAGTCGCCGGAAGGTCGCCGAAAAATCGCGTGAATAGTACCTCCAAAGGTAAAATTTCGTCCCATTGCGTTTTAGGCTTCGTTTTTACCGAAATTCTTCCCGTAGATAGCTTTAGAATCGAATATGGGGTTTTTAGGTTTCAGCTTGAATAGTATTTTCCGGCGAGTGAATAGTGTTTTCCGGCGTGAATAGTGATTTTAGAATTTTCTAATTTTCATGCTATGTCTATATTTTCTAGGTTATTGAGCCACTACGAGGTGAAATTCTCGTTGTTGGACTTCTAGTACGTTGAGTGGGTTTTTCATACTATAGCGCATGTTTTAGGAATTTGATTTATAACTCTCTCGTATATTTTAACTAGTTGGAATGTATGTTAAATTGTTTTACTGCTTTGAAAACCAATATGTTCCAACCATGTTAGAAATTGTAAATTTCAATCCTAGTTGAACCCTAGGTATGCAGGGCAAGCATCTAGACTATTAATTCTCCATTTGAGCTAGATTTATAAAAAATGCGAACTTAGTCATAGAAATGAGCTAAGTTAGCCATGAAATGATTTAATGCATGATGAGCATCTATGTGACGTCTATGGACGATCTATGTTTAAAAGGGAAAATTTATGATTGTAAAGGTCTCCATGGGAATTCATGGATGAGATATATTTTAGAATAGAGTTTTATGCATGAAAAGAGCTAGATGGAGAATTATAGCTGTATTGTAAAGTTATTGAAATGTTTTACTTTAAACTCTTTGAATAGCATATTTCACATGTTTTCTATTGGAGGGACCCTTTTAGATCACTGTTAGCTAGCCGCAGGTAGTGCTAGCCCTGGTGCACCATGATCATGTTAAGGCTTCGGCCTAGGATATTGTGACGGGCATATGACAGCCTAAGACACAAAATTTAGGGTTGACTTATGTCTTCGCCTACAGTGATTGCCATACCCATTGCTATGTGCTTGGGGAAAATTTAGGGTGGACTTATGTCTACGCCTACAGTGATTACCCTACCCTTGCTGTGTGCTTGGGGGAGATGATAGATCTGTTAGGAAAGACCTCCAATAAATTAGTGCATTTTTCTTAAAGATTAAATATTTCTAAAATACCTCATTCATCATTGTTCTTGCATAAGAATCTTCATTTATTACTTACCATGCATAATTGATTTGCTTACAGATATTGATTTAATCCTGATTTATCATTTGAACTGTTTAGCATTCTTTCAATAAATTACGGTTAAATGTTTAATGTTTTCTATACTTTGATTTCAATTATTTAATTAATTGCGAAATATTCGTGCTTAGTTTGCCCTGTTTCTGTTATAGTATGATTTATCCATTCACTGAGATGTGGTAATCTCACCCCTCTTCTGTTTTCTCCCCACAGATAGTCAAAGAAACACTGATCCAGCTACAGCTCCATAGGAGGCTGAGTTAGCATTGGTGAGCCCCAGTTTGGGCAAGGCTTTGTTGTACTGGCTGTTTAGTTTAGTTATGTCTAGTATATCTCCATGAACATACAGGCAGGATCCTCGCTTCTTGTGTTGTTTGAAAAATGATTTTAAGTTTTACAATAATGTTTGTACTATGAGGCCATGGGCCAAGTTGAATCAAGGATGTTGGATTCATGAACTATATATATATATATACAGTATTTTCTGATATTGGATGTGGCGTATGTGGCCAGTTATATTATTATGTACTGGATTGTGTGCTGATTGGTTGTGCATGCTATGTGTTAGGCTTACGGCTAGGGAGAAACCCTTATGCCGTGCCGGTCATGTGTTCCATCATTTGGGGCCGTGACAAATATGGTATCAGAGGGTTAGGTTTCCCTGTGTTCATGGAGTAACGGACCTTTAGGTAGGACTTTGAGTATGGGTATGAATCCGGACATGCTTATACTCACGGTGCTGCTAAAGGGGTTCGATAGGATGTTGTCTTTTTGTTTAAGTGAGTCAGTTTATAGTATGCTATGTTGGTATGGTTAAGTGATGGTTGAGCTATTTCTGTTTTATAGCGAAATGCCACCAAGAACCAGATCAAAGGTTAGGCAACCCGCGGTTCAAGAGCAGATGGCTGAAGAGTCTGCTCAGTCCGCAGTACCTGTGCCTAGAGGCCGAGGTAGAGGTCATGGCAGAGGCCGAGGTAGAGGTCGTGGCAGAGGCCGACCTAGAGGCAGTGGCAGGGGTGTAAGGGTTGCTGAAGCAGCCGAACAAACTGAGTTAAGAAGTGAGCAAGCTGAAACTCCTAGGACGGGGGAAATGTCTTCTCACCCCCGGGATGATGTGATAGCCCAAATGCTGGTAACCATGCAGGGTATGCAGCGGGCAATAGAAAATCTAGCTGAGAGAAGGGATGGGCAAGATAGAAGGGACCCGCAACAGCCCAAAACAACTACCTCCGTTCCAGAACCAGTTAGGTCCGTGGAGCGGCAGGTGAGACCCGCTGAGAGGGAAGTGGAACTATCTGAGTTCCTGAAGCTGAAACCGCCAACCTTTAAGGGGTTGTTGGCCAGTGAAGATCCCCAGGAGTTTATAGAGGCTACTGAGAAGATCTGCGAAGTTCTTAAGTGTCCAGAGATTCGCTCAGTAGAATTGGCAGCCTTCCAGTTGTCTGGCGTAGCGCAGGTATGGTTCAAGACCATGATGCGCGGAAGGGGAGCTACAGCGCCACCTTTGAGATGGCCAGAGTTCAAGGAAGTCTTCATGGAGAGGTTTGTGCCTCAGAGTATACGATATGCAAAGTGTCAAGAGTTTGTGGAGTTGAAGCAGACTCCTGGTATGTCAGTCACGGAGTATGACTACCGCTTCACACAGCTGATGCCGTATGCACCGCACATGGTCCCTACTGAAAGGGACATGATCAGGAAATTTATCCAGGGGTTGGTGCCAGCATTGTTTAAATCAGTGGCACCCCAGATGAAGCAATTCTCGAACTATGCAGAGGCTGTAGATTGTGCAAGAATGATGGAGACTAGGCATTTGGCCGATGTTGAGAGTGCCAAGCTGAGGAAGAGAGATAGAGACGGGAGCTCTAAAGGAGGGCAAAGTTCTCATTCCCAAGGACCCCGATTCCAGAGCCAGCAGCGCCCAGCACCACAGAATGTTGGAAACCCCAACCAGAGACCAGATGCAAGTGGTAGGCTAGGTCTTAGCCAGGGAAACACCAGGTATCCAGGACAACCGGGACCAAGAGCCATTCAGCAGAACAGGCCACAATACCCTATTTGTGGCAACCATCATTTTGGTCAGTGTCGCAGGGAGATGATTGTTTGCTATCATTGCCACCAACCTGGACACATGAAGAGGGAATGTCCTCAGTTGTATGGCTCAAGCCAAGGGCCAACTCGACCAGCTTTACTACCAGCCCCAGTGGCAGCTCAGCCTATAAGGACTATACCGGGTCAAGCAAGTAGCAGAGGTACTGGTAGAGGGATGATGGGCCGCGGTCAAAGCCAAGCAGGCCGAGGTGAACCGAGGATTTTTGCTCTTACCAGGCAGGATGCACAAGCTTCAAATGCGGTCATGACAGGTACTCTTTCAGTTTGCCTACATGAAGCATATGTTTTGTTTGACCCCGGGTCTACATATTCCTATGTTTCCCCTATTTTTGCTAAGAGTTTGGGTAAAGATCCGATTAGGATGGATGCCCCTTTCTTTGTAACCACCCCAGTCGGTGATTATTTGCCAGTAGAGCATGTATGCAAATCATGTAAAGTGTCAGTGGGTGATAGGGAGACATCTGCTGATTTGATCATCCTAGACATGGTCGACTTTGATGTAATCCTAGGAATGGATTGGTTGGCAGCATGTTATGCTACCTTGGATTGCTATGAGAAGGCAATCAAGTTCAACCCTCCAAGTGAAGTTCCTTTCCGGTTCCAGTATGATCGAAGTAAAGCTCCAAGTAACCTGATATCAGTCTTGGGTGCTCAAAAGATGTTGAAGAAGGGATGCCAGGGATATTTGGCATATGTTAGAGATGTGGATGGGAAGGTACCGGATGTAGACAAGATGGCAGTGGTAAGAGACTTCCTGGATGTCTTCCCAGAAGAGTTGCCAAGATTACCTCCTGAACGGGAGATAGAGTTTGGTATCGACCTTATTCCAGAGGCTCGACCAATTTCTATACCGCCTTACAGGATGGCACCTACAGAGCTTAAAGAGCTAAAGAGTCAGTTGCAGGATTTGTTAGATAAGGGTTTCATCAGGCCGAGTACCTCTCCATGGGGTGCTCCAGTTCTTTTTGTGAAGAAGAAAGATGGATCTTTGCGTCTTTGCATTGACTATCGGCAACTGAATAAGCTAACAGTGCGCAACAACTACCCTTTACCCAGGATTGATGATCTGTTCGATCAACTTCAAGGAGCGAAATGTTTCTCCAAGATTGATCTGAGGTCAGGGTATCATCAGTTGAGGATCAAGAAGGAAGATATTTCCAAGACGGCTTTTAGGACCCGTTATGGTCATTATGAGTTTTTAGTTATGTCTTTTGGACTAACTAATGCACCAGCTGCTTTTATGGACTTGATGAACAGGGTGTTCAAGCCATTCTTAGATCAGTTTGTCATCGTGTTCATTGATGACATATTGGTTTATTCTGCAGACCATGAGGAGCATGAACAGCACCTACGGGTCATTCTGCAGATTTTGAGGGATCAGCAGTTGTATGCCAAGCTCTCTAAGTGTGAGTTCTGGTTGGACAGTGTTATGTTTCTGGGGCATGTAGTCACGAAGGACGGCATTCAAGTAGACCCCGAGAAGGTAGAGGCAGTACAGCAGTGGCCTCGCCCAGCTAGTGTGACGGAGATCCGAAGTTTCTTGGGTCTAGCAGGGTATTACCGGAGGTTCATCAAGGATTTCTCCAGAATTGCTGCTCCTTTGACCAGATTAACCAGGAAGGGAGTTAAGTTTGAGTGGTCGGATGTATGCGAAGAAAGTTTCCAGACCTTGAAGAAGTGTCTAACCACAGCCCCAGTTCTAACTATCCCAACGGGCACTGGAGGATACTCAGTATACTGTGACGCCTCAAGGGTGGGCTTGGGTTGTGTGTAATGCAGAATGGTCATGTTGTAGCCTACGCATCTAGGCAGCTCAGGAAGCACGAACAGAACTATCCTACACATGATCTGGAGATGGCGGCAGTGGTCTTTGCCTTGAAGATTTGGAGGCATTATCTCTATGGTGAACCCTGTGAGATTTACACGGACCACAAGAGTCTCAAGTACATCTTTCAACAAAGAGATCTTAACTTGAGACAGAGAAGGTGGATGGAGTTGGTGAAAGACTATGACTGCACTATTTTGTACCACCCAGGCAAGGCCAATGTGGTAGCAGATGCTTTAAGCAGGAAGTCAATGGGGAGTCTAGCCCATATTACCCTACTCCGGAGGCCGTTGGTAAGGGATATTCATCGGCTAGAAGGAGAGGAGATGCGCTTTGAAGTGAAGGAGCCAGGGGTGTTGTTAGCCCACATGCAACTACACTCTCCACTGGTTGAGCAGATTAAAGCAGATCAGGACAAGGATGCCAAGCTGTGCAAGCTCAAGGATGAATCCAGGAATAATCAGACTTCTGAATTCAGCGTGGATGCTGAAGGAGTGTTAAGATATGGGAAGCGCTTGTGTGTACCCGATGTGGATAGCTTGAGGAAGCAGATTTTGGAGGAGGCACATCAATCAGCCTATACTATCCACCCAGGAACAAATAAGATGTACAGTGACCTCAAGGACTTGTATTGGTGGAATGGGATGAAAAAGGATGTAGCAAACTTTGTGGCTCAATGCTTGGTTTGTCAACAGGTGAAAGCTGAACACCAGAAGCCTGCCGGTTTGCACCAGCAGATTGAGATACCAGAGTGGAAGTGGGAAAGGATTACTATGGATTTCGTTACAGGGTTACCGAGGACCCCTAAGGGTTATGACTCAGTATGGGTGATAGTGGATCGAATGACCAAGTCATCCCACTTCTTACCAGTGAAGACTACCTTTAATACGGCTCAGTATGCAAACCTGTATCTGAATGAGATCGTCAGATTACATGGAGTCCCTATATCCATCATATCTGACCGAGGTCCACAGTTTACGGCAAGGTTTTGGAAAGCTTTTCAAGAAGCTTTGGGAACGAGGTTGGATCTAAGCACCGCTTTTCATCCTCAAACAGATGGCCAGTCAGAACGCACGATTCAAATTCTGGAGGATATGCTTAGAGCATGTATATTGGATTTTGGTGGCAGTTGGGAAGGATACCTGCCATTAGCTGAGTTTGCATACAACAACAGTTATCAAGCCAGTATTTAGATGGCACCTTTTGAAGCTCTTTATGGGAGAAGATGCCGATCTCCCGTTGGATGGTTTGAAGTTGGAGAAGTCAAGCTGCTAGGGCCAGATTTGGTGCAAGATGCCATAGAGAAGGTTAAGCTGATAAGGGAACGGCTTTTAACTGCACAAAGTCGTCAGAAGTCTTATGTGGACCATAGGCGTCGGGAGTTGGAGTTTTCTCTAGGCGATCATGTGTTTCTCAGAGTTTCACCTATGAAGGGAATCATGCGGTTTGGTAGGAAAGGGAAGTTAAGCCCGAGGTATATTGGACCTTTTGAAATTCTGGATAGGGTAGGAGCAGTGGCATACCGCATAGCCCTACCACCTGGGTTGAGTGAAGTGCATCTAGTCTTCCATGTCTCGATGTTGAGAAAGTATCTACCCGACCCATCTCATGTGATTCAACCGCAAGAAATCCTTTTGGATGACAAGTTGGCCTACGAAGAGAAACCCGTGGCCATTGTTGATAGACAAGTGAAAAAGTTGAGATCTAAGGATATCCCTACAGTGAAGGTGATTTGGCAGAATCATTCCAAGGAGGAAGCTACGTGGGAAGTAGAGGATGTCATGAGAGAGAAGTATCCTCAGTTGTTTCAAGAGTAGTCAAATGTTTTCATGTTGTTAGTTTTTGTAAAATTCGGGGACCGAATTTCTTTAAGGGGGAAGAATGTAATAACCGTAAAATTTAATGAAAAGGAAATTTAAAATAAAAGAGAGAATTTTGACAATAGAGATAAGAAACGTAGAAAATATGTATATTTATTACATAAAAAAAAATATTAGAAGTTATATTTTGGCGCGCTATAAGCAAATATATTTTTATTATGTAGAAATAATTATGATTTGTTATAAGTAAGTGGATTTTTAAGTAAAAGAAGTATTGTGTTGCTTAAAATAATTATACCGGCTTCTATTGAATTTTTATGGTATTTTTAGAAATACTCTTTCTTTTAATATAAATAAAGATATTTGTTTAGAAATTTGTTTTATTACTATTTTTATCAAGAAAAATTATGATGTGAGAGTTTAACTAAAGATTTATGAGAAAGGAAATTTTTAGAAATTTTTAGGATATTTTATGATGAAAAATGGAATTTTTATGAATTTTTATAAAAGAAAATCATATTATTAATTATTTAATAATTATTATTATATTAAAAAAATATATATATATATATACTGTAGCATTTTACTGTAGCACCAGCGTATATTTGCAGCATCCCGTAACCAGAGAAGAAAAAAAAAACCCGCAGCCTCCTCCCCCCATTTTCCCTTTTCCCCTTCGAATTTCAAACCCTCATATCTGGAGCTACGGACCTCCGATTGACGAACCGTCTGGACCGTTGGACTCATGGCAACGAGTACTTCAAAACCCACCGATCAATTTCGCCGGAAAGTCGCCGGAAGGTCGCCGAAAAATCGCGTGAATAGTACCTCCAAAGGTAAAATTTCGTCCCATTGCGTTTTAGGCTTCGTTTTTACCGAAATTCTTCCCGTAGATAGCTTTAGAATCGAATATGGGGTTTTTAGGTTTCAGCATGAATAGTATTTTCCGGCGAGTGAATAGTGTTTTCCGGCGTGAATAGTGATTTTAGAATTTTCTAATTTTCATGCTATGTCTATATTTTCTAGGTTATTGAGCCACTACGAGGTGAAATTCTCGTTGTTGGACTTCTAGTACGGTGAGTGGGTTTTTCATACTATAGCGCATGTTTTAGGAATTTGATTTATAACTCTCTCGTATATTTTAACTAGTTGGAATGTATGTTAAATTGTTTTACTGCTTTGAAAACCAATATGTTCCAACCATGTTAGAAATTGTAAATTTCAATCCTAGTTGAACCCTAGGTATGCAGGGCAAGCATCTAGACTATTAATTCTCCATTTGAGCTAGATTTATAAAAAAATGCGAACTTAGTCATAGAAATGAGCTAAGTTAGCCATGAAATGATTTAATGCATGATGAGCATCTATGTGACGTCTATGGACGATCTATGTTTAAAAGGGAAAATTTATGATTGTAAAGGTCTCCATGGGAATTCATGGATGAGATATATTTTAGAATAGAGTTTTATGCATGAAAAGAGCTAGATGGAGAATTATAGCTGTATTGTAAAGTTATTGAAATGTTTTACTTTAAACTCTTTGAATAGCATATTTCACATGTTTTCTATTGGAGGGACCCTTTTAGATCACTGTTAGCTAGCCGCAGGTAGTGCTAGCCCTGGTGCACCATGATCATGTTAAGGCTTCGGCCTAGGATATTGTGACGGGCATATGACAGCCTAAGACACAAAATTTAGGGTTGACTTATGTCTTCGCCTACAGTGATTGCCATACCCATTGCTATGTGCTTGGGGAAAATTTAGGGTGGACTTATGTCTACGCCTACAGTGATTACCCTACCCTTGCTGTGTGCTTGGGGGAGATGATAGATCTGTTAGGAAAGACCTCCAATAAATTAGTGCATTTTTCTTAAAGATTAAATATTTCTAAAATACCTCATTCATCATTGTTCTTGCATAAGAATCTTCATTTATTACTTACCATGCATAATTGATTTGCTTACAGATATTGATTTAATCCTGATTTATCATTTGAACTGTTTAGCATTCTTTTAATAAATTACGGTTAAATGTTTAATGTTTTCTATACTTTGATTTCAATTATTTAATTAATTGTGAAATATTCGTGCTTAGTTTGCCCTGTTTCTGTTATAGTATGATTTATCCATTCACTGAGATGTGGTAATCTCACCCCTCTTCTGTTTTCTCCCCACAGATAGTCAAAGAAACACTGATCCAGCTACAGCTCCATAGGAGGCTGAGTTAGCATTGGTGAGCCCCAGTTTGGGCAAGGCTTTGTTGTACTGGCTGTTTAGTTTAGTTATGTCTAGTATATCTCCATGAACATACAGGCAGGATCCTCGCTTCTTGTGTTGTTTGAAAAATGATTTTAAGTTTTACAATAATGTTTGTACTATGAGGCCATGGGCCAAGTTGAATCAAGGATGTTGGATTCATGAACTATATATATATATATACAATATTTTCTGATATTGGATGTGGCGTATGTGGCCAGTTATATTATTATGTACTGGATTGTGTGCTGATTGGTTGTGCATGCTATGTGTTAGGCTTACGGCTAGGGGGAAACCCTTATGCCGTGCCGGTCATGTGTTCCATCATTTGGGGCCGTGACAGAAATGACAAAGCCTTTTCCCGTGTGCATAGATAAGAGGCTAAGAAGGGCATAGGTAAAGGGTAAAAAAAAGGGATAAATTAGTAATTTTATTTTTATAAAATGATTCACATTCTCATGGGAATCCCAATTCCCACCACTTCCCCAAGGAATTATTTTGTGGGAATGTATACTAAAATTTGATTCCCAGGAATTGATAATTCCTGGGAATCATGCAATAAAATTATGAGCCAAACAAAGAAATTTAAGATTCCTAAATACAAATTCCCAATATTTAAAAAAGACTCTTCTTACCAAACACCCCTTAGGTTCAATTACAATGATTTCTAAGGCTTCAAAAGAAGGGCTGCCTAGCTTTAATTTCGGTTTGTGATTTGTCATCCATTGTTGATGTTGATTGCAACATACTCTGCTTCTGCTGAGCTTCTGGTGCAGAAGACATGAACATAATGGTACAAGGCTATGTAACATTGTTCATCTTCTCTGGTTATCCTCTAAATAGAATGCAAATTTTACTAATGCACAATTAAATTTAGATGAATTTAACAATGACTAGTTTAAATTTCAATTAATTGCCTAAACATGTAAAAGAAACCAAAATCACCATATAGCACCAGGGTTTAATTTGTCAAATAGATTGTAATCGGTTAGTAACTAACCCAAAATGAATCAAATTGATCTGTAAAGAAATATACCTAAAAGAGTAAAGATAACTTAAGGATCCATATTGGTCAGAAGATTGAAAGAATAATAGACAGAACAATAATGCATGCATTTTAATGAGGTACTTCCAGTGAAAATGCTGCAAAGGTTTTTATCATTTCTTAGCAAACAGTCTTCTAAAGTCGTTGTTTTTCTTTTGTGGCACCACTACAGAGTTTTTTCGACCACTGATGGTGCCTCAACTCTCTTTTTCCACCTTCTTAAGGATATGATTAGTTTCAAGCAGCTGATCTTCTTTTTGCAAGCCTCCTAAAATCTGATCTAGAAGCCCTTTCTCCTATTTACTGTAGCTACTACAAAGACTCTACCGGTTGTTTGAGCAAATGATATGATCATGGAAGCCATCCTCCTAGCTCAAGATGTTAACCTACAGAACCTGCCTTGCTGAGAATAAAAAAGAATGGTGGGTTTGAATTATTAAAGAAACCAAGGTAAGTGCCAATGATAATATCTTCTTGGCTGCACCTTTCAAATGAATGTGGGCTGTTGGATTAGGTTTTGATTGGTCATTGGAAATTGAGTAGCATAAGCTCTCCGCAAGTATCTTATCTTGGTTGTTTCTTATTTTTTGGTACGAAACATTTTTCACAAGGAGGAAGATTTGGCCAAAATATGTGAGGGTTCATCCTTAGCTGCAAAGATGAGGCTGTGAATTTGATGTGTGGTAGCACTACAACTATTGTCCCTGGCTATTAGAAATTTTTTTAAAATTCCATAGGATCACATACCTTTAATCATGACATAATACCAAAAGAGGAGGAAGGGTGTCTTCCAAATGCTTATAGTCTATAGCTTTTAAAATTTTTCCAATGCAATAATTGATGTATACAACTACATATTTATAAGATACACTAGAGCTAGGGGTGTACACAGGTCAGTTCGATTTTAAGGCTCAATCAAACCAAACCGATCCAGTAAAATTTAGTAGAAATCAGACCTAGCCAGTTTGGTTTATGTCTGTTAAACCAAACCAAACTGAACCAGTTAAAAGTGGTTAAGTTTGGTTCAATTTTTTAGTTTTCTTGAAAAAAAATTAGGGGCAAATTTTTTTCTATTTTTTGGCCCATTTGAATTTTTTGGGGCCATTTTTTCAATTTTTATATCCATTTTGTTATTTTTGGGCCCATTTCGAATTTTTTGGGCCAATTTTAGAAAGTCAAAGAATCTTGTAAAATATTTCTAAAATATAACAAAAAATAAATTTAATATATTTAAAATAATTCGGTCGGTCTAGATCGGTCTGAGTCAGTTTTGTACACCCCTAACTGTAGCAAAACACCAAAGGAATAGGAAAAAAAACTACTCAAACCTTACTCTACGGGTAGCAACCCCTAAAGTTTCACCAAGAAATTAGGTACTAACCCAACAGAAAGGACTAAGAAAAAAGTGAGGACCCTAGTCTAAATTAAGACTCAAGTTGGCCAACCAATCTACAATGCTGTTGATCTTTGCTATTACCTCTCCTGTCACCATTCAAAATCACTTGGACAATAGCCTTGTCATCACATCCAACAATAAATTCCAGCACCAAGAATTCCAAGTTAGCTCAATACCATAAAGGATACCCCACAGTTCTGCCTTGAACGCAAAATATGAACCCAACTTGACAACATTTTTGGGGAAAACATGGGTAATGGCAGTATTGAGTTCAATCCAACTTAGACTTGGGGGAGACCATTTAATCTCTACTTCATTAAGACAATTAACCCCTCTAGAATCTCTGTTTCACCTAGTCATCACCACCTACCTTACATATTTCATAATATGTAAGTGTTTGTAACTTTACATATATAAAACAGGCAGAAGAATATGTGTGGGTTCTTTAGAAAAGTGAGAACTTCACTTCTTCATAGATTGTAGCTGATATATATAAGTACATACAAAAAGATACAATATTCCATAATTTAAGGAAAATCCATACTTGCACCTCCTTACCCTCACCCAATTTTTTAAAATATCACTCCATAAATAGAGGACAATCACACTCCTTTACTAACTCATGTCAACTACTATCATCATTACAAAAAATAGCTTTCTAGCTAAAGAGTATCTAGAAAAGTCTTGACTTCAACACTCCTTAAGACTTTTCTTGGAGACTCCTTGCTTCACCCTTAAGTCTTCAAATCTTTTTACTGCTAGGGACTTAGTCATGATGTCTGCCAACTATTCTTCTAAGCTACGATGTTTTAGCAGCACTTCACCTTCCTTTTTTGCTTGTCTAATAGCTTGAAATTTGACATTGATATGATTTGTGCTCCATGCTGCACTAGATTTTTTGTCATGCCTATAGTAAATTTATTATCCACATGAATAATAGTAGGATCATGCTGGTCTTGAAGTAAATTTTTATGTATAGAGAGGACCTAACGTTTAAGAAGTAACCATAGAAATGATGGAATCCATTATTTCTTTATCCATTTCTATTTAATTGAATATGCTTTTTTTTCATACCTAGTAAGGTTAAATGCTTAGAAATAAAAAAAAACAATTGTGGTTAGGAAGGTTATAATAGAAAAAGCCATTGGAATATTTTATTTTATACATTGGAAGAATCAATTTTTATTATTACTAGTAAAGGGAAAAGAATGATCGAAAGAAAAGAAATCAAATAGTTATTCATCAAAGTTTCATTTATTCAATGACCAGAATTAAACAAGGATTTATAGCTAAAAAACGTAGGACAAAAATTCATTTATTTACATCTAGCTTTTGAAGACTTTTATCAACCAAATAGTTTGATTAGTTGTAGCAAAGGCTGTTATTGTTTTGATTCTATAATAGATTGAGCAACCACCTGTTGCTTCTTTGAAACCCATGAAAACATCCTTGAACCTATGGAAAACACATAGCCTATAGTATTTTTAATGTCATCCAAACACCTTCCCTAATCACTATTAAAAAAACCTTGTATCTTCTCATTTTCTATTACTGTAAACCAAATTCCATAATCATGAGTGCCTTTATTATACCTTAAGACTCTTTTGGCTGCCCCTAAGTGAATTTGACTTGGAGATTGTATATACCTGGACAACACACTAACAATAAACATAATGTTTGTTCTTGAGGATGTTAGATACAAGAGGTTGCTTACCAAGTTTCTATATAGGCTTAGATTAACATAATCACCCTTATCCAATTTTGATAGTTTTGCATTCTCACCCAAAGGTGTAGCAACAGGCTTGTATTTTTCCATTTTGAACTTTTTCAAGAAATCAAGAGCATACTTTCTTCGGGAAATGAAAATTCCTTTAATAGATTGGTTTATTTCCATCTTAAGAAGGTAGGACATAAGTCTCAGGTCTAACATTTCAAAAATAGTATCCATTTCCTTCCTAAAATCTGAGACCAACATTGAATCATTTCCAATAACTAGCATGTCATCAACATATATAGATAAAATCAATACCTTTCATGCTTGAGTTCTGTGGCTTTATTTTCACTTTTAGCAAATCCACATCACAACAAATGTGAGTTCACGTTACTATACCAAACTTTAGGAGCCTATTTTAATCCATAAAAAACTTTATGAAGCTTATAAACCTTGTCATCCATACCTGCAACATGAAAACCTTTTGGTTGCCCCATAAACAGCTCCTTCTACAACTCACCATTTTGTATCCCTTAGACATGGATGAGTAACCAAGAAAAATTCCCACTTCAGCATTTTTTATCTAGCTTGCTTTACTTTGCTGTAGGCACATATGCATAGCAAATTAAGCTAAATATTTTCATGTGCTTGGCTGTTGATTTTACTCCTGACCAAGCTTCTATTGGGTTCTTGCCTTCTACTAATTTAGTTGCCAATTTATTAAAAAGATATATAGTTGTATACACAGCTTCAAACCAAAAATTTAGAGGCAATTTATTCTCAGCCATCATGTATCTAGCCATTTCTACAACAATTATGTTCTTCCTTTCAGAGACTCGATTCTGTTGTGGAGTGTAGCTCATTGTTAGTTGATGACTTACACCATATTCTACATAAAACTTCTCAAATTCTTGAGAAGTATACTCTTTCCCATTATTCAACCTTAAGACCTTTAGTTTACTACTACTTTGAGTCTCAACCATAGCCATAAATCTTTTAAACACTAAAAGAAATTATCTTTGCTCCTTAAAAAATAAATCCAACACATTCTACTAAAGTCATTAATAAAAAATACAAAATACTTATTTTGGTTTAGGGATTCGGTGTTCATGGATCCATACACATTAGTATGTACTAATTCTATCTTTTCTTTAGCTTTCCAACTTGCACTTGTTGGAAAAGTTTATCTATGCATTTTTCCAAATTGGCATGTAGCACAAGTTTTACTTGATTCTTGAATTTCAGGTAAGTCCCTTGTCAAAACATGTGCTTACATATATTTAAAGGCAGCCAAATTAAAATGACTATATCTTCTGTTCCAAGTGATAAAATCATCCCCTTTTGTAAAGTTAGCTCTGTCTCCTTCACCATTCTAATAAATGCAACATAAATTCCCTTTAAATGGCAATGAATATATATTGGCAAGCATTTGTGCAACACTTAACAAGTTTTGAGTCAAACAAGGAATAATAGCACATCATGAATGTACCTTATACCTTGTTTAGTGTTTATTGCCATTACCATTTTCAAGCTTCACTTTTGTTTTTACAAAAAGGTTAAGATCACACAAAAAAGTGCTCATATTTAGACATGTGACTAGTATAACCACTGTCTATGAATCAGGTTTGGTTGTAGGCCTTATAATTTTCTTGGAAAGCCATAAATAAGCTTGCTATCTCTTTCTCCTGCTCATCTGTGTAATTTACTTACTATGTAGTCAGTCCTTGTGATTAATTCTGCTTTATTTAGCAATTGTTTTCTATGTGACTAAGCTTCTTGTAAAATCTACATCCTATTGAAGGCTTCTCTTTGTACCAATAATCGTTCTCTAGATGATTGGTTTGAAGACAAATATTACAAGGAGGAAACTTACCATTTCTTATTGATTGCTTGAACCCCATTGCAACTTTACTTTTCCCATCTTTATATGGCACAACTGTTTTCATGTTTTTTAGATGGTTGCTTTTGCTTATGTCTAGCTTGGAATACTCCTTCTATAGCCTCTTCCTCCCTTATCAAATATTTCCTTTTTAGTCCACTGCCACATAAGCCAAGCTGTTATGCCGAAAACCAAAGGCCAATTAGTCCCTTCTCTACTAACTTGAAGGTGCGTAATGTTCCAAATCACCCATTCATTCAAGGGTTTCGTGAAAAACTCAATAATGGTAGCAGGTTTAACAATGCATCTCCATATTTTGGCAACCTGACTGCAGTCCCTTACGGCGTGCGAATAGGACTCTAAAAAGTTACAGAAATTGCAAAATGGTTGAGCACCCACCCTTCGACTCCTAGCTTCGTCCTTGAGTAATTTCTCATGAGTTAAAAGCCAAAGGAAAACCCGAATTCTCTCAGGACCTCTTCATTTACAAATAGCTTCCCAACTGTCATCCTCAATGCCCTCTCGTCAAAAAATTAAATGGGTACTAACCACAGAAAAGTTGCCTTTGTCATTAGCCGCCTTCCTTAAAGTATCAGCTCCATCAGCAAGACTAGGAGGGGGGATAGCACGGATTTGATTGACGATATTTTGAGGAAGGAAACTCTGGAATTTGTCTATCTCCAAGTTCACTACCTCATTAACAAATTGGTTGAACTGCAAGTTTTTATCGCGTTCGCCATTCGCCAAGCAGTGTGCTTATATAGAAGTGACTAACGTGACGATAAAATGTATGCGTTATAGAAGTGCTATATTTGTATTTTGAGGCCTACTAGTATCTTCGAATTACCAATCAATTGAAGACGCAATCCTTGCGGATTGAGCAACTTGAACATTAAGGAAACTAACATTTGAGAAAGCAACTAGATAGGGGAAGCTTTCTTTGACGGGGAGAAATCTTAAATTTCAGTTTGTGATTTAATTTTTATTATACAATTTCTCCATCTCTTAAAACCTACATATAATTGTAATCATAAAAAAGAGCGATAATATTGAACGAGAAGCTTGGTCAACTTCTTTCCAAGTTTTTTTCTAAGTATTTTAATTATGACAACCTTTCTGCTACATCATGGGTCCCAAGAAGGAAGTATTATTTTATCTTTTATACAATACTTTTCAGCCGTGCACTTAGCTAGTAATTAGTCTCTCATGAGTACCTTTCCACAACCTACAAAGCTATTCTTTTTTGTATAAAGCTTTAGCTAGCCGCGCCTTCGGAAACCACAAAAACAAAAGGAACACAAGAATAAACAGAAATGGAAGAAAAATTCCTGCGCCTGAAAAGCTGAAGTCCTTGCTGCAAGATTGAGCCTCTATTTAAGCAACTTAAACACCTGCGATGGAGACTAAAGAAAGGTTTATATGCTACAAAGAACTAATGTTGGAGAAAGACGATCAAGGTTAGTGAAGGAAACAAATGCTCCTCAACAACTAAAAATTTATCAACAAATGTGTATGTCCTTTGAAGCTTTTCTAATGCAAGGAGACAAGCATATTGATTGATTTGAACATCGTCTCTTCTCATTCAATTACCTTAAGTTACTTCATTGTGCCATTTATTCTACATTAGAGAGTTTATTGAGAATTCATTAATATCCTTCTGTCAGAGTTTGCTAGGAGCCCGATAAAACCTAGTGAGTGAGAGTTTGCTAAGAGCTTGTGAGAAAGCTTAGTTAGGAAGATTGTAAAGGCAATGTATCTGAGAGCTCAAGTTTGACTAAGTTTTTGTGCTTGAAAAACTCAGCAGGCAGAAGACGGTAAAAGTTTATGTAGCTTTCTCTTTACGGGTTTGTAAAAGCCTTAAAGGGTGATCGTATTGTGACTATCCATATTTATAAAACTCGCTTACTTTGTGTTTGAGGCGATGGTGGATGATTGCATTTTTTATTAGAAACTTTACATATTGCTGTGTGATATTCTCTTTGCTCTACTACTCTTATGATTTATCATTTTACTTGGTGAAAAATCTTAACGCTTTTTTAAAAAGATTTCTGATTTGTTTTGAGATTTGAAATATTATACAAAAGAAATTGTTCTGCGCCCAACACAAGTTTATTTCCAGAAAGATTATTTTACAAACAAGCAACGTCAAAAGTTTTGCCAAAAAATAATTTAAGTGATTTGCTTAAACAAGACTTTTTAGAAAAATTAATTCGTAACTTGGTTAATCTTCAAAATTACAAATTTGATTGTTTAAATTAGAAAAATCTCCCAAGTGGCCTTTCACACAATTCAACTCTCTTATAGAGTGCTAAATCTAAACTAACACAAGCGACACTTTATGCATACTATAAACTGCTTGCAGGTTTTGCTTTATTTCTTTCAAAACAGTGGCCTAACCAAGGCCCTTTCACAAACAAAAAAGACCAGTAGCTTTTCCTTCTTGAAGCAACAACTCTTGGTTTTTCATCATCATCTCTCCTTCAATCTATTGAACTCTCATAACTTAAATAGGAGAACTCCTAAGAAAATAGGCACATATTCTTAAATTTTCTCTCTCCCTTTGTCTCTTTGTCCCTCTCTCTCAGAGAGAGAGAGAGAAACTACTTACTGACTCACAAAACGATACAAAAGAATTTAGCAGAAAAAAATTGCAAAGGGGAAGATGAAGAACCAAGTCAAAGTGCTGTTGAAAAATGTGTGCTTTCCTACATCTTGCTTTGCTTCTTGAATTTGATTTGGTTTGTTGCAAGAACTAACCCGCATCTTACTCAGGGTTATGAGTTGGACTTTAAGAGAGAAGAGTACATGGGTTGAATAAGGTGTTCTTAACCACAATGAAGTTTTTTGTTATGCATGTTGGCTTTTAGTTGCCATTTTACTCCAAAATGTGTTTACTTTTTTATTAGGTATTTTTTTTGGCCAGAGATCTAATATCCTAATACAGAAGTAATGCAAGTCACTGAAGGTATAACATGAGACAAGAAAGATTAAATGAGAGATCATCTAGATTCGGCTCCCAAATGTATCAATTTCTGAACAAGTAAAAAAATTAAGTATTATGACTAAAGAATACAAATGCAACTTACTTTTGAAAAATTAGTGTACTAAATTATTACTCAAACATCACATAAATTCAATATATACAACAAAAAAATTGAAAAAAAAAAACAAAATTATCTATAAAAAAAATAATACATCTCTCAACTTTTTTAAAAAATTGACTCTCTTAAATCTTAATATGCCAATAAAAATTGTAGATATAGATATAGAATATACATAATCACGAAGATTTGAAATCTTTTCTAAAACGAAGTGAAAATCTTATCTGGCTAAAGTAAAGAGCTCTTTTTGATGAGAGAAACAATAAAAAAAAAGCCAAAGAGAAGAGGGGTGAAGCTTAAATTTTTAACCTAAATGCCTTGGTATTCTATTGGGCCTTAATCTCTATTTAAGGCTTCAAATTTTATTTGGAGTCCTATGTTTAATCTAGGCTCAAATTTGACATGCCCTATGTCCATTGTAATATCAAATTCCATGATCCACTTACTTTAGGCCCAGTAGGTTTGCCACCATATTCTTTCACCCAATCTAATCTTTTACATTCATATATTGGGCCCATAAGAAGAAGTTGATTTCAGAACCACACGGTGGTGAGCCACAACCCCTATAAGATTAATTAAACCTACTTGTCATTATTTCACTCTTAAGCCCAAATAATTTTAAATTGTGTGATTTGGATTACTATTGACTTTGAATTTATTCTTTGTCATTTATGTGAATAGTATGAATTTTGAGAGCCAACAATGAAAACTCATGGGAGGAGTTGGACTTTTTTGCTTTCAAAAGTAGAGAAAGTTGGTGCAGTCTTTTGTTTGAAATAGTATGATACCTTGTAATATATATGATTTATTAATTTCATAGATCACAAAGCGCACACACTTTGTGTGGTTGCTTTATTTTTAGACTTGTCTTGTAAGGCCTTGAGCTTCCGCAGAGATATAAGGTATTAACTGATGAATCGAGTAAGCCCTTGAGTCATTGTAAGTACTTATGCTGATTATGTTATGCATCTTTTGTTTAATAAATTCTCACTCCTGTGTTAGTGCCAATAGTTTGACAATAGCCTTAAGGGAATTTTGATGATTGATGAACTTTAACAGTATCAAAATCAAAGGCATTAAACGCCTTAAAAATCTATATAAATGGACTATGATTCTTGCTAATATTCTATTTAAAGCATGATTTCAAATCATAACTCTCCAGCTATTCATCATGATTTTACTCCATTTACAATAGGTCAATGAGAAGTTAAAAGAAGTAATCAAGGAATATTTTAAAGATTCCAATCAGTATCTCAAAAAGTCAATATGACAAAATAAATACAAGATAAATCAAGCCATCAATCCAAGTCCATGGCTCTTAAAAGAAAGGGTAAAATGCTTTATAAGAGAGCATCTTTAAAGCTTTAGAAATGTAATCAAGGGATGTATAAGAGTGCATCTTTAAAGCTTTAGGAAGCACTTTCAAAAAAGGGATGTAACCAAGGAACTACGATAGCTAGCAAAAGTTAATAAATAGAAAAGTATTTTATTTCAACACGAATACTAGAAAGGAAAAGCAAGAATCAAGTCGTTGAACAAAAAAATCATGAAGAATAAAGATATTACTAAAACTCAAGGGTTTCATACCTTTGACTTAGAAGATTTTGACATAGAAGTCATTAAGTATTATAGGCAAACATGTTGGAGAATTTGGAGCCAAATAAGAAAAGTTTATTTTTTTTAGTTTGCTAAAAGCCCTGCTACAACATAGTTTGTTCCTAAATGTTTGTAAAAAGGAGCATTTCCAACAATCAAAAAGATTTCAAAGGATGTATAAAGGATTAACGAAGTAGTAGAGAAGACATCAAGACTTGCAAGCATTGTCTTGAACAATCCTTGAGTCCTTTCTTTAATAGTTCTTCATTAACTTTTGCATACTCTTTATGAACTCCTTTTTGAGCTTAGTGTCCAATATATATACTCTTACGAGAATGTGAAACTCTAAGCATCTTGAGAATCATTATCTTGTTTAGGATAAACCAACTCTTTACAACACCTTTGTAAAACACCTAGCTTTATTTTGTAAGTGTTACACCCACAGATCAATGCAAGATGCAACTTATACACACTAGAAGAAACACACTTAAACAAAAATGCAAATGACAGAAATAGACAACTTGATTTGGCTAGCAAGAAATTGAAAATTTGAACCAAGAGCACTAATCTTTAGAATGGTTATGTTAATGTGACCTACTAAGCATAATTCGTATGGCAGTAGGCTTAACCACATGGCTAAATAGTTTTCCATTATCAAACACCTTTCTTTGTTGGAAGCCTTTAGCTACTAACCATACCTTATACCTATTGATGGTGTCATCTGAATTTCTCTTAATCCTAAACACCTATTTACACTCGATGGCAGGCCTTCATGTAGGTAAAGGAACTAAATTCCAGGTGTGCATTTTTTATAATGCCTTAAATTCCTCCTTTATTGCAGCATACCAATGTGTGTTTGATAATGCTTCTTCTGGTGAAGTAGGTTCTATTTCAATAAAGCTCTTGGTTTAAAAATGTTGTTCCTGGCTCTAATTATCATATGATGTGTTAGTACAAGCTAATTGGAATTGGTTTGCGTAGAAGTATTAATTGGTGGCTGAGATAAATAAGGTATTATTGGAGTAGTGTTTTTGGATTCTAAATGAGTTACTAAGTGAGGTAACACTAAATTATTTTTAGAATTGTTGTTGCTGAAAGTTGAGTGAAGTATTACAGGTTGGTGGTTGAGTTTACTGGTAGAATTGATGTATTGGGTGGAGACAAAAGGGGCTAATACTACTACGATAGTAAAGGTGGAAGTGCAGAAGGAAAATGAGTAGATTGATGATTGAGCTACTATTCTATTGTTGAAGCAATTTGTCTCTTGAATGGAGATATACATTTTTCCTGAAAGGTGAAAACATCTATACCCTTTGTGCTGTGAACTATGGCAGGGGAATGTTCTTTCTATTGACTTGAAATTTAACTTATGTTTGTTATAAGGCATTTATAAGAGAAAGCAAGAGCAGCCAAACACCTTTAGTTATGAGTGTTTTAGAGGTTTTTCAAAAAAAAATTCAAAGGGACTAAGATAGTACAAAACTTCAGTGGGCAGCCAATTTATGACAAATATAGTTGAGGCAAAAGCTTCATCCCAAAATCTGAGTGGAAGAAAAGATGTTGTAAGGAAAGCTAATCCAATTTCTATAATGTGTCTATGCTTATATTCTACCAAGCCATTTTATTCATATGTGTAAAGGCATGACCTTCTATGAATGATGCCTTGCTCTTGTAGATAAATTGGCAATGGTTTATGTTCACCACCCTCAAACACTTATGAAGACTTTTATATTACTGTTTAGTTGTAATTCAATCATGTTTTTGAATTGTTTAAACACTGAGAGGGCTTAAGACTTAGCAATTATCATTTAAATGCAAATAAATTGTGAATAAGCATTAAATTTAGCATAAATAATGTTTATATCCATTATTTAAGGTCACAGGAGCTAGTCCCCAAAGATCAAAATAAATTAATTCTAATGGTATTGAATAGGTAGTATTTGGCAAATGGAATGCTAGTTGATGCATTTTACCCAAAGAGTATGAATGATAAAAATTCGAGGTGTTTTTATTGATTAGGGACAAGTTACAAATTTTTAGGACTTTATTAAGCACTTTCCTATAGTAGTGACCTAACCTATGGTGCCATAAAGCCTAAAGTGATTTACATTCTACAGAACCTAAGTAGAAATCGAATGTTTCAGTAGAATTTGAAAGAAACCAAGTAGGAGGAGCAGTAGTAGTGATTGGCTAGATTGTAGTAGTATAGGAAATAGCATTAAATAAATTGTTCTTCAAGTGCTCTAGTTGAAATTCATTAAATGTATAGAAGCCATTATCAAGTCTTCCTTGTAGTAGAACCTTTTGGTACCCTACTCCTTGACATAACATTCAAAAGGGTGAAACTTGAAAAATACATAGTTTACTGGAGAAAATTTTTATACACTCAACTCAAAAAGTTTTTGGTTATGGCCAGGACATGAAGCAAAATGTTAATTTTAAGAATTGAAACAGTAAAAGGTAACTTGAAAATAGAGGCACCCATGTGCGATACTGACAAACCTGCTCTATCACCCATGTAGACTTGGTTTGAGCCTTGATATTTCAGTTGTTGCATTAAATTTTGGGAGTGACATGTAACATGATTTATGTCTCTTGAATCCAAATACTAAACCAAATCACCAAGTGTTTAGGAGTTGCTAATTTCACTGTAAGAAATTGTATGAAGTGATTAAGCATTCTTTAAGTGTTAGTATTGAAAGGCATGCGATTATTAGTTGGAAATTTAGAATAGGTTTGATTAAATTAGTGCAATCAGTTGATGGCATAATGGCCTGGCTAAGAGAAGACATGGCATATTTTCTCCTATTATTTCTTGCTTCCTCTAAAACCTTTATTGAAATTACCATAATAGGATCCTCTAAATCCAAATTTAACATATCTATTTGAATTATAAGAACTTCTGCTTTGAGTATAAAAAATCCCGAGCTATTTTGATTTTGAAAATTAGAGACATTTCTTTGAGTTTATGCATCATTCATATAGGAATTTTCAGTGTCTATTGATATAGTGTTTACTGATTTTATGTTCTTTTCAATTCTAACTTCTTGAGCTAGCAATAATGACTCGATTTCATGCATAGTGTAAATTTCTTTCCTAGTAACTCTAGGTGATCGTAGTCAAAGACAGGGCAACCTATGGCCACTAGATAATCAAATAAACTCTTGATCTTTAGAAGGAAATTTTTCATTGATACTTCGTTCTTCGTAATATATCAAAATAATGTTTTTAATTGGGTACCTTTCGCTAGCATTTGTGATTGGAAAAATATAGTAATTTTGCTTATACTTAATGTGTATTTTTGTCACCGACCATGCTCGTTAGCATGCTAATGAACATTGATGATAGCATCTATGAGAGAATGAGTTGATATTGCAACTCCCACTCTATGAACTCTTCATTTTCTTTATCAATCGCGGCATCAATAGGTGTCAAAAAATGTGGTGGAGCTTTGTCATCAATGAATTTTAGAAGCTTTAACTCTAAGTGGTGCAAGAATTTGTTGCTGCCATAGGACAAAATTGGTGTTGTCTAATTTCATTGAAAATGAATTGTTAAATGTTGTTAACTTGCCTTTTTGATTCTGTATCAGGGAAGCAAAATGTTTAGACTCCATTGCTAGATTCATGGCTCTGATACTATGATAAGTAGAGAGAAAGATAAGAGTTTTTAAGAACAAAGTGTTATTCATTGCATTGGCTAAATACAATTGTATTTCATCTCTTTATATAACATACATTGGTGTATATGTTATTCTACTAGCAGAAGCAAAACTATCTAAACTACTATATAACTAATCTTCCCAACTAATCAATCTACATGGCATATATTTACACAAATATAATAATAAGGAGTTAAGAAATTGCAAAATTCTCCATCCTTACTTAGCTAAAAGAGCCAAATTAAAAGCTTTAAAATCTCTCCTTATGCCACCCAAATTTTTTGGTAGACATTTTATCCCATGTCACCTAATGAATTTTCTTCTCTTCAGAACTAGAAACCCACAAAAAATGAGTCATTAGATGAGTTAAATCATGACATAAGCCTTTGGACAGCTTAAAACAACTCATAACATAAGCTAAAATAGGCTAGGCCACTGATTTAATCAATATTTTCTTACCCCCTTTTGACAAGATCTTACCATTCAAATCTTGTAAGTGCCACTCGTAATTAAAAGTAACATCTTTAAGAATATAGTTGTAATAGTATTTTGTATATAAGCACATTCAAAAATTTTATAAAATAAAGCCAATTTTTTATAGGTGTAATAAAGCCATATTAATTAGTATTAAAAGCTAAGAAGTCTTTATGTATATGGAATATTTTGTGTTAGTAAGTAATGAGTAATTTATAGTCATAAGTACAATTGCTTGATACTATTTCTTCTAAACGCAAAGTTTTTGATTAATTATTTCCTTTAAAATTGTATCCTAAAATAATTTTTTTAAAACATTCTTTTAGCACAGTGTGTTTGGTTGTTCTCTTTGCACTATATGGGTATATAAATATTGTTTCTATTTTGACCTTAGCGTTTGGTTATTCTAGATTTATGGGTTGATAAAGACTTGGTTGTCCATAGCTAAACACAAAAAACAAAATTAATTTGTGTAAAAAATGTTTGAACAAAATCTTCACTACTTAGTTTCCAATTCAAGATAAAATTTTGAAATTGAGATTATTGTAATATAATATGAATCTTGGAATAATCAAGAAATTTTATAGTAGAAAAGATATTCAATCTTTTATAATTCCTTATAAACAATCATTATCAATCTTTAGAACACAACCAATAATCTATTAGGAAAAGTAACCACAAATAACATGAAAAGGCAGACAATCTACCAACATTTATGAAATGATGCATTAAAACTAAATAAACTCAATTTATTGTTGTATATTTTGAAGCACGATTAAAAATTACCTATTTACATAAATAAATAAAAAATACTTTGTCATAATTTTTATTGCCAAATGTAACTTGATTTTATTTATGAAACTAAAAAATGGGATGTGATTTCCCCAAAATATAGAAGTAAAAGGTTTAACTATAGTCTAAGTACATATTCATCTAAAAGAAAAAATACAAAAACCAAAGATAGATGAACAATAAAAGATCGATCCTAAAAAATTATATTATTTTGAGTCCTCCAAATGTGCCAAGAAAGGTGGGCAACAAATTTGAATCAATCTTTGTTACCATTCAAATTCATCATCTCATCCACAAGGCATCTTCACCATTTTACCATGAAAGGGGAGGGAGGTTTGCATACTTGTATTTGACACAAAATTGACTTGTTGGATATTAATAGAATAGTCACAAAAGATAGCACCACAACATTTCTATCAAGCCAAATCACCAATAAAGTAATCAATAATGGCAGAATGACAGTTTTAAGAACTTTGACAAATCATAATAACTTATAATTATTGTAAAAAAACTCTCAACATTCTCTGAAGGTAAGAATTTTACCAAATGTTTTTTCAAATCTATTAGTATTACTAAGAATTTAAGGAAATAAGTTACAAATCTTCAAGATTTTGACAAGAAGTAAAAAATTCTTACTCAAAAGAAAGAAGAGGTTTGCAAAAAGAAAAAATTGCTCTCTCTCAGTGATGGCGACAAAGAAGTACATTGAAGGAGTGAAATAGAGTGAGTGATAACTAATACAAAAGAAACTAGTATTATTCCATTATTGTAAAAGTGAGTACAAGAGAGGTATTTACAAAGTCCTTCTTTCAACAATCTAAATGATACTATACCTCACTTTCATCTTATGTTTACTAACTTCCTAATTAAAACTTAACTATTTATTTAACTATTAGTTATGAACTGATCTTATACACTGTTATACACTCACAACCCCCTTAAATGTAGTAAAGGCATTTTGACCATGTTGAGTTTGGCTCTAAATTTCTTAAATTGAACTTGAGACAGAGGTTTTATCATCATATTAACAATCTAATCTTTAGAAGATATGTGACTCACAATGATCTACTTTTGCAAGGTTTTATCCCTTACAAAAAGCAAGTATAATGCAATGTGCTTTATTCTTTGGTCATGGATAGAGTTACCAATCATTAGCATAATAGATAAGTTATCACAATGTAAAATTAGAACACTTGGAAGTTACACTTTCAACTTTTTAAGAATTAATTGTATCCAAATCATCTCAGTAATTAAATTTACCAAACTTCTATATTTGGCTTCTATGCTTAACCAAGAGACAACATTTTGGTTCTTTCTTGCCCATGAAATCAAGTTGTAGCCAAGGTAAATGCAAGTGCTAGTTATTGATCTTTGATCAGCTGAGTCTATAACCTATTCTACATTACATAATTTGACGAGGTCCACAGCTGAAGATTTATGCAACAAGATACCATAATCTACATTTCCCTTTAGATATCTTAACACCCTATTCATTGCCTTCCAATAAACATCTAAAAGGTTGTGCATATGCTAACATACTTTGCTTACATAGTAGGACAACTCTAGCCTTGTTATCATTTAAATACTATAAGGCTCCAGCTCCTTCTTTATACAAGTTTGGATCATGAAAAAGCTTACTATTAGTAGCTAGCAATTTATCTCCTGATTGTATAGGCATGGAAATAGGTTTGACATCTTACAACTTTTCTTTAGCCAGTAAATCTCGTATATGTATTTGGCTTGAGAAAGAAATAGAGCACCTTCCCCAAGCTACTAGACTTCAATTCCTAAAAAGTAACTTAATGGCCCTAAAGACTTAAAAGGAAATGCTGCATGAAGTTGGAAAATAAGTAGAGGTACAATGGTAAGAAAGCTACTAACAATCAATATATCGTCTACAGATGAAAGGAAATAGATGAATTTAAGTTTTAATCTTCAAAAATAATGATTGATCACATTTACTTGAAGAAAGCCTAAGGTAGTAAATAGTGGAAGCTAATCTTTCAAACCAAGCAAATGATGCTTATTTCAACCCATAAAAAGACTTGTGGATTTTGCAAACTAGTGACTTGTCTAAGTTTTGAAATCCCAAAGCTTGATGCTTATGGATTTCTTCTTGTAGAATGACATTTAAGAAGTCATTATTAATGTCAATTCGATGAATTCTCCAAATATAAACTTGTGTAAGAGTAAGAATAATTCGAATAGTAATTGATTTAACAACAGCTCTAAACACCTCATCATAATTGAAACTGTCTTTTTACTGGAATCCCTTTGCCTTTAACCAAGTTTAGAATTTATTCAAAGAACCATAAGAATTTTGATTGATACAGAACATCCACTTACAGCTTATTGCCTTCCTACCAAGGGCCAAGAGCATCAATGACCAAGTTTTATTCTTCATTAAGGAATAAAACTTATCTTGCATGACTACTTTCTAATTTGGACTCAAAGGCTTCTTCAATAGCTACTGGTTTAATTTCATTTAAAAGTATTCTAGGTTTAAAGATCCCATCCTTTACTCTTGTCACCGTTGAACGATGAGGATCAATGGAAGGGTTTTTCACTTCACTAATTCTAGGTTCTACTGCAATTATATTTAAATTAGTACCTTGGCTATTGATTCTATTGGATGTTGTAACATTTAAGTTTGTGGTTGTTGTAGTACGGGAGTTACTAGCTATTGTAGTATTAAAGTTATTTGCTGCTACAATGACATAAACTAATTTAAGATTTTTAAAGTGTTAAGCTACTGTTGTTGGGAGTATAAAATGAAGTTATTATTGGTGTGAGACCAGTAGGTGTTGAGCAAGCTAGAAGTATTGGTGGATAAGCAGTTGCCAAGAAATTTTTTTGACTATCACAAGAGTCTGAAGTAACTGAACCAATTTTACTAATATAGGAAACTTTGTTCATTAAAAATCATATCCTTGCTAATGTTTATTCTACTAGTGGGACTTAGGCATTTATAACCTTTGTGTTGTAAGCTATAACTAATAAAAATTCATTCAAATGATCTATAATCCACCTTATATTTGTTGTGGGGCCTTAACAATGGAAAACATAAACATTCAATATTTTCGTCTGTGAATAATTAGGAGAAGTGGCAAAGAATTTCTCAAAGGAACTTACATTGTTGAGAATTGGTGTAGGCAATTGTTTAATGATAAAAACTACTAATAGAAAAGCTTCATGCTAGTATTTCATTGATAAGGATAGTGTTGCCATTATGGCTAATATTATCTTTACTATATGCTTGTGTTTCCTCTCAATTACCTTATTCTGTTCATGTGTGGGAGGACATGAAAATCTATTTATAATCCCTTATTCTTACAAAAAATGTGTGAAATCCTTGTATTCTCCCCCTGAATTAGATAACAACATCTTAATTCTATAGTTAAATTATAGTTCTACCATTTCCTTCAATTGGTTGAACACGGCGAATGCTTTTGATTTTACTTTTAAGAAATAAATCCAAGTGTATCGTGTGCAAGTATTAGCAAAGGTGATGTATTATTTATGGCCATTTGTAGAAAATACTAGGATAGGTCCCAATTGATCCATGTGAACAATTTTCAATGGACGAGAATAATTAGAAATGGATCTTTGAAATGAAAATTTATAGCTTTTTCCAAAATAGCAGGAGTTACAAATTTTAAACATTTCTTTATTGTCAACTGCAACTTTACAAAAATCAAGTAATTTAGCTAACACTTCTGAAGAACAGTGGACTAGTTTATTGTACCACACTCTAAATGAAGTTTTATGACAATAAAATGCATAATTCTTTGCTACTCTTACTACTGGAAACTAATTATGTTAACTGATCTCTTGAATTGTAAATTGGTGCTATGCAATCTAAAATTAAAGATGGCTTGAGATGCTACAACTCAAATTCTATGAATGTATATAATCTATTTCTAAGCTAACCTTTCAAAAGAATTCGTTTGGAACCCTAATCTTTCACAAAACAAATATACGTATGAATTTCAAAATAAACCATATTATCTCTAGCAAATTTAAATACGCTTAGCAAATTTTTGCTTATATATGGAATATGTAATAAATCCTTAATAGATTAATGAATTACAAGGAGATTTAACAGCAAAATACCCTACATTAAATATGGATAAAACTGCTTCATCTCTAATGTGAACTTGCTCATGTCCTTGGTATTGAGATTTTTGCATCAATTTTAGGAGTCCTGGAGTGACATTGTTTGTTGCTCCAAATTTTATATACCAGGCTAGGTTTAAGATGTTTTCTGGAGTTATTGTGATTGTTGGAAAATCGCCATGTTCCTTATAAGTTGAACCATAAGAATTATGTTGTGAAGAAGGACCATTGGCAGAAACCTCCTAATATGAGTTATTGAATTTGAATTAACAGTTTATAGTAGAATGCTCGGGTTTTAAGCACACTTAGCATATAATGTATCCTCTACCACCTTGAGATCCTTTAAATCCTCCTCTGAAATCACTCTACTATTAAATCCAAGAGAAATTGCATCTACAATTGAGATTAAACCCTTTACCATAACATAAAGAAAAGTTGGTACCACCTTCAGAACCCCTACCTTGTGGTGAAACCTTCTGAGTTACAATGACAGTGGCAGAATTGACATTTTTTACATTTTTCTTTATCCTTGCTTCTTGTACAAGAAGGATTGATTCTATCTCCCTAATGGTGTATGGATTCTATCTTGTAACTATGGATATTATGAACACATCACATTCATTTGTGGTTCCTCTAAAGATGTATTCCAAGTTATCGTTAATTGTCATAAAACATTCATATGTAGCAAGTGAATCTACTAAAATTTTGATCTTGAGTAAGTATTCAATTGTCAACAAATTCTCTTTCTTGACTTCACAAAGTTGTATCTTCAATTTAACAATCTTTGCTTTAGTATGAGATTTGAAGAAGATAAGTATATGTTCCCAAACTTCATAGGTATACTTGTAACCCATGATCTTGTAGCTCCCACTCAACGTATTCATCGCTGATCTTTCTATTTTTTGCATTAGCTGATAACTTGAATTTGGTTGGAATTGATTATGGACCTTCAAGAAATCGGATTAATTGCAATCCCTTGATTGCAACCCAAATTTGTTGTTTCCACATCAAAAAATTTGTATCATCTATTTTGATTGATATCGAATTATTGAATGTGGTGATTTTATTTCTGTGACTGACTACTAGAGAGGATAGAGAGGATAAATTTAGATCATACTCCATGGTTGGAGGTTAAGAGCACTAATACCATGAAATAGACTAAGAGAGATAACTAATGCAAAAAATACAAGTATTATTCCATTACTGTAAAAGTGAGTACAAGAGAGGTATTTATAGTCCTCCTCAACAATTTAATTGATAATCTCACGTTTACTAATTTCCCAACTGAAACTTAACACTAATTTAACTACTAACTAGTTCTAAATTGATGTTGTACACTATTATATAGTCACGAGGAGAAGATGAGGAGGAAAACAAAACAAAAAAGGATGCTAGCCACTGCAAAGGGTAGCACCAAACCCTATAAAAACACTTGCAACAATAACTAGGGCTTAAGGAGAAAAAGTAATGTACATGATTATTTTTCCATAATGATAGTCCAAATATAATATTAAAACTTATTGATTTATTGTAAAATATTGTTCAATTGATTCTCGTGAATCGATGAATGTATATTTGAGTCAAATACTAAGGCCCCATTTGGTACATAGATTTAAGCTGATATAATGGGAATCTGGATTCCCATTCCATCAGATATCATGTTTGGTTGTCAAAATATAAAATCCATGGAATGTAGATTACTTTACATGAGGGAATATAGATTGACTCTGAAAACGGATGGAAAAGAAGTTAAAGGAATAGAATGAGATTTGAAAATATTATAATGCCCTTCTATCTATTTTACGAAATCGATCTCTCCATGTCTTCTCTTCGATCTCCTGCTCGCGTCGTTAGGGATTTCTACTACTCTCAACTATATGCATTCTCAACTATCTGCTCACATTATTTTACAAAATTTGTCTCTCCCTCTCTTTGGTCTCCTGCTTGCATCGCAGGGTTTCTACTGCTCTCAACCATTTGCTCACAGGTTTGTTTTCTATTTTTTGGTTTACAGTTTTCTTCTGCATTGGAATTTTTGCATCGCTTGGTTACCGTGATGACCCATATTGGTTGTCTGTAGTTCCTTGGTTGTTGCTCAATGGGTCCAATTTCTATGTTAAAGTTTCTTTCTTTTCTATCTCCAAAATCAGCACTCTGCATTTATGTTTCAAATTCGTAGCTACTAATTAAGCGATACAAAATGACCATCGTAATTTTTTTTCATTTTCCAATAACCCTTTTTATTGTTTGGATGGCGTGAAATATTTTGGATCGCCAATCATGTTTAAGACTATTACAACATATATCCAGGTAAGTGATGTTATTAAAGTTAGACTAAATCATATATTTTTATATTTGTATTTTACTCTAGTATGTTTCTATTTTAAGGTTTAAAGACTACTAATTGTTTTGATTTTGATTTTTTGTTTTCTTTAGACCCAGGAGAAAGGCTGCTCCTTTTAGGAACAAGCGTTTATATCACTTTGAGCATCTATGCATCGTTTGGGGAAAGGATTGTACATTTGGCAAGGATGCCTAATCTTCTTTCGATATCATTGAGGAGATGACCTTTGAAAATGAAGGTACCCGACTTGAAGACTTGGAAGACACAAATATATTCCAAGACCTTTTTGCATCCATGTCATAAAATGAAGGCTCTAGTAACATTACAAGTGAGGCCACTTCAAGCTCAAAGAAGAGGCACATACACCATTATGACTCTTTCATTTAAGTATTTCAAAACTTGGGTGCACAGATAGATGACGACATTCAATTAGCTATAGACAACATTGTTAGAACTGTGGAGAGAATTTTTGTTAATGTTACCATGAATGCAAGAAGAGAACGTCTTTATGCAGAGTTAAAAAAAATTGAGGGCTTAACGAGACATGAACATCGTTTGGCTCATATTACTCTATCACGTGATGACCACTTATTAGTTAGATTTTCATCCATACCAAATGAGGAGAAATTTAAGTGAATTCACGTCATAATCCATTGATTATTTGTTATATGTGTTTGTTGTTCAACTTTCTTTTTGTTTGGGCTACTTTTTGTGTTATCTATTAGTCGTTCTACTTTTATTATGTATGTCGACTCAATTACACTTTCTTTGTGTTTGACTATTTTTGTTGTCTATTAGCCATTTAACCTATGTTAGGTATATCGGTTTAGTTATTATGGTTTTTCATATTAACATTATTGTTTAAATCTATTTATATATTAAGAAAAATTAATTGTAAAGAGACAATAATAAAATGGTTAGAGATGTACATAATAAAATTAATTTTAACTAAATAAATTAAAATTTATTTATATTAATTAATATTTAATTAATTATTACAAATTCAAGTTTATATAATCTCATTATTTATAATGGTGGCTTACCAATTTTTTTTGGAGCAAGTGGAACTTCCCTTCTGTTTGAGAAATTATACAGTGAAAAATTATAAATTTGACTCTTTGACTCATCGCATATTGATTAATATTTTTATTAGCTGAATTAATAATTTTAATTTTTAAATGATTAAGTTAAATTTCAAGTTTGGACTACTCCAATTTGATGACAATGATGGAGAAGATTACGCAGGAAGGAGCGATCAATTCCATTCAATTCAATTCAATTCAAGGTCTTCTTGTTTTATAATATACAGTGATGTTCCACATCCTCAATTCCATTCAATCCAATACTATTTTTTAATATTATTATTATTTGTAATAAAATTTAAATATTACTAATTATTTTTTATTTATATTATTTTTAAATAAATTTTAAGGTCTAAATAACATTATTTTTAATAATTTTTTATCTTTAAAAATATTTTTGTTTTTTAGTCAATTTTTTTTACATCATTTAAAATATTTCAAACATAAAAATAATAATAATTATTATATTTTTTTATGTTGGATTAAATATAATTTTAATAATAATATTTTATTTTATTTTTAATTTCTATTGATTCCTTTATCAATAATCAAAAGAGGTCTAAAAGTGATAAAAGAACGTAGATATATTCTAAATAAACTCCTATTCATTCAACTTGTTTTTGGAAGATGTGAAGGGCTAGTTTATGTCTTTTCGATGATGTAGAAATCCATAAAATTAAAGAAGAAAATATAAAAGAGAATTGATTCCCAAATTAATTATATGGAAAGAAAAAAGGAAATGACACCGAAATTACAAAAAAAAAATATTGAGCTTGTTTGATTTTTTTTTTTTTTAAAAAATTATTTTTAAAAATTATATTTAAAAAATTGTTCTGTAAAATAAAAATTAAAAAAATCTGTTTGATAGACTATTTTAAAAATATGTTATTTTTTATTTTTTTATATTTTAAAAATAAAAACTTAAAATAAAAATAGTTTTTTTTTTATTTTTTTTATTTTAAAAATAACTTTTTTTTTTAAATTTATTTTTAAAATAATAATAAAAAATAGTTACCAAATAAATTTTTTTATTTTAAAAATAAAAAAACTATTTTTTAAAATCAGAAACAAACAGGTCCATTGTCTTCTAAACCTCCAAGATGTTAACGTTACATTCTTTCTTTTATTTTCTAGCCTTTCATTCCCCAGATTCTTTCTTTATCTCTTCACAACTAGTATTCATAATTTCTTTTCAGCAAAAACAAATAATTACAAACCACACCCACTATGAATTGAATCCAACAATCTGCTTGAAGAAGCCAAAGAGAAGTATAACTTCATTCTCATCGTGAATATCAAATGGGATCATTCAGTGTTGCCGCAATTAAAACTTGTGGCACTAGGTGCCACCACTGATTCACCTATGTGGTGGTGATACGTGGATAAATTCTGAATCTCACGAAGTTATTTAATTTATGACAGATTAATTATAATAAATTAAATTTATATATATATTATGCATTAGTAATCAATAATATACAATGAGTATACTATAAAACTTTATAATTTAAAAAGTAAATGGGAAACATTTAAAAATAGAAAATCATAAAATAAAAAATATCTGATTACAAAATAATAGATATAAAATAACAAAAAAATTGATATATATATTATTAAAAATAGAAACATTTGTAGACTTACCTGGATATTTTTTTTATTTTGGGGTCATTACATGTGATTATATATTCTCAATGTTTTTAATTTTTCTTACACACACACACACACACACACACACATATATATATATATATATATATATATATATATATATAAACTATTTTAAATTAAAACTTATTTGATCATTTTAATTAAATTTTAAATTTTAAATTCAAAAATATTTAATTTTCTAAAAGTAACAGACTAGTTATTTATTTTTAATATTTTAAACTCAAATAGTGTACATTTAAGAATTTTTTGGGTTCTGATTTCGGGAAATTTGTGTTATTTTGAATAATATTTATACCATTAGTTACCGTTGTCATGTTTGCAGTGGCACAGGAGAATAATACTATTTTTTTCTTTTTTTGGGACAGGGCCTATTGGCCGAAAGAGGCAAAAATAAAAAACAGCCCGTAGGGTAGCCTGAAGACAGAGAGTCAGGGTCTCCCCTGCTCTGGCTCTCCGGCAGAAAAATCAGCAAGCATGAGCCGAAGCTACATACTTTGGAAAATCGACAGGACCTCTATCCGGCTGCACTATCCGGGCTCGGGGTTAGGTTCTTCTAACACTGGCTTTTGTTTCCAGTCTTTTCAAGCAAGCTGGGGGAGAAAATGGCCAGCTCCGGCACAACCTCCCCACTCACTGAAAGATTAGGCGCTACTGGGAAGTTGTGCATTCCTTTCCTTCCACATAACCACGTGAGCATCATGTTTATAGCATTTAGGAGAATAATGCTATGAATTGATGCTCTTATCCAATTTTTAAATCGAAATTCTCATTTTATTGCAAGCAACTTAATCAAAAACGGTATTGTATTAACAAGAAAAAGATTAATTACACTTTGACATGTGATTATTTTCTCATCGATTTGCAAACAAGGGAAGGAGGAAAAAAAACATTATTATATGTGCAAAGTTAAACGCTCTGCCGTTCGAAAAGTTCGTCCAATTTACTTGCTTAGACACGTTCACTCCATCAGTTCCCCCAAAGCAGAACGCCACCGTTGTTCCACCTTTCCCTTTACTTCCTTTATCGCATTAAAAATACAATTACAAGAAAGAAAAAAAGAAGCTAAAGATCTAACCATATTTTATTTATACGTCATTTTGGCTATGCTTTAATTAATTAAAGTTCTTGAGAAGTGTCTGGAGAAGCGAGAGGGAAACACGTGTCTTCGGCACCAGTGTTCCAAAGGAAATGAGCATAGTTAGCAGCGTAATAGGAGTTGGTGGGATCAGCAGAAATGGCCTCCAAGTAGGTCTCCTCGGCACCCGACAAGTCGTTCCTGGCCTTCCAAAGGAAGGTTGCGTATTTGTTGCACGCCTCTGCGTCCGCTGGCTCCACCTCTATTGCCCGCTTGAAGTACTCCTCCGCCCTGTTTGATGTTCATTTCCAAATGTCAACTACAAATTTTCACAAGTACCATACCAATTATAACACCACAATAGCTCTTTATTTTTAAATAATTTTTCAATATTTAGAATGCATCAATATTTTATTATTTTGATATTGTGATTAAATAATACATAAATCATGAATGTGTTAATTAAACAAAATACTGCTATCCTATAAATAATAGATTTTTTAAATTATTTTTTTAGAGCATATATAGTACCTATCTTTACAGTTTCATTTATTATTGAACTAAAGCATCAACAAATTAAATGCAAAATTAATAATCCACCAACTCATTAACAGGACATTCCATATAAAAAATACATATATATATTTGGCATTCCTTATAAGTGTGAAGAAATGAAAGTACACAAAAATCATATTAAATGTGGGAACATTAAAAAATTCTTAGTTTCCTGGCTTGCATTTAAAATGAGTATAACACTAAAATAGGCCAATCAAAATACTTTAAAATAGATGTTTCAGATAATAGAGTCAAGTCACTTTAACGTTACCTTATTAGCTCATTGCACAAAAAATGAATTCTAATTATTTAGTTAAGAATTTTTCTTTTAAATACGTTGTAGCCTTTATATGTATATAAAGTCAACAGTCAAAAATTTGGCAGAAGATTTTTCTTTTCATCATGCATGTGAGTTTCACGTGCCGAAAATCACAGATCATGCTCATGTCATGACTCATGACCAAGTGGTGAGAAAAATCTAGGCCACAGGATTTAACTGTGCAACCCATATTCTCTATTTGGCCAGATATACTATATATTATGACAAAAACCAACTAGATATGATTTTAACAGTTCGGAATCACTCCATTTTGAATGGAAAATTCTGAATTAGGTAATGTGGTTAAAACTTAAGAGGGACCAAAATTGGAAGTGAATCACTAAACTAGGAGTGGAAATTAACAAACGGGTTCAAAAAAAATTTCACCTGTCATAGTCGCGGGCAACTAGGTAAAGGAACTGTGCGTAGTTGGCTAGAAGGAGAGGATTGTTGGGCTCTTGAGACAAGCCTGTCTGATACACAAGCTGGGTTCTCAAGAACTCTGCATAATTATCGGATTCAATTGGGGCTGACACTGACGAAACGAATCGTTCCATGGTATCGTCGTCCAGAACTTTGTCTCTGGAATCAGTTTGCATGTTCCATGCTTCTTCCACCATGGAATTCCATAGATCTTCCCCTTCTTTATCATCTTGTTTGATCTCTTGGTCTGTCACCGACTCTGTTTCCCCTGTTGTGCCTAATGAGGATAGCTGCGAAGCACCGTCTGGAAGGACCGTGCGGTGGTAATGGTTTGACCCATTGAAGCCGCCGTCACCATCTGTGCCACTGGCCACCGGCGGGAATTTCCCTCCGCCGCTATTGTTTCCGCCAATGGAGGTTGCTTTCCCACCTGAAGAAGAAACTGAGAATGTCTTGATGGCTGATGAATCAAACTTCCGATTCTTACGGTCTTGAATTTCACTACCCGAAGCTATCTCTGTCGTGGCTACTGATGATGGAGCGGTGGCTGCGATGGCCCCGTTATGTCCCATTGAATATACAGTGAAATTTGCGAGGAGAATCATCACGTACACCATAAGAGTAGGTGTGTGAGAGAAAACTTGCTGGAATAGCCACACAAAAGATGCGTGCAGTTCTCTCTGTACCCGAGCGAGAATCCCTTGTAAATCTTGGTAGAATAGAATCTCCCTCATTTGCAGAGTATAGCTATGGAGCTCCTGAATTATAAACACCATAGACGAGAAGGCTTTCTTTACCGAGCAGTAAGCAGATTCCTCAGCCTCCCTGAATCCTTCTTTCCATTGCAACTTCTTCCTTATGATTCTGAGGGAAAACGGAAGGTCCACTCTGTTCGCTTTCCTCTCAATATCGGCCGGAATAATCTCATCGCCGCCATGCCAATCCGGCGGGTCTCGCCGAACTTGCAACCACGGTGGCTCGAAAGTGTCAAGCTTTGTAACTGGGCTGTGTGTTTGGTTCTGCAAAAAATTGACCCTGGAAGATTCTTCACCGAAACTGTTGTAATTATTGTCTCCGGAATTGGAAACCATTTCTGATTCTGAATCTGTGGCATCACTGTTATGATCGCTATTATCATCAGAAAGCTGGAATCTGAGAGCTAAGTCTTCAATCTTCTTGGAAAATTCTTCATCAGAGAAAGATTCTGAGCTGGCCCGGGCCATTCTTATCAATCTAGCTGTGGAAAGTGGGAAGTCGCAAGATCGAGAACTGCAAAGCCTTGTCGATTGGGCACCAAATAGGCTCGATCGGTCCAATCTGTGCACGTGTCGGTATACAAGAGATCCTCCTCTATTGCTGCCGCTGTTCCGTTGTTTGGACGAAGAAGATGAGATTGCAGAGGCTAGAGTTTGAGAAGATGGGGAATGAGGGAGAACTGGCTGTGACCATTGCAAATAGGTCGCAGCCGCGTTCACGCCCATTTCTCAGCTGACAAGGTTAAATTTGAAGCGGAAGGAAAGCTAACTGAAGTTTGTTAACAGAGAAAACCTTGAGATCAAAACAAATTAAGATTTGGGAGGGGGAAGAATCAAATTCCTCAAAGCTTGTGTTATAAAAGATGTACTTTTAAGACTTGAGATATAGGAAATCTGGAGTCCCTTTTAACAAAATACCCCAAAACAATATTCTTCTCCTTTCTTCCTGTCAACTCACTCCAACCTGTAAATTAACAAAACATTATCAGATAAGCAACTTTAACAGAAGAAATCCACCATTAATGACCCATTTTCCCGGAAAGCACAAGAAAATGCAAGAAAAGTCCCTATAGATTAAACCGTGTCCAATTTCAAGTGAAAACATAGGAATCCCACTTCCAAAGCTAATCATTGTTCTCTTTAGGAAAATCGGATTGAAGAAAACGCAACCCAATACCACTGAGGTTGCACGAAACTCGAAAAAAGGGAAAATTTTCCACTTACCCTGATTCATTTGAATGATATGTAATTAGACGCGTTTTTCGCCGATGATACTCCGGCGAAGATTAACGTACGAGTACGACGCCTGCTGTGAAGTACAGCCTCTACCTTCAGTTTATCAGAAACAAGTTAACGCTCATGGGTCTGAATATATAAGACAAGCTCTGCGAAGGAGAAAAATATCAGAGCGTGTAACCGACTGGAACGGGGTCCATAACTAGGACTTGGATCCTCTGCTATGGAGTAAACACAGCATGCCGTGCTGTGTTCTAAAACGACGCCGTTTGGCGTCCTAGTGGCAGTTCGAAGCCAGCGCGTCACGAGACTTGACAGCCACATGGCAGCCAGCACGTCAGTCGACTGGTAAACATACCAGTCGACTGTCGCAATCATCAGACGACTGGTCCAGCCGCTAATAGTCACTGGACTAGTTGAAAAAAAATGCCAGTTGACTGGCATTTCTACCAGTCGACTGGTAATGCGCAGGGGACCCCTTTGTTGGGCATTTTGCAGTTGACTGGTTAAAGAACTAGTCGACTGACGTGTCTAAGTCGCCCAAAGACCAGTCAACTGTTCCAGCAGCTGTTAGCTCTTGGAATATCACCCAAATTTAACCAGTTGACTGCCATCAATAATAGTCAACTGTCGGGGCCCATCAGTCGACTGACTATATATACAGTCGACTGATGTGACTGAAAAAAATTACCACATTTCCACGATAGTCGACTGCCATATACGACAGTCGACTGATGGGGTCGATTAAACCCAGAATCCCCAAAAAAATTTCCTATTTCGTGAAATCCCGATACCCTTCTCTCAAAATTTCTCTCAATCTCAAACCCATTTTCGCCATTGAAAGCCAAATCTCACCGATTATTTCTCTCCAAACACTAACCCAACCAAAACCCCGAATTAAAACACGCATTTCCCCTCCAAATCACAACCAAAATCCATCCATCCAGCTGTTCGCGTAGGTTTCAGGGTTCTCCAAAACTTTCCCAAAGAATTTCTGTCATTTGCAGCCATAGGTCCTAAAACTTCGTTCAAGAGACCGAGAGTAGGGGGAGGCTCTAGTTCATCTACTTCTATTCGGCCATTGCTCACTACATCAGAGCAAGAGAAGAGTTATGAAAAGCATTTTATGCAAAGAACTGTGGTACCGGGAATGTTCTTCAATGTAAGTTTCTTCGCTAAGGAAGGTTTTGAATTGAATAATTTTATCAAGACTCAAAATATGGAAAAGTATCTGTGCTCCCAAACTTCATACTCTCCTTCCACTATCAGAGCATTTTTTACTAATTTGGAATATGATGAAGAGTCTTTGAAATTTAGTTCTACCATTCGTAGTACAAAATTTAAGTTCAACAGAGATTTATTTACTAGAATTGTGGGATTGCCTGAACCAAGTGACAATGCTTGCTTGTTGGATGAATCATTGTCTCTTATTACCTGGTATAATAAAGAAGCTGTAGTGCCTAAGATATTAGGAGGAGAATATGCTGCTCATACCAAAATACATACCAAAGATTTAACCATCAATACCAATTTAGTATTTTATATGGTTAGTCATGTGTTGCTTCCGAAAGCTGGGAATTATTCATACATGAGTGAGCTTGAGCAGGTTATTGTGTATTGTTGGCTAACTGATAAAGTAATTGATTACTCATATTTGATGCTGAAATTTCTGATTGTTGCACACAAACAAGCCAATAAAGGGTTGCCATATGCAAGTGCCATCACTAGACTGATTAAACATTTTGACATTGATCCATTTGATGATCAAGTTATTGTGCCCAAGGTTTTCAATGAGTTTAATATCAATAGGATGGGATTTACAAAAAGGAACAATAAATGGATTCGAAAGAAGGAGAATGAAGATAATCCTATTATGGATAATGAAGCTAGTGCAAGTGAGCAACCACAGGCAGGACCACAGGCAGATGCTACAACCACTTCTATGATACAGAATTTGACTGCTATGCATGATACCATGAATACTAGGCTAAATAGTATGCATGATTTTTTGAACAATAGATTCAACAATATAGATAGTACTCTGAATATTAGGCTGAACAGTATAGATGATACTATGATTTCTCTTAACACTCGTGTATTGAGTTTGGAACAGAATGTGTCAGATTTGTCTGTGAGATTGGGCAGATTTGAAGGAGTTGAACTGGGGGATACAGAGACAGACAAAGCATGTGGTGAGAGAGAACAGAGCCAACTGAGAGAACAAGAGGCAGAAAAACTTCATAATGAGATAGAGCAGAGCCAGCAGGGACAGCAGTAGGAGACTCAGTTATTAAAATTGTAGTGTTGAATGTTTTTGTCAATTGTAACAGTCAATGATTTAATATTGACTATTTTTGCTAGTTGTATGGATCAATGACAAATGAATGATAACAAGGAATTCAATATTCAACAAGAGCATATTTTATAATATTGTTTTCTACTAATAGTATTCTAATAGAAAAAATACATATAATTTGCTAGTTGTATGGATCAATGACAAATGAATGATAACAAGGAATTCAATATTCAGCAAGAGCATATTTTACAATATTGTTTTCTACTAATAGTATTCTAATAGACAAAATACATATAATTTGCTAGTTGTATGGATCAATGACAAATGAATGATAACAAGGAATTCAATATTCAGCAAGAGCATATTTTACAATATTGTTTTCTACTAATAGTATTCTAATAGACAAAATACATATAAATTATAAAATTTCTGAAAACTCCATTGCATCGAGGGCTCCATGGAATGATCAACTTCTGTCTACACAAGAAAAAAAAATTATGAGGAAATGACATTAATTTAAAGTTATCAGAGCATGAAAAATTTATTAATGAGAAAATAACATTAAATTTAAATTTATCTTACTGTTAGCAATCTTTTAAAATAGTTTCTGAAAACTCCATTGCATCAAGAGACTCCATGGGATGATCAACTTGCACCTACACAAGAAAAAAATAATAATGAGGAAATGATATTTAATTTAACTTTATCATAACATAAAAATTTTATTAATGAGAAAATGACATTAAATTTAAATTTATCTTACTGTCAGCAATCTAGTAAAACTAAAATCATGGTCTTGTGATTGAGTGGATACGTGGTCTTGTGATTGAGTAGATACATAAAGTATCGAAGGTGTAAATGAGGATATTATTGATTGGGTCCCACTGTGCAGCCCACAGCCCTATAAAGATAACAATAAATTAATAGTTATTTAACAAATTTGGTTAAACACATATATTTATAATTTCACCTACATGCGAATCATTGGATCTAGGAGCTCTTCTTTTTCTTTGAGAATGAACTTCAACCCAACTCTTCAATCGTCTTTTACTCTTTATGCTAATTTTTTTCTTCAGTCCCTTAGCCTGTGTGACACATTCAGTGACGGGTGTTGTGGTAGCAAGTTCTGGACTCTTTTGCCTTAAACGAAGTTGCATCACTTGTTTGTTCAAATCATTAATGGCTTCATTTACCATAATAAAGGCTTCTGGATCATTTGACACTTCAGTTGCCAATCTTATCAGCTTTGGACAGAGTTTCTTGTATCGTTGCGTACTCCCAAGTCTAACATCTTCTTCAATTTCATTTCCCCTTTTGTCATGGACCACATTATTTCTTGCTTCTTTTGTCCACCTATTTAATATGTATTGACTGGGGAGCATTTTAACATCTCTCACGTCAAACACCTTCAAAGCATGACAGCACAATATACCAGAGGTTTTAAACTTTCTACAACTACAATAAATGGACATGGTGATAGGGTCAAACAAAACTCTAAAATCAACATCATGATTAATCATCGCAACCACGTATTCATGCAAAGCCTGGGTTTCATTTCTTTGTTTTATAGATGCAGCTGCATATAGATCGAATTCTTTTTGAAACAAACAAGTCAAATATGGTGACTGTATAAATCTTAGCAAGCTGTTGTAACATAATTGAATTCTCCATTTTCAATCTAGGTAACTTATGACGTGATTCGAATTCATACTTCAGCTCACTATAGCGCTTATCTTCTACAACTCTCTCAAAGTGTTTGAAGAACTGAAGAATATCTAGTTCGGGTTTCATGCAACTCTTAAAGTCTGAATTCAAACTTTCACTAAGTTGTGTACTTCTCATACCAAGCGTGAAAACTTTTTTCATGTAACAGGCTGCCCACTTCTCTTTTATGTTATACAAAGATCTGAGCCACGTATTTTCTTCAACACTATATGCTGACAATAAGTTGATCCATGCCAATTCAAATTGCATTTACACTTTTTTATATCCTTCAACAAATGTGAACCATCCCTTATCAAGTTGCCCAAGTGTTTAATAGCATTTTGCATCAAATGCCATGTACATAATCCATGAAAATTTTCTGGCATCATTTCATGTAATGCTTTAGCCATTGCTTGGTCTTGATTGGTAAAAATTGTTTGAGGTTTTTTTTGCTTGTGAGCCTCTAAAAAAGTTTCAAATAGCCATTTAAATGATTCCACCGTCTCATCATACATCAAAGCTGCTCCAAAAATCACCACTCCTCTAAAATGATTAAATCCACAAAACAAAGCAAGTGGTCGGTTTGCTTTATTAGTACTGTATGTTGTGTCTAAAGATACCACGTCACCAAAATAACTATAATCAATCAACATTTTTGCATCCGCCCAAAAGACATTAGTTATTTGCTCTTCGATATCCATTTGACAAGCATGAAAAAATGAAGGATTTTCTAACAATTGATGTTGAAAATATTGAAGTAGACATCCAGCTTCTCCATAAACCATGTTTCTTTGTCTTCTAGATCGAATATAATTTTTAACATCTAATCAAGTATAGCCAAGATTAGCTCTCCCTCCTACTTGCATACTCATCAAATTAAAAGATGCCTTTTGTTGAAGTCCAGAATCTTCAGCCAACTTAATTTCATGACCCTGAACTTTAGATAATTTACGCTGTGAAGCTAACATATGTACCGTTTCAGGAAGATGAAATGGATGATTATGTTCTTCAACTAAATCATTGATTTTATATCTATCATTCTTAAAAGTAATTCCCATTCTTGCTTTACAATTTGTTCTTGTTTCAAGACGAGGATTTATTGTCAAAATATCTCTTTTATCAGCCTTTCGAGAGCCCTCTTTACAACATACAAATTTATACGAAGTTATGATGTCATCTTTCTTATTTCGGTTAAAGTAATGTTTTCTAACTCCAAATCCTAACTTTCCACCATATTCCACCCAAAACTTCCATGCAGATTCTATACTATCAAATTCTATACCTAGTTTCGGCTTCACATCCACCTCCACAGACGAGTTCATTTGTTGCTCTGCAAGAGAATCATTCGCCACCCCTATTATCTCTTGCTCTTCTACTTTATTCATCGAAAGCATTTCTCCACTTTGCTCTCCTTGTGCTTCTTTCAGCAACTGCATTGCTCTCTGCTCTTGTCCCACTTCGTCGTTCAGCAAATCCATTTTCCCCTTTCTCCCTTGCTCGGCTTCATTCAACTCCATTGCCCTATCGTCTTTGCTCTATTCGTTCACCAACTCCGCATGGTTTTCCCGCCTTCGTGTCTTTAGCTTTTATGTTACGTTATGAGAAATATATGAGAAAATGCTGCGTTTTAAGAAAGTTTTGAGAAAGAAGAGGGGAATTAAAATTGTAAATATTTTAAATAGTAGATTTAAGGTGAATTTGAGAATAAATAATAGAGATTGGATTTTGATTTTAATTTTTTAAAATATTTTGGCTATTTTTTAAAAAATAAAAAGTCTACTAATAAAAATTTTATGTAAATTTTGAAATAACAAGCTAGTCGACTGGTCCATCCATACAGTCGACTGGTCTTTGGGCGACTTAGACACGTCAGTCGACTGGTTCTTTAACCAGTCGACTGCAACATGCCCAACAAAGGGGTCCCCTGTGCATTACCAGTCGACTGGTAGAAATGCCAGTCGACTGGCATTTTTTCAACTGATCCAGTGGCTATCAGCGGCTGGACCAGTCACCTGATGATCGCGACAGTCGACTGGTATGTTTACCAGTCGACTGGCGTGCTGGCTGCCATGTGGCTGCCACGTCTCGTGACGCGCTGGCTTCGGGCTGCCACTCGGACGCCAAACGACGTCATTTTGGAGCACAGCACGGTGTGCTGTGTTTGCTCCACAGCAGAGGATCCAAGTCCCCATAACTATGGATGTATATACAGATTGCAAGGTACACAACAGTGCATCGGGTTAGCGGTCAGTCAATGGGTCCAGGTCAGCTGCCACTATGTCACTATAGATTTTTTTTAATTATAAAAATATAAACCAATTTTAAAAAAATATTATTTTTTTGTGATCAATATTTTTATTACATACTTTTTTGATTTACAAAATATATATAAATATTTTTTTAAAAAAATATTTTTTTGTCTCTTGATCGGTGTTTGTATTAGATAATTATTTTGTCTTTTATAAAAATGTATATAAATTTTTTAAAAGATAAAATAAATATAATACAACTTATTTTAAATATCTAATATTTTTTATGAAGAAAAATAGATAAAAAATAAATAAATAAAAGATTACTCTCAACTTTTTTTCTTCTTCTTCTCAATTTTTAATTAAATTTTTAAGTCAACAAAATTAGTATTTTGATAGTTTAAATCACTTCACAATTATTTTTTAAAAAAATTATATTAGAAGATAGTGAATTAAAAAAAATTGAAGTATTATTCTATATTATTATTTATTTCTCTTTCATAGTAAATTTTTGAAATATTTAGATTAAGTTGTAGCATATTTTTTATAATAGAAAGGAGAGTAATTAATGTAATAAGTGTACTAATCAAGAGAGAAAATTTTTTATTCTATATTTTTAACTTAAAAGGAGTTTTGTATATATTTTCAAAATAAAAAAGAACATCATGTAATAAGTGCATTAGTCAAAAGAGAATAGAATAATTTACTTAAAATAAAAATATCAGTAAAACTCTCTAACCACAACAAAGTAGCACTAGAAAAGTCACTCAAAGAACACATCAAACCTACTACAAGAACTAACCTAAGCAAAAGAAGTTAAATAGTAAGACAAACATGGCAAAAAGATCAAGTCAATGCAGAAGGCTTGGTAAGAAACAAGGTAGCATCCTCGCAATTCAAGATATTTGTACCAAGCAACAATTTTTTATTCCCTTGGTCAACTAACTCAGCACTAACACATTTAAGAGGAAGGTTTTGGTTAGTCCCTATCTTCATGTTAATCTCCTGAAGACCCTTCTAATAGTGCCTTTCCCTTTCACTTTTGCATATGTGCCTATGCGCATGGAATTTATCATGTTAGATTCCAAGTGCATTCTTAGTTCATTAACATCCTTTCCAACACTTTTTCCCTAATTATGAATGCTTTTATGCCAACATTTTCCCTCCCCCTCTGGTCATTAGTTGCTTCCATGTTCATGCTAGACTCTCAAGAGGATTTTGACTCACTAACATCCTTGGCATGCAAAGTGACAACCGTATTTAAGACCCTTCTTCCTTAGTTATGTTGCCTCATCATTATGCTCCATTCCTTCTTCATGCATAAAGTATTGCACAACACTTGGCTATCCCATAACTAGATTTTGCAAATCTTGTGTCATCTTTATCGCCCTTTCTTTTTCCATAACTGACTTTGACACACCTTTAGAAGATTGCTTCTTCTTTTTTTGAGTCAAAACGACTTTGTTCATTAATTTCCCACTCCCACTTGCCCTTAAGCTTAGGCCATACCTTTTCTCCTTAACTTGGTCGTGCAATTCATCATGCATTAGTTTGCCATAATTTTTTCCTCATGGCTAATCACCCCGCAGTAGTAGTAGAATAAATGAAGTCACTCACATTTTATATTCACCCAAATTCTTCCATCTAATCTATTATCTGCAAAGTGTCATTTCCTCAATAGTTTTGAGACATCCACTATTGCTTAGACCTTAACCATAGTTTCTCATTGTTCTTGGGATCGGAATAAACCAACATCTTCCACAACCTCAATTTTCTTGTCTATCATTGTCCCAATCTCTATTGGTCAATTGTAAGTAGGCAATCCCTATAGTTGATTCTAAAATAAAAATTTTAAAATGATATGTCTTATAGTTCCACCCCTTTTTGCCATGGTTTATGTAACATTTCCGATTTTTCTTTATGTTACTAATTGAATTTTTTTTTAAAGAAGAGAAAGCGTTTTGGATCTCAAATAAGGATTAAATTATTTTACAATTTTACATAAATCAAACAAGATCTTAGGATGGTTAAAATGACATTTATGTAATTTCATTGAAATGACATTTATGTAAATTCCTTATTATGACAGTTTTGTAAATACTCTATGATAGTAGTTTTGTAAATACTCTAGGATGGCATTTTTGTAAATAATAGAGGATGATAAAGTTGTAAATATAGAGTGGTAGGTAGAAAAAATATTGATAATTATGAGGGAAAGGGAGTGTTGGTAAGGAAGAGAAAGAAAAGAAAAATGAGGAAAAGAAAGAGGAGGAAACAAAAGGAGAAAAAGAAAGAGGAAGAAGAAAGAGAAGGAAAATCAAGGTAAGTTCTTGGTCATCTCTCTAATTTCATCATATTTTCTTTAGGAATATCCTAATTCACGATATGGATGTAGGATTTTTGTGTGGTAGGAATCAAACACCCAAGTTTAAGAATTTATTTGAGGTAGGTTTAACATTTACTCATGAATTTTGTACAAAATTATTTATATATTTTTAGATTTGTTTATATGTGATTTTGGATAACATGTGGTCTGGATATTTATATGGAATTATGTTTTGGTTGTTTGGACATGCATATGGGTGCATTTGATTATATAAAAGAAAAAAAAATGACAAGTTAGACTAAACTGAATTTCGGAGTAATTTAGGAAGCTTGTATTTTTGAAATTTTGGAAAAATTTGGCAAGAATTTTAAAGAAATGATCAACATATAAATTGTAGATATATGTCTCACAGATCTATAGACTTTGAAATCAATTAATTTAGAGTCCATATGTGGGAGATATGATTGATTAATTGAGCAGAGATCAGAATCTAGGATAGTAAAAATAAGCATTTTTGTTTTAAATTGTTTGGGAATAATCCGTAAAGAATCGGAAGAAATGATAAACATGAAAATTGTAGATAATTGTCTTAAATGTTAATAGGCTTTGACATTACCTCAATTGGAGTCCATACGAGGGAGATATGGCTGATTAATTGAGTAAATATTAGAATCAATCTAGAATCCATGATAGTAAAATAAGCGTTTTTAATTTTAATTTTCTAAGAATAATCCATATGGAATTTGAAAAAAATGATAAACATAAAAATTGTAGATAATTGTCTTATCTTTTTATAAAATTTAAAATCACCTCAATTGGAGTTTGTATAAGGGAGATATAATTGAATAAGTAAGAAAAGATCACAAAATACGGGCAGGTCGTGTTCGGAGCTGTTTTTTAGCATATTTGAAGTATTTTTCAAGTATGATCGTGTCTTGAACATGGCCAAACCATGTTAGGTGCTGGATTATCATATTTTTCACTATTTGCTATCTAAAAATAATCTTATTTGTTGAAATATTTTTAGAAAACATATATCCAAGAAAAATACTTTTAAAATGGTGATTTTGGTATCACAAATTAATCTTTTTTTATTTGATTTAAAATGAATCATATTGGATATTGATATGTGATAAATTATTATTAATCATTAGGTATAAACATGATCCATCATATTATGAATGTGATTGAATGGCAAGCATAAAGCTCATGGCGAGTTACTTGATAATTATATATTGCATTTGATGATTATGCATACACACACACACACACATTTATATGTATTGATAAATATCGATGGGTTGTATTGGTTGATACAGTACCAAGTAAGGGACGCCCTATTAGCCTGAGTGAGTCAAGGGAGGGCCACTCCAACTGGGTGACAAAGGTAATGTAAAGAGATAGATAGGTGACGAACTCACATTCTATGATCACTTATTGCGACTGTAGTCGATCGGTCACTATACGTATAAAAAATAAGTAGATTTTCAATGCATATATAGTATGTTAATTATTCATCAACTGAAGTGATAATTTTATCTCTAAATCTTAATATTTTCTATAGCTTATACAGCTGAACATAACTCATGTTTTCTCATTATATTTTATTTATGTTAAGTCTACCGAAAACCTTTGTTCTTATTATTATTGTGATGTTATATTCTGATAAAAAGAAATGAGATGCAACAAGGAATGACGTTACTAATGGAGAAATCGATGTTAGCACCACCTCCTCACCCTTTGTGTTTCAAGGGTGGAGTGCTGTATATGGACTCTTATTTGTGTATTGAAATATTGTGTTGTATAATTATTACATTGTGAGGTTTGTAATATATATATATATATATATATATATATATATATATATATATATATATATATATATATTGTGTTTAAACATATGGCGTATTTAACATACGAAATGTGAAAATAAATAAATAATAATAATAATAACAATGAGATAAATAATAAATAAATATAAAAAAAACTGGATGTTACAAAGTTGGTATCAGAGCAGGTTGATCTTAGGTAACCATAAAGTGAGTGGTCCCCTAGATTGACTTAAAGGAGTCTTGAATAGTTATGTGGAAACGTTGTGTAAGGTAGCAAATAAATTCAATAGGAAAGTACTAATATTTTCTATTTATAATCTTGTGTGGTGTGATAACTATTGTAAAATTTTGAACTGCTATTGAGCTTGATCACCTCAATAGTGACTAATATTTTGCTTTACTAATACAGTGAATTATGACACCACTAAGAAGAAATCTGCCAGGCAGCACAGATGCTAACTTAAATAATATAGCCACAGCTATTCAAGTTCAGGCAGTTACTATGAATTAGATTCTACAGCACCTTCAGAATATTAATAATAATGACGGGGCTAGGGGAAATAAAGGAAACCAAAATGGAAACAGAACTGAAAATGGTAATGGATGGTCTGAATTTATGGGAATGCGACCTTCGTCTTTTGTGAGTGCATATGACCCCATAGTTGCTGAGAGATAGCTGACGGAACTCGAGAAGATTTTTGGAGTTCTAAATTATTTTGATGAGCAGAAGGTTAATTTTGTGCTGAAGGAAGAAGCTGAATACTGATAGAGAGGACTCAGAAAGTTACTGGTACATCAAGACAAGAAAATTACATGGCAGTTATTCTGAGAGACTTTTCTGAACAAATATTTTCTCAACAATGTGAGAGTTGAAAAAGAGATTGATTTTCTTCAGCTTAGACAGGGAAATTGAACCATTGAGCAATATATTACCAAGTTTGAAGAACTATCTAAGTTCTCAAGTACTCTGAAGAATAATCTGGATGAAGCTTGGAAGGCAGTGAAGTTTAAATCAGGACTGAACCCAGAGTTTAGGAATGCTGTAATAGCATTAGAAATTTGGGAATATGCCCTATTGGTAAATAAATGTCGGATGCTAGAGACAAGTCTAAAAGCAATAAAGGATGAAAGAGAGAGGCAGACTCATTGGAAGCGGAAGAGAGAGTTCCCAATCATGAATAGAAATACTAGAGGGAAGAATATCATGAGAGGTAAACAACCAGCACTTATGGAACCCAGACTTTTTCTAAAAAGGTCGGCAACGGGTCAGTGTGAGAAATACGAGAAATTTTATGGGAATAAACTATGTTATTTTGGTCCAGTTACTTGCTTCCGATGTGGTCAAAAGTGGCACGTGGCACAACATTGTCCATTGGAAAATGAGAAAGGTACTACACGAACTCAACAAATGATAGGAAGAGTTTTTACTTTAATCGGTTCTGAAGCAAAATCAGCTCCTTATTTGATGCAAGGTATATGCTGTATCAACAATCTGCCTCTAATTGTATTGTTTGATTCTGGTAAGAACCATTCTTTCATAGTAATAGAATGTGTGGAGAAATTACAACACCCTATTGCAGAGTTACCTTGCGAGTTAGCGATGGTGACACTTATAGGAGGAAAAATAATTATCTCCTCAGTGTGTTTGAATTGTTCCGTTGTATTGAGTGACAGATCCTTTGTAGTGGATCAGATCTATCTACCTCTGGACGGTATAGATGTCATCTTGGATATGGATTGGTTAAGTCAAAACCGAGTCCTTCTGGATTATTGCAATAAGAATTTTGAGTCCCTCCCGGACCCATTAAAGGATCAAAAGTATAGCATTATTAATGTTCACTGACTCTATAAGGAGATAAAAAATGCGAATATGATATATGTTTTCCTATATACTATTAACCTGAGTATGAAACAAGAACTGCTTGAGATTCTGGTAGTCTATGAATTCCCAGAGGTGTTTCCCTCTGAGATTTTCGAACCTCCACCGAAGAGAGAAGTGAAATTTTTCATCGATTTAGCACCAGAGACAAGGCCTATTTCTATCACTCCTTATAGAATATCTCCTGTAGAACTACAGGAGCTTAAGAAGCAAATCGAAGAGTTGTTAGAAAATTTTTTTATCAGACCTAGCATATTACCTTAGGGAGTGCCTGTATTGTTTGTAAAGAAGAAAGATAGCAGTTTGAGACTATGCATTGATTACAGAAAACTGAATAAGGCAACCATTAAGAATATATATCCATTACCTAGAATAGACGATCTATTAGATCAATTAAAGGGAGCTACTATCTTTTATAAGATAGACTTAAGGTTAGGATATCATCAAATCGGAGTTAAAGAATAAGATATTCCAAAAACAACTTTCAAAACTCGGTATGGACACTACAAATTTTTAGTAATGCCTTTTGGGGTTATAAATGTACCTGTAGTTTTAATGAACTATATGAATTGCATTTTTAAACCATACTTGGATCAATTCATAGTAGTGTTCATAGATGATATTTTAATCTACTCTAAGAGTAAGGAAGAACACAACCAGCATATCTGATTAGTACTTTAGGTCTTGAAAGAAAAGAAACTTTTTGTTAAGTTGAAAAAATGTGAATTTTGACTAGAAGAGGTGAAGTTCTTAAGTCACGTAATTTATAAATATGGTATGTCAATGGATTCTAGTAAAACTGAAGCAGTACTGAAATGGGGGAGACCAAAAACTGTGACTGAAATTAGAAGTTCCCCGGGTTTAGCAAGATATTATAGAAGGTTTATATAGGAATTTTCTCAAATAACTTTACCTTTGACTCGATTGACTAGAAAATGAAGTCCCTTTAATTGGAATGAAGAATGCGAGAATAGTTTTCAAGTGCTTAAATTCAGATTGATTTCTCTACCTGTTCTAGTTGTTCCTAATCCTTCTGGATACTTTGTGGTCTATACAGATGCTTCCAAAAAAGGTTAAGGTTATGTTTTGACGCAAGAAAGCAGAGTAGTTTCTTATGCGTCTCAATAATTGAGACTACATGAGGAGAACTATCCTACTCATGATTTAGAGTTGACTGCTATAGTTTTTTGCCTTGAAAATGTGGAGACATTACTTATATGGAGCTGTATTTGAAATATATAGTGACCACAAAAGTTTAAAGTATCTCTTTGACTAAAAAGAATTAAATATGAGGCAAAGAAGGTAGATGGAATTCATTAGTGATTACAAATTTGAATTAAAGTATCACCCAAGGAAGGAAAATGTAGTAACTGATGCGTTGAGCTGAAAGCCATTGCATGTAAGTCAAATACTGATAAAAGAAATGGAGTTAATTGAGGAATTTGAAAATTTGAAATTATCAGTTATGATTGTCCTTGGAAGTCTGATTGTTAGTGAATTAAGAATTGAAAGTGACTTGAAGACTCAGATTAAAGAAGCACAGACACATGATCAATTTTTACAAGATCGAAGAGATCAACCTGACTTTGTAATGTCAGAGGATAGAATTATTATGTACCGGAGCAGAAAATGTATACCACAAGGAGAGAATTTGAAGGCTAAGATTCTGGAAGAAGCTCGTCAAAGTAAGTATACAATCCATCCAGGATCTAAAAAAATGTATCAAGATTTGAAAAGATTATACTGATGGTCAGGAATAAAAAGAGACATTGCTGAATACGTGTCTAAGTGTCTGATTTGTCAAAAGTTGAAGATAGAACATGAAAAATTTTCTGGGATGTTACAACCTTTAGAAATCACTGAGTGGAAGTGGGATAGTATATCTATGAATTTTATTGTCGGACTACCTAACACTCAGATAGGCCATAATGCAATATGAGTAATAGTAGATAGACTGATGAAATCTACGCACTTTCTATCCATTAAGAAAAACTACTCATTGAATAAGTTGGCCCAGTTGTATATGAAGGAAATTGTACGATTACATGAAAATCCTAATAGTATCATTTCGGACCAAGATCTCTAATTTACTTCCAGATTTTGGAGAGTGCTACAAGAAGCTTTTGCCACTCGTTTGTGTTTTAGTACTACATATCATCCTCAAACAAACGGTCAACGGAGAGAACTATATAGACTTTAAAATATATACTAAGAGCGTGCACGCTAAAGCAAAGAAAAGGATTATATGGATATCTGTCACTAGTTGAGTTTGCGTATAATAACAGTTATCATTCAAGTATTGGAATGGCATCCTATGAAGCTCTGTATAGTAGGAGATGTAAATTGCCTTTATGCTGGAATGAAGTGGATGAGAAAAGGTTATTGGGGCCCAAATTAGTGCAGCATACTTCTGAGTAAATACAGATAATTCAGGATAAAATGCAAACATCTCAGAGTTGACAAAAGAGCTATTCGATAGGAGAATGAAATTGATACAATTCCAAGAAGGGGAGCACGTGTTCTTAAAAATTTATCCTACTACTGGAATTGGCCAAGCAATGAAAATTCAGAAATTGAGTTCAAGATATTTAGGACCGTATCAAATTCTGAAATGGATAGGGCATTGGCGTATCAGATTACACTTCCTCCGCATTTGTCGAATTAGCATGACTGTTTCATGTTTTTCAACTTCGAAAGTATCTACCAGATCCATCGCACATAATTCAAGAAAAAATAATAGCTGTATACGAGAATCTAACCTACTGACTGAAACCGATAGTAATTTTGGACTAGACGTGAAACAGTTGAGAAATAAAACCATTCCATTGGTGAAGGAAGGTTATGAAAGCTTAACAATGGAAGAAGCCACATGGGAAATGGAAGATGACATGAAACATAAATATCCACAACTGTTTGAAGATAGGTATACCTTGAATTTTGAGGACAAAATTCTTTCTAGGGGAGAAAACTGTAACATTCCCAATTTTTTTTATGTTACTAATTAAAAAAAATTCCAAAGAGGAGAAAGCTTTTTGGATCTCAAATGAGGATTAAATTATTTTACAATTTTACTCAAATCAAACAAGATCTTAGGATGGTTGAAATGACATTTATGTAATTTTATTGAAATGGCATTTATGTAAATTCTTTGAGATGACAGTTTTGTAAATACTTTGGATGACATTTTTGTAAATAATGGAGGATGGAAAAGTTGTAAATATGGGGTGGTAGGTAGGGAAAAATCTTGATAATTATGAGGGAGAGGGAGTGTCGGTAAGGAAGAGAAAGAAAAGAAAGATGAGGAAAAGAAAGAGGAAGAAGAAGAAAAAGAGGAAGAAGAAAGAGAAGGAAGAGGAAAGAAAAATCAAGGTAAGTTATTGGTCATCTCTCTAATTTCATCATCTTTTATTTAGGAATATCCTAATTCACGGTATTGATGTAGGATTTTTGTGTGGTAAGAATCAAGCACCCAAGTTTAAGAATTTGTTTAAGGTAGGCTTAACATCTACTCATGAATTTTGTACAAAATTATTTATATATTTTAAAATTTGTTTATATGTGATTTTGAATAACATGTGGTCTAGATATGTATATGGAATTATGTTTTGGTTTTTTAGACATGTATATGGTTGCATGGGATTACATAAAAGAAAAACAAAGGACAAGTTAGACTAAACTGAATTTCGGAGTTATTTAGGAAGCTTGTGTTTTTGAAATTTTGGAAAATTTCAGCAAAAATGTTAAAGAAATGGTCAACAAATGGATTGTAGATATATGTCTCACGGATCTATAGACTCTAAAATCACTTAATTTGGAATTTATATGAGGGAGATATGGTTGATTAATTGAGCAGAGGTCAAAATCCAGGATAGTAAAAATAAGCATTTTTCTTTGTAATTTTCTGGAAATAATCCGTAAGAAATCAAAAGAAATGATAAATATGAACGTTGTATATAATTGTCTTAACTTTTTATAAGTTTTGAAATCACCTCAATTGAAATCCATATGAGGGAGATATGGCTAATTAATTGAATAAAAGTCAGAATCAGTCTAGAATCCAGAATGAAAAAATAATCATTTTTATTTTTAATTTTTTAGGAATAATCTGAATAGAATCTGAAAAAATGATAAACATCAAAATTGTAGATATCCTATCTTTTTATAGGATTTTAAATCATCTCAATTAGAGTTTATATGACGGAGATATAATTGAATAAGTGAGAAAAGATTAGAGAACATGGGTAAGCCGTGTTCTGGGTTGCTTCAGCATGGGTAGGCTGTGTTTGGAGCTGTTTTTAAGCATATTTAAAGTATTTTTCAAGTATGGTCATGTCTTAAACATGGTCAGGCTGTGTTAGGTGTTGGATTATCATATTTTTCACTATTGTTTTTACCTAAAATTAATCTTGTTTGTTGAAATATTTTTAGCAAACATATATCCAAGAAAAATATTTTTAAAATGATGATTTTGGTATCACAAATTACTCTTTTTCTTTATTTGATTTAAAATGAATCATATTGGATATTGGTATGTAATAAATGATTATTAATCATTAGATATAAAAATGATCCATCATATTATGAATGTGATTGAATGGCAAGCATAAATCTTATGGCGAGTTGCTTAATAATTATATATTGCATTTGATGAATATGCATTTATATATATATATATATATATATATATATATATATATATATATATATAGTATGGCTTGATACGGTACCGAGTAGGGGATACTATTAGCCTGAGTAAGCTAAGGGAGGGTCATTCCAACTAGGTGACAAAGGTAATGTAAAGAGACAGATAGTTGATGAACTCGCATTCCCTGATCACTTATTGTGACTGTAGTTGATCGGTCACTAGGCGTATAGAAAATGAGTGAATTTTCAGTACATATATAGTATGTTAATTATGTATTAATTCGAGTGATGATTTTATATTCAAATCTTAATATTTTCTGTAGTTTATACAGCTGAACATAACTCATGTTTTCTCATTATATTTTATTTATGTTAAGTCTACTAGGAACTTTTGTTCTCACTATTATTGTGGTGTTATGTTCAGATAAAAAGAAATGAGATGCAACAGGGAATGACATTACTGATGGAGATCTCGATGTCAGCATCACCTCCTCACCCTTTGTGTTTCAAGGGTAGAGTAGTGTATAGAGACTTTTATTTGTGTACTGAAATATTGTGTTATATAATTATTACATGTGTGAGGTTTATAGTGTGTGTGTGTGTGTGTATATATATATATATATATATATATATATATATATATATATATATATATATATATATATATTATGTTTAAACATATGGCGTATTTAACATATGAAATGTGAAAATAAATAAATAAATAATAAATAAATAAATAAAATCTGAACATTACAGTTTAACTACCATTAATTGGTTCTTGTAAGTCTAGGGGCTACTCCTTAATATCCTATGCATCTCCACAACATATTCAAAAAACAATTGAAAAATTCTTTCTCCTACCTCTTCTACCCTCTATCCTTTTGGACTATACCAAATAGCCATTAAGACTAGATTAAATGTATTCAACATTATAAGTTTATTAGAGAATACCTTTGCAAGGAGGTTATTTTGTATTGTTTGGATTCCTTCTTGAAATTCTTGAGTGATAAAATAGGTACAATTGCAACTTCAGTTACATAACCTAAACAAAAACTTGTAGTTAGACCTTAAATAACTAATATGGTGAAATATTCTTTAGCAACGATCCTTTATGTTGTCCTAGGCATGAGTAGCGCTTAGTCAAAGGGGTCTGTAGACTATATATAAGATTAAATAAGTAATGTGCCAAAGATCCATACCTAAGAAGGTAATGCCCTATTTATAGATGGCTTTGACAATATTTTGGTCATTTCTAACTAGCATGTGTGAGACTTCTGGTTGGTTCCATATGAGTGTACCAGTCTATACAAAGAATCTTACTATTAAGCCATTATACCTACGTAGTACAAACAATGGTGGAATTTGCAAAGTAGTGTCTCCATTACTTGGGGTTGGGGTCATTTACAACCTAGTTCGTGATAAGGTACTGTGAATGTAGGAAAGTCTCCATTTAGATTACTCAATCAAGCAAAATTAGGGTCTTAAGGATTGCCCTTAGTTTGTAGAGTCATTAGCCTAATGTCAGTCAATCATATTGTGTATCATTATAAGCTCCTTAAGCTAGAGTAACTATTTACAGTTTCTCTAGCTTTTGAAAGTATTTGCTTGATTTTTATTGTTAATATTAATTGGAGTTTAGGCCCCTAGTGTTTCTCATTATAAAGTGGATTTGTCTTTGGTTAAGGTAACCAACCCATTATTTATCAGGTGAGCAGAGTAGGCTTTATTAGAGGTCATAAATGTGTCACATGCTTATGGAATCTCATTGTTTCTATGCTCCTATGACCTTGTGGTAGTGCAATCATAGGCACCCAAAAATAAATAAATCTTACTCTTCTAAAAATAATGTAATAGTTAGAGTGAGAGTTGAATCCACAAAGAGTGATTAGACGAAACTTATACTTTTTATGAACAAAGATAGGAGATTGACTATGAAAATAGAAAGTAACAATTAAAAATAAATCAAACGAGTAATGAGAGAATTAAGTGATGCGATGAGCATTGGCCAAAGTCAACTTCCATAATCCAATTTATATCCCTGATCATTAATCCTTAGAATTCAAGTCATATTCAAATATATAATGTTGAAACTAAATTTTAATCTTTCCTTAGTCTTCGTCAAGTAGAAACAAGTGATTTAAGCAACTCTAACTACTAGACAACCTCATTCAAGTGCCTAAGATTTAATTTAGTAATTGTATTAAGAAATAGAGGAATTGTTAAAGTTAAACAACACAAGTATAAGCAATTGTATTTAATATAGTAAATTATCCTTTCTAGGCTTAACAATTCTTGTCACAATAAATCATTAACCCTAGTCACTTTACCAATTAAAAGGATTAAATAATTCCAGATTTGATATCTAACTTAGTAATAGATTAAATCAACCAGTAAACTAGCAGATCTTTTCTAGCAATCAATTAAGAGAATCATAAAATGAAGAATAGAAGAAGAATTGATACTCAAATATAAATTGAAGAATTAAAACATAAGCTTGATCTCACAGGGTCATATAACATGAGGTTTTCGTCTCCTTGGACCAACTAAAGTACTCTAGCCACATAGGGCCATAAAAAGAAAAACTAAAGAAGAAGATGTGAAAAACTCTATCTAAGACGTTCTGAATGTTCTCTAAACTAAACCTAACTTAAGCCATTTAAAAAAAAATGTGCCATACTAGCATCACAATGTTGGCTTCCCACTGTCTCAATGATGGTGGTTCTAGAATTATAGTCAAACTATAATTCTTTAGACACCACAGTGCTAAGTCACTGCCATTGTGATATTGGCATTTTTGGAATTTTAGTGTTGTTACTCGTCTTCCTAGTGTTAAAACATTTTATTCACACCGTCATGGTGTTAAAGCCACTAGAATTCTCATTATGAATTTCTAGGTTCTAGCACTATGGCACTGGAGCTTCTGTCTTGAATATCTGTATTTTCATCTCTTTTGCTCCAATTTAGCTCTTTTTTGCATCTATTTCCCTCAACTGACTCCTAAATCACAATAAAAGCTTTGTGATTGTATTTAATTGTAAAATATACATAAAAAACTAGGTATTAATGAGAAAAACCACAACATATTATAGAGATATCAAATACCACCACACTTAACCTTTGCTCCTCCTTTAGGAAAATCTTAATCTTATCACTCTTTCTAGGTTGTAATGCCATTAACAAAGATTGATCAAGATTTTCAAAAACTCATAATACATTATGAATTAAACATTCCTTCTAAGTATTTGATGAGAAAGTTCTTTTGAAGATAATAATAAACCAAACATATAGACTATCATGGGTTTAAGCTCTATTCTCTCATGTACTTGAAAGGTATGTGTTTCACTCAAATTATTTCCAATAGAAATACTCTACCATAGGCATGAATATTTCCTCATTCTCTACCGTTATGATCATATACAAAACATAAATCAAAAGGACTTTTTGAAAGGTTGTAATGGGGCTTAGGACTAAGGTTGGAAGTGTTTGAGAAATTAACTTAAAAGCCAATTAATAATAGTAGAGAAAAAATAAATTACTTCAAGCTCAAATTAATGACTCTATTAAGTGATTTTTCCCCATTGTCCTTGATAGCCTTCAAACTATATAAACATTTGCAAGTTTTGAGGCAATTTTTAATTTATAGGAGAGGATACTAACTTTCATTTTTGTTAACATTTTCCTTACTTTTCCCTTTTTTCTTTTGCTTTCTATTCTTTTCATTTTTCATTGAAAGGGAATTACATTTTGAAATTGAAATTCAAGTTACCATTCACAACCACACACTTTTAGACACCCTTACACTTATTTTCTTTTGTGCATCCACTTATATCGTGATATGCAATGCTCCTTCTAGCTTTATGCTTAGGTAAAGACATTAACTTTAGGCTTTAAGCTTGTAATGAAGGTTACAAAATATAGACAATAAAGCTTAAGGGAGTAACAAATGAAAATTAATTCATGGTTGGAAATTTGGCTATTGTAGCTATTAACAATGAATGCTATAATCATATTTATGTATACATATGTCAATGTAGTTTTGAAAATAATTGATGTAAGTTCTAAAGAGTAAAACCATAGAAGAATATCTCTCATGAAAGAAAAATGAGAATGCTAGAGATAATTTAGTCTAGGTTTCAAAATCTCATAGCTTTTGTTTACTAAATTTAGTCACTATCATTTTTAGGGAAAATTACTAATTAAATGAGTAAAAATTATTTTTGTTCAATCATGTTATGAAAATTTTCAATCTTAATTAAAATTTCCTTATGTCATGATCAATTCTAAAAAATAGAGTAGCAAAATTTTTAAAAAATTTATCTAAAACTCCTAAATCCATCCTTCACACTTAAAACTTACATTGTCCCCAATTTAAATAAAAATGTGGAGAGAAAAAAACTCATTAAACTAGGAACTTTGTAAATGCAAAAAATTAAAAGAAATGAATGACCCTTGGGTTGCCTCCCAAGAAGCACCTTTGTTTAATATCTTTGACTTGACTAATTGCTGCCTATTTCAATTCGGGAGGATCCTTGATATCCACTTTGGTCTAGAATGTCTTAGAATATGCAGGACTTTGAAGTTCATTTGCACTATGAGAATGTATATTAGTAATAATTAAAAGTCTAGTCAAGTGGAAACTAAAATTGGAAATAATTTATGCCTATTTTTGGCATAATTTTTAATATCATCTTTTTGGGCCATACCAATTCAAGAAACAACATTTCTTTCTTTTTGAGTAGGTCATGATCTATACAAGAAGATGGGTCAATTCCTATGGTATTTCCAATTGTTCAAGTTGCAGCTGCTTCACACACCAACTTTTCTATTTATTGTGAACTAAACTCTCTGGAGATTATCACTAGTTGTGATTCTCCAACTACCATATTCTTGAGGTGGTTTGGCAAAGGCTTTAAGTCTAGACTAGTTCCTACAAAATAGAAGAGACAAGTATTTTATTAGAAATTATTAATAAAACAAGAGGATCCTTACCCTTTTACTTCACTTCTGGGGCTTGCTCTGTTGTTGCAATTTTCTCTTGGAATTCAGTATTCAAGTTTGAGTCTTCATCTTCTTTCTTAATAGGTTTACTAGTGGCCACTTTTCCTTTTCATTAAATGTAGAAATTTTTGGTGATAATTAGTCAATGACATTAATTCTATAAACTGAATATGAATTATTATTCTTACACTTTGGTGTCTGATCATTATTGAGAGCATAAAATTTCTCTTCTTTTTAGTTTGTTGGTGCAAGGGCTGAGCTTTTCTCCTTATTATTACTCGTCAAAATAATTGTGCTTACATTTTTTTATTGGATTGTCAATCATTTAATAAGGTAATTATTTTGAATTTGGAGCTTCTGACTGACTAAATGCTAGCCATCAATTGATTTATCTTATTGCCCAAAATTTGAGCACTAGCCTTCCTCATTTGTTGAGATAACAAAGTTTCAATTTTGACAACATCAACAAGTTCTTCTAAGAATATACTCAAGTTTAACTACTAATTTTGATGGTGATAGGGATAACTTTGAGCTTGATATTTTGGAGGATTCCCATAGTTAAGGTAATGGTGATCCTTATATGTGTCTAAAACCACTTACCTAACTTTTCTACTCAAATATCTCTTCTTAAAAAGTTTGGTACTTATAAGTAGGATACCATGCTGCCAAATAATTTCCATAGTCCTTTTTTGTTTACGAATTCCCTATAGCCAATTGATGAACAATAGTAGTGAGATTTGTAATTTGCTATCCAAGGGATGATGTTCTTACCTTATTAACATGCTTTAGTTAAAGGCATAGCCTAGTGCCAAATTGCTAAAATTAGGATGTCATGTTTGCAAAAATATATAGTAATAAATAGTAAAAAAAATTTCAGTCACTCAAAACACTCCCCAACAATAGTGCCAAAATTTGATAATGCTGTTGTAGGCCTCCATAAATAAATAAACCTTAATTTTCTAAAAATAATGTAGTAACGAGAATAAAGGTCAAACTTAAAAAGAGTGATTAGATGAAACTTATACTTTTTTGTGAACAAAGATAGGGAATTCAGTATGAAAACAAAAAGTAAAAACTAAAAATAAATCAAATGAGCAACGAGAGAATTAAGCGATGAGATCAGCATTGGCCAAAGTCAAATTTCACCATCATATTTATACTTCTAATCATCAATCCTTAGAGTTTAATTCACATTCAAATATTTACCATTGAAGTTAAATTATTATCCCTCCTTAGTTTTAGTTAAGGAAAAACAAGCAATCTAAATAAGCCTAACTACTAAATATCCTCATTCAAGCACCTAAGATTTAATTTGGCAATTGCATTAAGAAATAGAGGAATTGATAAAGCTAAATAACACAAGCACAAGCAGTTGCATTTAATCTAGTCAATTATCTTTCTTAGGCTTAATAATTCCTAACGCAACAAATCATTAACCTTAGTTGTTTCGCAAATTAAAGGGATCAAATAATTTCATATTTGATTTCTAACTTAGAAATAGGTTAAATCAACTAATAAACTAGCATATCATTTCTAGTAATCAATTGAGAGAATCATAAGATGGGGAACATAAGAAGAATTGATACTTAAATATAAATTGAAAATTTTAAACATAAAACTGATCTCATAAGGTCATATAAGTTGAAGTTTTCATCTTCTCGAGCCAATTAAACTACTCTAGCCATGTAACGCCATAAATAGAAAAGTTAAAGAAGAAGATAAGAAAAACTCTGGTTAAGACGTTCTGAATGTTTTATGAACTAAATCTGCTATTTAGAAACAAATATGTTGCATTGGCATTATGACATTGGCTTCCCACCATCATGGAATTAGTGGTTTTGGAATTGTGGTCAAACTATAATTCTTCTAGTGTCACAATGCTAGGTGAGCTTCCATTGTGATGTCATCATTTTTAGATTTCTAGGGTTGCCACTTGTCTTCTTCATTTCATAGCATCATATTCACATTGTTGCTACACTGAAGCCACTAGAATTTTAATTCAAAATTTTTGAGTTATGTCATCATGGTGTTAGAGCTTCTATCTTGAATATCCATATTTTCTTCTCCTTTGCTCAAATTTAGCTCCATTTTGCATCTATTGCCTTCAAATAACTTTTAAATCACAATATCAGTTTTATGAGTGTAGTTAAACATAAAATATACATCAAACACTAAGTATTAATAGGGGAAAATGTAACATATTATAAACACATCACCTTAAACTTTTGGAGGAACTCTATTTCTCCTCGAGTTTCCCTAGTCTCATTTCGAACAATTTCATCTCAACTATGAGGGCTCACTATAGATTAAGCATTTCCTTGTACTATTATTTGAGGTGGTAAGTTCACATTTATTCTTCTAGATTCAGCATCTAAACTTTCCTCAGGCCAGGCAAACCTACAAGGCCTTTTACTTTCTCGTACATCATTCCTCTTAACTTCCTTTCCTTGGATGAAATCATCCAATTATGGTTCCATTATTCGGAGTGAGCTTTTTCCAACGAATTGAGGTATTTCTATTCAACCAACGTTATCTCCTACTACTGCCATAGTATTTTGATTAATATTTTGTTCAAACTTGGGTGCTCTTATTCTTACAAAAAAGAACAAGTTGGATCTTCCCCAAAGACAACTCCAATGGTGAACACGTTTATAATATAATGGTTAATGAAGTTTTTAAGAACAACACTCGCCACCCCCTAATGTAGGAAAAATACCAAAAGATAAAATTAATTCTTATGAAAAACTTAAAATAAGAAAGGTTTGCGTAATGTTTTTAAAATACGAAGAGGTTTGCTTGTAAGTATTCTAACCTTTAGGTGAAGTTCTAGTATAAATTGAAACTAGAAGGGAGAAAGTGTAGATTTCAAAAACATTAGGGGAGATGTAATATTCCTCATTTTCATTTTCTTTGAGTTTCATCACATGACTATTTTGATCATTAGCTTTAATTATTTGCTTTATTAAGTTAAATACTTATACTGTTACAATAGTTCCCTTGTGTTTCTGTGTTGTTTCTTGAGTTTAATTTATGGACAAATTTGTTTAAAAAAATGTAGCCTTAGATGAAATTCTTTACATGATTAAATAAACAACATCAACTGCTAATTATTTCTGTCTTTGACTAACTTTATGATTTTGTTATGTTTAGTATTTTTTTTACAATATTGGAATTAGTTTATACCTATTAGCAATTATTTTTCTTAGGTTCATTTTAAAACACCAAAAAAGAGAATCAAAGAGTACCTTTGGCTTGTTTTGGGGAGATGTTAGTTGAAATCATCCTTACAAAAGTTGGAGTATCCATTGCAGATGCAATTGTTTATACAAAAGCCCCTATTGAGGCTCTTGCAAATGTTACTATTGGGATATCTAGATTAGAAGGCTTGTCAGCTTTCATTGGAAAGGTGAAATTTTAAAGAATTATTAGCACTTAGTCTCCATATTTAGCTATTACTTTTCATCTAAGATCATCATTTTCAAGAATATATTTCTGCACACGTCATTTTTTGCTAGGATATTTCTGCAGTAATATCCTAGCAAAAAATGACGTTATTTTATGTGTTTATCATGTTAATCATGTACACTAACACTTTGAGATGTATTTTTCATAAACTCAAATTGACATGTCTTTATTGAGAGTTATATTGTTTATATAAGAATTTTAATCTTATACTTTCTTTAACATAGTAAACACAACACTTTATTCTACAATGGCACTTTATGCTAATAATCTTCCTTAGAGTCTATATTAGCATGACATCATTTGGAATTACTTTGTTTCAAATCTCAAAGTCTTTTACTAAAGGCCTATGATGGTTATTGACATTGAAGAAGATGATTCATTTGCTAAGTACAGAGGAAGATGGGTTGTCTTCTATTTGATAGATAGTTTGTTGTATTCTAATAAAGTTTTGTGTACTTGGCATGTTTGTCTAATTGTCTCATAATTATACTTGCAATACCTTGAAAACTTTTAGCTAACTAAGTTGATTCAGTCTAGTTACATCGCTAATAAGATTATATAGCTAGTGACAAAAATGCTTATTGTGAATTTTCATCGTGTTAGGATTAATTAGTTTCATTTGTAACTAATTACTCTTTTTTATTTTAAAATGTAACTTGTTACATTACATTTAATATTTGTCTTTAAACTGATTGTAGTTAAATATAAGTTTAAATAATGACATTATCCTTTTTATTGTGATTTTAACAAGATAATTAATTTATCAATTATGTTTTTTATTTTTTAATTATTATGTTTGTGGTTAAATATATAAATATTACTACTAAATAAATTAATACAATAAAAACGAAAAAAAAAGTACACGTTAGACTTTCGATGGTGAGTTGCCACCGAAAGTACATTCAGTAGCAACTATGGAAAGTCACCACCAAAAGTGATTAATACCAATGGTGGCATAATTTAGGGTTTTGATAGTGAATTTTGCTTTGGTTGCCATTGAAAGGAGATTCAGTTGTAACATATTATCGGTGGCTACCCTAAGAGTTGCCCCTAAAAACCTTCGGCGATAGAGGTATATGCAATGATGCTGTGGCCAAAAGCTGTGATGCAATAATCTCTACAAAATATTGGTGACAATGTAAACAGAATATATGCATAATGCAGTTCGATTGTGCAACAAGAAAAGTAAAAGAATGACACACTAAAATTAGAATAGTTCAGACAGTGGTGTCTACTTCCTCTTTAAAGATTATTTCTTAAGCAATTTACAAGTTTTATAAGAGTTTTCTAGCAACTACACTCTTCATTCAGTGATCCTTACAAGTGTTTGCTCTCGGTTGCTCTCAAATTCTAGAATCAATCTCACTCTATCTTGCTCTTAGATAACTTAATGAACTATAGAATGATTCTAATGCCGACTAACTCCTGATTGTTCCTTATATACTTAACTCAATAGAAAATTACATAATTACCTCTATCCTTATTGGTTCTAACCCAACTCATGGCTGCATATGCACTTAAAGCCATTTTGTCACATGAGTAGCTATATTCTATTATGTAGGTTGCTACATCACTAATTTGCCCACTAACTCATAAACTAATTCTCATAATTCTCCACCTTGGTTTCTGAGTCTTTACTACTACAAGCATGTTACTTTCAACTTACAGACCAAACAACAAAAAGATATATCTAGTAAATGACTTTCTATTAACCAAACAACTAACATAATCAGAACCTAGAAAGCCTTCTACTTTCTTATTACTTAAACTAGTCTCATCACACACCAAACCTAGATTGGAGAAGCCCTTCAAGTACCTTAACACCTAATTTACAGCCCACTAGTGTTCTCTACTAGGTTTTGCCATAAATATGCTTATAAGCCTAGAAGCATAAGCCAAGTCTGTTATACAACACGATGTTGCATACATTATACTTCTACAGTACTAAAGTAGGGAACTCTTTGTATTTTTTGCCTCTTCCTCCTCAGTTTTTCTTTAAATACAGTGAGCTTCATGTGTTGGGTAATAGGGGTATTCACTGGTTTAGAATCCGTCATTTTTGTCCAACACATTCTAAATCTAGCCTCCTTGTGATAGTAACATAGTTTCCTTTTTTCTATCCCTCTTGATTTCCATCCTAAGGATTCTCTTTATAGCCCCTAAGTCCTTCATTTCAAACCTAGCATTCAATTTCTTCTTTAGATTTTAAATCTTAAGCTTATCCTTACCAACTCATAGTATATCATCCATATATAAGAGTAAATAGACACAAGTAATATCCTTCCTCTTCACATACACACAACTATCATACCTAATCCTTTCAAAGCGATTCATCTGCATGAATTCAAGAGACAAACTTTGTTCTTACTATCCAATTCTTTAAACCCTTCTAGCTGCCTCATGTATATGGCCTTCTCAATGGTTCCATGCAATAATGTAGACTTTACATTTATTTATTCTAGTTCTAGGTTCAATTTAGTCACCATTGCCAACAAGATCATTAAAAAGTTGTGTATGATTATTGGTGACAATATCTCATTGTAGTCAATACTTTTTTTCTGAGTGAATCCCTTAGCTACTAATATGGCATTTTTAACTCCAAGGATCTCTTCCTTTCTCTTATAAATCTACTTACAGTTAACTAACTTCTTCCATTCTTATTTTTCCACTAAAAGCTAAGTGTTGTTCTTATGAAGAGAGGTGATTTCCTTTCTCATAGCTGCCAGCCACTTATTATTTTCCTCATCCTTCATAGCCTAAGCATAACTTTCTAGTTCTAAGTGAGTGACTTCAACTGCAATAGCTAAGGTAAATAATGTCAACTCAACATAGTCATATATGATGGGTGGCCTTATGTCATTTCTAATTTTATCCCATCCAATGGTTTTGGTTTTCATATTATTACTCATTCAAGGGATGTGTCTCTCTTTTATTTCAAGACCATTGTCATTCTGTTCTTTCTTACTTTTTAGGCTAGGGAACACCTATGCATTAAACCTTACATCCTTGCCGATTAGGCACTTTTTGTAGCCTGGTTTAAGGCATCAAAACTTGTACCATTTGACACATTATGGGTAGATTAGAATAAGTACTTTAGTTCTCTTAGTTATAGCTGTTCTGGCTTCACGTGTCCATATGCTGAGCAGCCAAACACATTTAAACTAGAATACTCTAATGGTTTACCATACGATATTTCTTATGGTGTCAGTAGCCCAATTGTAGTGGATGGACTTCTATAGATCAATTAGCAAGATGTCATTATTGCTTCTACCCAAAACTACCTTGAGAGATTTATTATTTGATGGAGATCAAGGTGCTGTCAAAGCTACTATAAACCGTTCCTAAGATCCTTTGCAAGGGATAGACGTTCCAATGACTAGGAACAGGGCGAAGCGGGCCAAAGAAGCTTTACTAGGTTTGATCTTGGATGTACATGCTAAAGAGGAAGTTATTGGGCCAAGTCAAGACATCAAGTGGGCCACACTTTGCAGTCTTGAAGATGACATTAAAAAGGACAGTCCAGAGGCCATGTAGAGTTTATTGGATCTTGAAGACAACTAACCTAAATATACATAGACTAAAGATGTATTATGGGCTTTAGTTTAAATGTTTTGTTTTGGATATTATTAGTTTTTAGGCCCATTCTTTATGCAGCCCAAATAGTAGTTTAATTATGGGTTTATTTTTGTTAGTTTAGTTGAGTCAATTAACTAGTGTTATTTAGACCATATTCTATTAGAAGTCCAATTAGGAGTTTAAGGCCTTCTGGCTTTCCTACTAGGGTTAGGATCGATTGCCTATATAAGGGTTCTTTAAGTTCATGTAATAGATAGACTTTTAATGATTAATAAAGATTGAGTTTTCTCCTAAAGTGAGAGCTTCCCTTAGTTCTTGGGCAAAGAATTGGATCCGATCTTATCGAGGCAACTCGTGGCGATCAAAAATCCATTGAATTTTCAAGACGATCTTTGCTTTCGCCAAACACTTCGTTTCTTGGTATAGAGGAACGCATCATTATTGCTAGCACACATCTTACACTTTCAAGGATGGTTATATTTATCATTCCTACCAGTCCTTTCTGTTAAGGGTATCTTTGACAATCCTATGCCTAGCAATGCCCTTATTCTTACAGAAGTCAATGAATTTATTTGAACAAAACTCCAGCCCATTGTCAGTTTTGAATTTCCTTAGTTTTTTCCTAGTTTGTTTTTCCACCATGGTTTTTCACTACTTGAACCTCACAAAGGCCTTTCTCTTTGTTTTCAGCAAATGAATCCACATCTTTATGTAATAATCACCAATGATGGATAGATAATATCTACTGCCACTATGAGACTCTACCCTTGTTATCCCTTAAAGATCAACATACACATAGTTCTAGGATTCCTTGAGTAGTATTTGCTTATTTACCAAACTTAACCCTCGTGCTCTTATTAAGTGTAGAGGATTAGCATAATTCTAATCCTCCAAGTTTAACTTTTCCCAACAAGCTATGTTTCTCTAACTTAATTAGCCCATTTTCATATATATAAGTTATTATGCTAATTACTATTTCCCCAACTAGTGTATGTAATGCATTTGATAATTTCCCTTTCGTTAATGTTATAACACCTTTTATTATCTTTGTGTAGATCTATTTTACTTTAACTAAGCAGCCTAGGTTGTCTAACATGCCAAGGAAAATTAAATTCCTTCTAAGCTTAGGAACATAACTTACTTGAGTCAAAACTATCACAACCACCAAACATCTACATCCTTATTGAACTAAATTGCCACGCCCCTAATTTTAGAGCACGTGAAATACATATACTATGAACATATATTTTCCATAAATATGAATATTCCAATCCTTTATCGTGGAAACAGATACATATAGGTTCTCCCATACATATACCATATATAGAACAAGTCCATAAACATCAGAGTAACAGCAGAAGCAGGGATCCTGCCTGTGGCATATAGAGCATACTCTAGAGTACAAGTACAATATAAATCAAACTCTACGAGCCTTGTAAACAAAATAGGCTCACCAGAGAATATGACACTTAGTCGATCACGTATCTGCAGGACCAAACTCTGAGTCTTTATCTAAAAAATATATCCACAACGTGTAGTGAGTTTTATAACTCAGTGAGCAGATAATACCTCCTATGACCTCTTAGGTCAACATATAGATGTACTCTTTATTTTTAAAATTTATCACATTGAAAATAACAGTTCAGAAGTACATTCATATGGGACCCGCATTTCAAATTTTGGTTCATATCAAATTCAGATATTCAAAATCATATGCAATACGGTATGATCATTATTCAAATACTGTAATGCATCAAAACCTTTCACATGAACACGTTTGGAGGATTCCATATCAGAACCACCATATCAGAGTTTAACCCCTTCCGTACTTTGGTGGTATAGGATTTGCCTAAACTCAGCATCCTGCTGAGGTTTGCCCTACTACCATTCAAAAGGATACGCGAAGGGACTCTATATGGGTATTTTCCAAACACACAGCAAGGGAGGGAAAATCACATCTCATATAACTGGCATCTCGCCCATATATAGGAGGCATCCTGCTCTCCATCACATATCATCTCCCGTGTGTTGGCCCTCTCACGAGGCTAACACCACCCCCTACTTGCTCAAGGTGCGCACCAGGGCTAACATCACCTACTGTTAGCAAACAGTGTTTCCAATAGAATTCATTCACAAAAAATATCATATGCACATATACCATATAATTCAGTATAAACTTTTCAATATAATACAGACTTTCAGTCTCAGTAAATTCCTTTGTCAAAACTTCCCAATCAGGGAATCACATATACATGCCCATATCCGAGGCAAACATATCACTGTATAAATCAATATCATGTGCATAACATATTTCATTTGCCATATAATGAAAAATACATGTAAAATCACATGTTCAATGTATTTCAAAATTTAACTGTTATAAATTACCCATTCAGAGTTTATCACATATACATGCCCTTTCTCGAGCCAATCATATAGCTTTATAAATCAATGCCATGTGCATAAATATTTACTTTATCGTTTAATGAGAAATACATGTGAAATTAGATATACCATGAGTTCAGAAATCTATTTTCAAAACTATACTCTTCTTGAACTATATTTCAAAATGTAAGCAGTTCAGATAACTTTAATGCATTTCAGAAACATATACAAGTGTAAATATCTCATAAACATAATCATATACATGCTTAAAGATCAAGAAGAGTATAGAACAAGCCATAGGAAGAATAATCTACTCATAGGGTAAGAGCTCCGAATTAGATAGCCCTAAAATGTAATTTTCTAGTCTGAATTTGACCAAATAAGCTTCAAAAACGTATTCGGAGGGTCCAAAAACCCAAGAAATGACTTTGGAATCTTGGTCAACGCTAGGGGGTACTGTTCACCGTCAGAAAATACTATTCAACGTCACTATTCACCGCCAGAAATTACTATTCACCGCTACATAAAAAGTTACCAAATGACTGAAAAGAATACATATCCTAATGTTTATCTAGTTTCTGAATCCATCTACGGTTTCATTTTTTTTAATTGGATGTCTCTAAGTAAAAATTTCAGAATTTACTTTTTTCAGAGATTTTCAACTTCATATATACGGCGATTCAACAATTGATTTAAGAAAATGATCGGTCAAAACTATAGTATTCTTTGTCCTGAATCCAGTAACACCTTTAGTTTTGATATCAGAAGCCAATAGGCACTCTAGATTTAGAGAAAAAATTGAAGGTTACTATTCACACTATTCACTCTTACTATTCATATATAAAATTTCTGATCTTCCTTCGGCTGTGTATCCCCTCCCCCTTTTCTTTATTTATCGTTTATAATTATTATTATTATTATTTAATGATTGAATAATAGGATTTTTTTTATATAAATTCTGTTTTTCATTCTAAAATATCCCAAAAATTTCTAAAAATTTACATTCTCATAAATCTTTAGTTAAACTCTTAAATCATGACTTTTATTTATAAAAATCTTAATTAAACAAATCATAAAATAAATATCTTTATACATAATAAAAGAAAAATATTTCTAAAAATACAACAAAAATTTATTAGAGGCTAATATAATTATTTTAAGCAAAACAATAATTATTTTGAACAAAAATATATTTACTTCTAGCAACACATGCATAGTCATTTTTTTTAAAAGAATATACTTATTTATAATAAAATATTATTTAAAAATAAAATTTTTAGGATATTACATTCTTCCTCCCTTAAGAAATTCGGTCCCCGAATTTCAACCTATCCTACCACAAGTAGGGAATGAAGTCAAGACATAACTCAGATTTACTAACCTTCTTACTCAAATAATTGGGGATTTCTCTTATGCATGTCATCTTCTATTTTCTAAGTGGCTTCCTCACTTAAGTGATTTTGCCATATAAACTTATCTGTAGAGATTTTCTTTCAGCCATTAGTTCTTCACTTATCAATCAATAATAATCATCGTTTTTCCTCAAAATTAAGCCAAGTTCTTGAAACCCAATAATATGAAAAGAATCTGATAGGTACTTCCTTAGCATTAATGTAAGAAAGATTGTACCAACATCATTTAATCTTGATCCAAAGTTACATGATAAATATTATGCATACTTTGTCCAAGATTTCAAAAGAGCCTATATACTAGAGTTTAACTCTTACATGGGTGTGTCCTTCAAGAATATTTGATCACCAGCTGATAATTTGTAGTGCTCAACATTCCTGGTCCTTTAGACTTTTGACTTGTATTGAGTTTCTTGTATTCTTTTTCTAATCAATTTCACTTTATACAAAATATTCAACATATTATATATATATATATATATATATATATATATATATATATATATATATACACACACACACACACACACACACACATATAAGGAACTCTTAAATCATTGAGTATCTCCTTCCTTTATATCCTCAAGCTCGCATGCATATATCTATAAGTCGATATTAGAAAACATATACTTAAAAGAACATCTTTACACCCATATTGGGTAACTATCTTTTCTTACTCTAGTCTTCTATCAAGTCATCTTTAATTCTCACTTGTCAACATCATCCCATGAATATCATCACCTTAATCTATCATCTATTTTTATCCTAAAATCATTTAATCAATATGTTAAACATACGTAGCAATAAATCCACCAAACATTTTATAACGTTTATGTAACATTGACACATGTCTAATAATTCTAACTTATCTCATTACAGTAATTCTATACCATCTTATTAACACTGTTAAACTCATTGTCCAAAAATTTCAATCATTTCTTTTATCATATCCAAAACCACCTCATTCTAACTTATATCAATCCCATTTAATTCATCCAATCATTTCAAGAAGATATTTCCCAACAATTTCTCATACATGAATTCTCAATTTCAACATAATTCACATCCTAGATACTAGATTCGATTTATTATAATATAAACCTTTAACACAAATATCTTGATCACTTATATCATTTTCGGACATGATTCTCAGAATATTCTTTATATTTCCACATTAAGAGTTCAAAGGTTAATTTAAATCCTAGTTCCTATATTTTATTCTTCAAAACTTCAATACCACTAATTTTCTTGATTACATTCGTCAAAATACCATAAGGTTGTCATCTGTCCATTCCTTACAAACTTTTTATTACTTTAACCTACTAACCACTTGGACATCATAATAACTGAGTTTTAGAGAAAATAAATTAACTTTTCTTGTAATTAGGGAAAAGAACTTTGCATTTAATGCCAAATATTAATGTAGGACAATATAGCAGAAAATGTGGCATGCATAATAGAGCATGGTGCCAAAATAGAAAGTCAGAAATTTGGACAAAACATTGAAAGAAAATTAAAATCGATAGCCGTAATTCTTAAAAATCTGTAAACAAAATCCAGCTGCTATTTCGACAAAAATCAGTAGCCGTAAATTTTGAATATATGTGTCAAAATATACTTTAAATCTGTTGGTATTAGGTGGAAGGATAGCACATGAAAAAAGAAACATTTCTAAACTTATAAAAGTCTGTGAAAATTAACAATATAATTAACTGGTAGGATGTAGTTGATTACTTCAAAACAGATGTAATCAATCAACTGTAAAATAAATCAGTCATAATTAATAATTTTCAAAATAACTAGTAGACTTAATATTACCAATATTCGATTGGTAAGAACATTGAGAAAAACAAGATAAATCTTTTGATTGTCCTTCTTGAATAACTAACTGATTTGCATTTTTCACTTTTTTTTTCTTTTCTTTTCTTTTTTATGCCTATCACTTACAACTTTTCTTATGAGAATCAAGACATCAATGCTTCATCAAGGATAGCAAGGAAAAGACAAATCTCCGGTGATATCTTAACCTTATTCTCTGTATGTATTTAATATAAACCACAATTACAACTACTGTATATATACATGGTTGCCGTCATTTTTGAAATTTTCACCAATCACTCACATAACTGTTCTAATTATGTCCATCTCTGAGTTCTATAAATGTTTGCATTAGTATCTTTACCTTCATACTCAAAGTTAGGGTGTGTGCAGCTATGGAGGAAATCGCATTCCATCAATTTTGAAATATTTGTGTCTTTTGTGGTTCCAGTCCTGGAAAAGATAGAGAGTATTTAAAAACTGCATAAAACCTAAGTATGGTGTTGGCCAGAAGAAAACTTCATTTAGTCTATGGTGGAGGTAACCGTGGGTTAATGGGGTGTGTGGTTACATCTGCACATGTAGAAGTATACCAAGTTCTAGGTATTATTCCTACAGCTCTAGCTGCATCCAATATCATAGGGAAGACAATTGGGGTAGAATTTAGAGTAGCTTCCATGCATGAGCGCATGGCTAGAATAATGAGCAATACTAATGCCTTCATTTCCTTACCAGGTGGTTTTGGTACTTTAGAAGAGATTTTTCAAATAGTCTCTTGGGCACAACTAAATATGCATCACAAACCAATTGGTTTGTTAAATGTTAACCATTTCTTTGATGGTCTGTTGTCTTTTCTTGATCATACTGTGGAACAAAGGTTTATCCCACACTCAACACGACAAATTCTCATTTCAACTTCAAATGCTGAGGAGTTTATTGATGCTTTACAAGCATATGTTCATGTACTTGATCCAACTATGGCTCAAATAAATTGGACGACAGACAACCGTGGAAAGCGCAAGTTAGACTTAGATCTTCATTTATAACTGTAGCAAGATGTGGACATTGTTGTATCACTTTTACTTTCTCAGAATGAACTTGGATATCGTCTTACTAGCCACATGCCTTAAGGAAGTAACACTACTAAGTTAAAATTCGTATTTTGAGAACTTAGCATATAGCTGATACTCCCTTGAAGTTTGTAAAACTATCTTTAAATATTGCTTATGATCCTCTAAACTCTTGAAATATTCTAGTATATCATCAATAAATATAATAAAAACTTGATTCAGGGATGGCTTAATTACTTATTCATTAAATCTATGAATGCAACTGGGGCATTTGTCAAACAAAATGACATCACTAAAAACTCATAGTGTCCATGCGAATTATGAAAGAAATTTTTTTTTCAATATCCTCTTCTCTTATCCTTAATTGATGATATTCAAATATCAAATCAAGTCAATTTTTGAAAAATGTTGAGCACTTTGTAACAGGTCAAACAGATCATCTATACGAGGTAATGGGTATTTATTTCACATTGTCACTTTATTCAACTGTCTATAATCTATGCATAGTTATAGTGATCCATCTTTCTTTTTCACAGATAGAACTGGAGCACTACAAATAAGAGTACCAGGGCTTTTAAATCCCTTGTCTAACATGTCTTGTAACTTTTTCTTTTTCAATTCTTTAAGTTCAGTGGGTGCCATTCTATATGAAAATATAGACACTGGCTAAGTTCCAAGAAATAAATCAATACCAAATTCTATTTATCATTTCGGGGTAATCTTGAAAATTCTTTAAGAAATACATTAGAAAATTCTTTAACCACTGGAACTTGATTCACACTGGTATACTTTATATCAACATCTTTTACCACTTGCCAAATATTCTTGGCACCTTTTTGTAATCACTTATGGAATATTAAAGCAAAGATTAGGTTACTGGGTATCTCACTACAATCTCCTTGTATCAAGAAAAAAAATTCTTCAAGAATATTGAATTTAATCACCTTAAAGTGACATTTCATAATGATATAACATAATGCCAACTAATCCACTCTCAATATCACATCAAAGTCTACCATATTTAGACAACCGGGTACAACGGATGTCACATTCAGAAACCATCATATTTGGTATCTGTCTCAATTCCTTAAATTCTTTAGAATGCATATCCCTTTCACTTTCAAGCTATAATTGATCCATAGATACTTCTTAAGATGTCAAAATATTCAATCTATCTTATACTATAAACTTTAGTAACTTGAAATAAAAAGAAATTTGAAATCCTATAGAATCCTTCAGCAGCACCTGAAGTATAAGTCCGACTCATATCCATACTAAAGGTCCTACTAAAGAATATTTTGCTCTGATAGCCACAGGGAAACCTAATTCTCTGATACCAACTTGTCACGCCCCTAATTTTAGAGCACGTGAAATACATATACTATGAACATATATTTTCCATAAACATGAATATTCTAATCCTTTATCGTGAAAACAGATACATATAGGTTCTCCCATACATATACCATATACAGAATAAGTCCATAAACATCAGAGTAACAGCAGAAGCAGGGATCCTTCCTGTGGCATATAGAGCATACTCTAGAATACAAGTACAATATAAATCAAACTCTACGAGCCTTGTAAACAAAATAGGCTCATCAGAGAATATGACACTTAGTCGATCACGTATCTGTAGGACCAAACTCTGAGTCTTTATCTGAAAAACATATCCACAATGTGTAGTGAGTTTTACAACTCAGTGAGCAGATAATACCTCCTATGACCTTTTAGGTCAACATATGAATGTACTCTTTATTTTTAAAATTTATCACATTGAAAATGAAAGTTCAGAAGTACATTCATATGGGACCCGCATTTCAAATCTTGGTTCATATCAAATTCAGATATTCAAAATCATATGCAATACGGTATGATCATTATTCAAATACTGTAATGCATCAAAACTTTTCACATGAACACGTTTGGAGGATTCCATAATATGCAATACGGTATGATCATTATTCAAATACTGTAATGCATCAAAACTTTTCACATGAACACGTTTGGAGGATTCCATATCAGAACCACCATATCAGAGTTTAACCCCTTCCGTACTTTGGTGGTATAGGATTTGCCTAAACTCAGCATCCCGCTGAGGTTTGCCCTACTACCATTCAAGAGGACACGCGAAGGGACTCTATATGGGTATTTCCCAAGCACATAGCAAGAGAAGGCAAATCACATCTAATATAACTGGCATCTCGCCCATATATAGGAGGCATCCCACTCTCCATCACATATCATCTCCCATGTGTTGGCTCTTACACGAAGCTAGCACCACCCTCTGCTAGCTGAGGCAATCAAGGTGCGCACTAGGGCTAACATCACCTGCTGTTAGCAAACAGTGTTTCCAATAGAATTCCTCCACAGAAAATATCATATGCACATATACCATATAATTCAGTATAAACTTCTCAATATCAGACTTTCAGTCTCAGTAAATTCCTTTGTCAAAACTTCCCAATCAGGGAATCATGTATACATGCCCATATCCGAGGCAAACATATCACTGTATAAATCAATATCATGTGCATAACATATTTCATTTGCCATATAATGAAAAATACATGTAAAATCACATGTTCAATATAGTTCAAAATTTAACTGTTATAAATTATCCATTCAGGGTTTATCACATATACATGTCCTTTCTCTAGGCAATCATATAGCTTTATAAATCAATGCCACGTGTATAAATATTCACTTTATCATTTAATGAGAAATACATGTGAAATCAGATATACTATGAGTTCAGAAATCTATTTTTAAAACTATACTCTTCTTGAACTATATTTCAAAATGTAAGCAGTTCAGATAACTTTAATGCATTTCAGAAACATATACAAGTGTAAATATCTCATAAACATAATCTTATACATGCTTAAAGATCAAGAAGAGTATAGAACAAGCCATAGGAAGAATAATCTACTCACAAGGCAAGGGCTCCGAATTGGACAGCCCTAAAATGCAATTTTCTAGTCTGAATTTGACTAAATAAGTTTCAAAAACATATCCAGAAGGTCCAAAAACCTAGGAAATAACTTCGGAATCTTGGTCAACGCTAGGGGGTACTGTTCACCGCCGAAAATAACTATTCACTGCCACTATTTACCGCCGAAAATTACTATTCACCACCGCATAAAAAGTTATCAAATAATCGAAAAGAATACATATCCTAATGTTTATCTAGTTTCTGAATCCATCTATAGTGTCAGATTTTCAATTGGGGGTCTCTAAGTAAAAGTTTCATAATTTACCTTTTTCGGAGATTTTTTATTTCAGATATACGGCGATTCAACGGCTAATTTGAAAAAATGATCGGTCAAAACCGTAGTATTCTTCGTCCTGAATCCAGTAACACCTTTAGTTTTGAGATCAGAAGCCAATAGGCACTCCAGATTTAGAGACAAAATTGAAAGTTATTATTTACACTATTCACTGTCACTATTCGTATACAAAATTTCTGATCTTCCTTCGGCTGCATATCCCCTCCCCCTTTTCTTTATTTATCATTTATAATTATTATTATTATTATTTAATAATTGAATAATATGATTTTTTTATATAAATTCATATAAATTCCGTTTTTCATTCTAAAATATCCCAAAAATTTCTAAAAATTTACATTATCATAAACCTTTAGTTAAACTCTTAAATCATGACTTTTATTTATAAAAATCTTAATTAAACAAATCATAAAATAAATATCTTTATGCATAATAAAAGAAAAATATTTCTAAAAGTACAACAAAAATTTATTAGAGGCTAATATAATTATTTTAAGCAAAACAATAATTATTTTGAACAAAAATATATTTACTTCTAGCAAAACATGCATAATCATTTTGAAAAAAAATCATACTTGTTTATAATAAAATATTATTTAAAAATAAAAATTTTTAGGATATTACATAAATCTAGTTATTTTGTAAGCCTTCTTATTTCATACATTGCCTCGATTCTTCTCCTCAAAGGCTTGGAACCAATCCTTATCAAGACTCATATGGAAAGAGCACCTTGAATCCAAGATCCACTCTTTTTAACCCTTATTGGAAGAATATAGTAACACCTCTGCAGACTCATAACCTTCAGAAGCTACAAAAACATCTATGGAATGAGAATGACTATCACCTTGTTTCCTCTGCCTTTCAAGGCATTCTCTTCTGACGTGGTCCAGGTTCTTGTAGTAATGGTACCTTAGCTTAGACATGTCCACCTACTTTGATTTATACTTTATGTTTCCATTTTGCTTACGATTTTCCCTCTTTTCAAACTATCCCTTCACATTTAGTGCCTCACTTCCACCTCTAGAATTGATAGCCTTTCTGTTAAACTTCAATTCCATCTCTTTGAGGTTAATTATAGACTCAAGCTCCCCTATTGAGAGGGTTTCTTTACTAAACCAAATTGTATCCTTTAGCTTATTGTAGGCTACTAACAGTGAGTTAAGTAGTATAACTACTTGGTCGTTATCTTCAATCTTCTCCTTAATATTCTTCTAAGTCGATGATAATCTTGAAGAAGTCATCCAAAGTCTCATCAAGAGTTTTGTCCTTTTACATCTTGAACCCAAAATACTTAGTCTTCAGATATATATTATTGGTTAATGACTTGGTCATGTAGAGGCTTTCTAATTTGGACCAAATCTTAGCTACAATGGTCTTTTTTGCAACCTGCCTCAACACATTGTCATTAGGCTATAAGATGATGATGTTGTAGGCAGTTTCCATTATTTTTTCTCTCTTTGTTGTAGTAATGTTTTAGGTAACTTGTTGGCTCCTTTAAGTGCTAAGTCAACCTTATGTAAGACCAAAATTGCCTTCATTCTTTGTCGCCAAATCCTAAAGTCCCTTTTGCCATTAAACATTTCCATCCCAAACTTAGTTAACACCATTTCTTGAATCCAAGATCAATGTTTTTGCCCCTTATTGAACCATAGCTCTAATACCAATTGTGATATAATGCTTTCTATAGTATATCGATATGTAGTCCAAGAACACTTATAGCTCCCTCAAGAAATTCATACACACACTGCCTTATAGATTCAAACAAAATATATGCAAAATGCAATTTAATCATGCAATAAGAAAAGTAAAGGAATGACACACTAGAATCAGAGTGGTTCAACCAATGGCGTCTACTTCCACTTTGGAGATCTTAACTATTATTTTTTAAGCAATTTACAAGTGTACAAGTGTTGACTCTTAACTCAATGATCCTTATAAGCATTTGCTCTCTGTTACTCTCAAATCCTAGAATCAACCTTACTCTCTCTTAGTCTTAGATAACTGAATGAATAACATAATGATTCTTATGCCAACTAACTGCTAATTGAGCGTTATATACTTGATTCAATTGGACGTTACATAATTGTCCACATCTTAACCGGTTCTAACCCGACTTATTGCTGCATATGCACTTGAAGTAGTTTGTCATATAAATAGCTATATTCTACCAAGTAGGCTACCACATCATTGGTTTTCACACTAATTCATAAACCAACTCTCATAGAAGTCTCCACTAAAAGCCCATTCTCTTATAGTGAATAGAGTACAAGTAACAACACCATTTTTTGTCTATATATATATATATATATGAAAATTCCATGAATTCATTACCTCTTTACTTCTAACTATTTAACTCATAATAACATTCAATTAAATTAACCAAACATAATTAAGGTTTATGGTATATCATTAATACTGATACAAATTTGGGTTCTCATACACATCAGAACCATACACAAATCAAACACATATATGTCTACATCTTATTCATCCATATTGATCAGTTTTGGGGATACGAGTGAGAGTGGTTACACCTTCACCAGGATCTTAGCCAACTCGACCCAACGTACGCTAAAAGCTGGTCATAGAAAATATCTGCATATCTAGTCTTTTGAACATGATATGAAAATATAGTGAAAATTAAATCTCAGTAGGTTCAACGATAAATCATAATTATCATCAATATAGATCATCATGTCATGTTCATCTGTGTAAGTTATAGCAAATATCTTAGGTCATATGAATGCACTTTATCTATGCACTTAAAAATTATACAGTAATGACATGTATGGCATGAATAACTATTTTTAGAATATCATATGATGGCTATCAACTTATTTTCATATAAAGCTACCTCGATTAGGGTGAGAACTTTCTACTCTCTAGTACAGACTTTTCTCGCACCGTCCGACATGGCACACTTTCTCTTTTTTACCTGATAATCATAGCCATGAGTAGGACTTCCCCTACTGGTGAACCACACAGACCGCCATGTGACCATGTTCGTCTCTTTTCTTTTCTTTTCTTTTCACATTAATAGCCAAAAATATGATTTCCATAACAAGTATGTTCATTATACTCACATGCCATAATTTATCATCAAAGCATAATCATTACCAAAAATCATTGGTAAAATACAATCTTGTCATGAACATAATCATTTTTAAATATCACTTTATAAAATATTTTTATATCAAAGTTACATACTTAAGATGGTAAGGAGTTCATGCAATGGCAATGGCTATGGCATACACTAGTCATTTATTATTTTCATTTATAAGATTCTTCTTCTTCTTTTTAATATTATTTTCATCTTTTCTTTTTCTTTATGCTTGGCCTCTAGTTACTTTCCTCTTACTTATATCATTTCCAACACATATTCTCATAAATTTCATAAGGCATTTTTCTATAATTTGATTTATATTGTTACCCTATAGTTAATGAGGTTCATTTAGGGTAGAAAAATGTTAAAAATAAGTTTTACCAACTCCAAACACGGCCTGATCATATTCCAGGACACGACCATGCTTAAAAATACTTCAAACATACTCAAAAATAGCCTTGAACACGGCCTACCAGTGCTGAAGCAACCTCAAACACGGTCGTGTTCTGTGACATTTCCTCACTTATTCAACCATATCTCCCTCATATGAACTCTAATTGAGGTGATTTTAAAGCCTATAAAAAGCTAAGAAATTTATCTATACCTTTTATATTTATCATTTCTTCAGATTTCTTATAAATTATTCGTAAAAAATAAAAATAAAAAACAAGAATGCTTACATTTACCACCCTGGATTCTAGACTGATTCTGACCTCAACTCATTAATTAGTCATAACCAGTGCTTAATAATTAGATAATATCTCCCTCATCTAAACTCCAAATTAAATGATTTTATTGGCTAAAAATCCGTGAGACATATATCTACATTTTTTATGTTAAACATTTCTTTCAATTCCTAACCGATTCTTTCCAAAATTTCAAAAACATAAGATCCCTTGGTTACTCCGAAATCTAGTTTCCTAACCAAACATTTCCTAAGGTTTTAGTTCATCATTTTATTACATCATCTTCCATTTTCTTCCTTATTTACATCTAATCATCTTCCATCAATTTTTACCACATTCAAGTATACAAAATAGTAGTATAAAAATCTTAAAATTTTGCCACCCATAGCCATACCTATGCAAAACTTTCCACACCAACCAAAATGTTCAAAACATCCCTCATATGCAAGATAACATGTAGCATGATATAGCAAAATCCATGACCAATCATCAAAGTAGCAAATATTGTAAATTTCATCAAATTTCTAAGATCAAAATCCCATATAAATGTTACAAATTTCAAAGTTTTTCTTCAAAAAGAGATATTTTTAAACATACCTAAAGATCTCCCTAGATCACTTAGTAAATTCTTTTTATTGTTTCCTCTTGAAAGAAGTAGCAAGATTCCTCCCTTCCCTTAATTTTTCTAGCAGCTTAAATAAGAGAATGAGAGTAAGTTTTGAACTCTAAGGATGAAGAGAAAAGATGGATTCAAGTAGAGATTAAACTAACTTACCTTTAGTACTTAGTCCTCTAGACTTCTCCTTCCTCTTCCTTCCTCTCTTCTCCTCTCTTTCTCTCATTTCCTCACTCTACCTTACTTATGTTTTTCCTCTCCCTCACTTGGACGAAATTATAATGTTATAAGGGTGAGTTTTGCTTAAATAAACTATCAAGTAATTCACCTTTCATAATCATGGGTCTACCTTATCACAATTAGGATGTACTTGGTTGTTTTTTGAAAAAAGACAACTCATGTTCTTGTCTTCCTCTTCCTTAGTCAAGATATGCATAGCAAAAGGAGATTTGTATTTTGAAAATTATGATAAAATTTTCTTAAGACAAAGGACATGGTCCCTTTGATGTAGGGATTCTTTTTTTTTCTTTTGTCTTAATTAAGTATGATATGTTTACCTTTCTAAGTGACAAATTTTCAACCCTTAAGTCTCCCTTATTTGGCTAAAATTCTACCTTTCATGGAGGGTTTGGTCACATTTTCATGGTTTGTGGGCTATCAGTCTAATTTCTATATCTTAGTCAAAGTCTATATTTTATTTCTTACTTGAGCTATCCTATTGACTTGCTAGAAACTCATGTGAAGTGAAAAAACTCTATATGAAGTTTCCATAGGTGAAAGCCCAATGTATAGGTAGAGATGTTAAACTTAAGAACTCTAACTCTTGAATTAGAAAAAATTACCCTAATTCAATCTTCTTGAAATTTTAAGACTTTGAATTACTTTCTAAAAATTTATCTTCCTTACCCAAGAATTTCGCTTCTCTTTGTTATGTTATTTCAAAAAAAATTTCCTATTAGATTTTTTTCTCTTTACTTATTCCCTTAATGTTAGAAACATTTTCTATGTATACATATAAGGTAAAGAATTTCTAAGGATTATATTTTCTTAGATATCTAAAAATTGTCTAATAAATTTTATTTCCTTATCTAAATATTTATGTACCTTTATTAATAAAAGAAACAAAATTAGGGATGTTATAGTACATGCCTTAATTTAGCCTATAAATCAAGGGAAAGCACATTGGTAAGTAGTAAAATGAGTGCTAAGATATTTGGAAGGAACAACTAAGCTAGATTTGCTTTACACTAAGGGTGAAAGATTGAGAAGTGAAGTAATAGGGTATGTTGATTCAGATTATGCTAGGTGTGTTGACAATAGGAAGTCACCACAGGTTATGTATTTCAGTTTTGTTGAAATTTGCTTAATTGGAAAGCAAATCTGCAATATGTACTTTCTCTCTTAACTACAAAAGAAAAATTTATAGCTTTAACAGAAGCAATGAAGGAAGTTAGGTGGGTTAAAGGCAGAATTATTAAAATGAGAATAAGCAGTTTAACTGGAGAGGTTAATTGTGATAGTCAAAGTACTATTTACTTAGCAAAGAATCATGTTTACCATGAAAGAAAAAAATAGATTAATGTAAGGTTATTCTTCATCAGAGACTCGTAGCAAGTGGACAAAACTTGCTAGAGAAGATTGCCATTAAAGATAATCCAACTAACATGCTGATAAAGACATTACTTTCACCCAAGTTCAAACACAGCTTAAACTTAATGAATTTAAAGGAAGCTGAGTTTTAGTGAAAATAAGAAGTATCTATGTAATGCCCCTTGGTTTTAAACAATCGTGTTTTTCTTTAACCATTCATGTTTTATCTAAAATTAATTTATGTTTTTGCCTAAAATAATTATGTTTTGTAGTAGAAAATTTTGTTTTGTAATAGAAAACTTTGTTTTGTTATTAAAGATCATATTTTATCTTTAATATGTATCATTTTTTTTAGGTTATCTTATTCTTTTAAACAAAAATAAATTTAAAATTTTGAGTTTTCAGTTTAAAATCACTCCAACAACATTATCGTCGCAATGTGGGCTAGGCATCATTACAATGTCAAGTGTATGAACAATAGTTTTAAAGGTTCAGAAGCATTGGTGACATGATGGCACATAGGCAACATTGCAATGACAAAAGTAGAACACGCAAGGAATGGTCTCCAAGAGGTCCTATGTCGTGATGGTAGAAGACTTGTGTTGCAACGGCAGGTGAAAAGACGAAAATACCCTCCTGCCTTTAAAAGTTTCCCCTGCAAATTTGTCCCTTCATTTTATCTTCTTCTTCTTCTCTCCCTGCGTTCATACTGCTCCCTTTCAACCGATTGGTTTCACCAAAGGACATGAGAAACTTTGCCAAATATTTTGGACAACGAAACCCAAAGAGGTGAGCCTTAAGTAAGCATGACCAACACTATAAATAGACTTAGTAGTAGCTAAAACATTAGAGTTTAAAGTTTTACAACTATATGATGCATTTGTGTCCGATTTAAAGTAGTCAATTGGTTGGTTTATGAATTATGAATTCGTATGTATAGAACTTTTGGTTCGATTTCAAGATTATGTGGAAATTTTGTTTCCTCTAGGAGCTTTGATTGTTTAAGCTTCTTTTCAGAAACATGATCTATTTGAGCCATTTAGTTTTGATACAAATGTGTCTATACATACATACATACATACATATATATATATAAGAGTATAGTTTTGTGTATTAATATGATTATTCAATTGAGCCAAGTATTCAATATATGTATCTAAAATTTTGAAATTTTGTACGTGATCTTGAAAGGCTATTTGAAACTTGCTTGCTTAGAAAAGCAAGTATAGAGCCTCTTTGGCACAATTATGATTTTTTTTTCTTTGACTTATGCATTTGTTAATGTCCAAGGGAAGTGTTCAGAAAGTTATGTTATGATATGGATTTGATATAAGTACTTTGATCGAAAGAATAGTTTTATTGTGAATATTTTTTAAACCTCTATTTTATTATAAATTTTTTTTAGTAAATGTTTTCTAAGGAGGAGTTTACTTAGAAACTCTATTAGCTAGCAACAGTTAAAGCTAACTTTGGTCCACCTTGAGACCCTATCTAGTAGGGGTATTGCTAGCCTAGTGTGTGGGTCGACACATATGGATTAGAACTTTGATTAAGAAACTATTTTGTTTAAGGAGCTTAGGAATGCCTCTTCCTATAACCAGTGGTGAGATTCCTAGTTACCTATAACTGACAGTGATTACTCATCCCTTACTATATGCTTGGGACAATTGTGATATAAAACTTTTGACTTTAACGGTAATTATCCTTCCCTTGCTTCATGCTTGGGATTTTTTTTATGGTTATGAATTAGAGTCCTCCCAAACTTATAGTTTTAAAATTATAATCATTTACTTTTTTTACTGTAAATTGTTATTGTATTGGCTTATTTATGTGCTTGTTTATTTGATATGTGTTAATTTTTGCAAGTGTTTCTTTTGTTTATTATTTATCTATTTGTACAATTATTTTATTTATCTTATCTTATTTATTTTATGCTATGTTATCTTTACTTATTTATCTATTGTTTTGTGAATTTATTTTATTGTATTTGTTCTATTTACTTTGAGTACTTTATTTTAAACTATTTTACAATCAATAAAATATTTTATTATGCTTTCTATACTTTTATAAGGTTGATTTCTTTTATTAAACTTATGTGGACTGTACCAAAAAAAAATTATGTGGTTAGGCTGGTTGATTTAGTTGTGTTGTGTTCGGTAAGATATGAGGTTTTCGAAGTATGATTCCGATATATGATACGTTTTGAGAGTTTGGCCTATAATTTCGGTATATAATATGTTTAAGGTTTTGGTTTTGATTCTAAAAGGATATTTTAAGGGTTAGACAAATATAGGCTCTGAATGATAGAGTTCTGGCTTTTAATTATGAGTAAATAAGTTATGAATAGGATGTTTATTAGAAGAAGTTTCGGGTTAGTATTTTTGGTTGAATGAGATTCATATCGTTTGCTTTGAGGCCATGCATAATTGAACAAATTGATAAAGAAGTAATATAAGTTCATTAACTATTTTTGAAGATTTATCACGATTCTTGTAATCTCATATATTAGTTTAATTGAACCAAGGAAGTCGATTTAGGAAGAATTAAACATTTACTTGAAAAATTCAATTATTTCGATAGACATAATCAAATTATTTTAAAGTACTTAAGTGAACTTTTTTGCTTCCAAATTTAAGTGTGTCAATTTTTTTATTCAAACCTTGAAATATTCATTCACAAAAATTGGTTTTGATTTAAAAAAATGTGAGTTTAGGTTTCAACTGAACGTTGACAAATATTTTTAAAAATTCTAGAGGTTTTGTTGTGAAATTGAAATGTTTTCTTTTATATCCCTTCTTATTAGGTTTAGAGTTTTAAAGAAAATTTCTGGTTTTACTGATTCAATTTCAAACTAAATATTTACTTTCTTTTGTTTTCTTTCTAATATTAATAATGTATTTTAAAATGATAAAACTATTTTCTTCAACACAATTTATTTAACAAATTTTCATAATAATAAACATAACACCAAATTGATTTGTAACTACGATTAACATAAGATATTTAGGACAAATTGGTCACTAAATCATAATAGACTAGGCATTTGAAGGTTAATAAAAAAAATGTAATTAATAAAGGGTGTAGTATTATGAGGATCAATTTCTATCTTATTTGTATTCTAGAATTTGCTCTAAATTACAATAGGTATAATCCTTACTTTTGATGTGTATCCATTATGTCTGACATATGATAATTCGGTTTTGTAATAAGATAATATGTGTTTTTGATATCTGATAAGTTTTCTAATACTTGAGATTTGGTTATGTAATAACGCTTGTTTACAAAAGTTAAACTTTCATATATATATTGCTTATGCACTCAAAGCTTTTGAAAGAATTTTTTTTTGAAAAAGTTTTGAGACTTCAAAGCTTAAGATTAATTGGTTTTTTATTTTTTATGTTTTGTTCTATTAGGTTAGGATTATGATGTGAGCTAACCATCACTCTCATACCAGTCTTGTGCTAAGAAATCTAGGCCATGACAATCTAAGTCTGAATCTTTTTTATCTAATTTTAGAAAATGAAGCCAAGGTAGAGAGTTGTTGTAGTATTAGCTATCATTTTGCAGTTATAGTTAGTTTGAGTTGTGAGGTGGTAGTTAGTTAGTAGTTAATAAAGAGTTGGTTGCTTTGTTAGTAGTATGGGCATTTAGAGGCATAAGTAATTGATCAATGGCATAAATAACCATGATGCACATGTCACAATTATAACGAGTACATTTTGTAAGATAGTTTGTTGGGGTTGTGAATAGCTCAAAGAACAAGAATTGGTAAAGAGGTTCTTATAGAAAATGCATAGTGCCGAGTTTCTTGATTGTAAATTCTTGGTAAATCTCTCACAATTTGTTACTTCATTTACTGTAACTTTCTTACTCTACCTTATCCTTTCTTTTGCTGTTGCTTAGTTTCATTTGTTTACAAAAAAAAAAAAAGCCTCTTCTTTTTTTAACTGAAGATAGATGTAGCTTATTTCAAGGAAATAAAAGTAGAAGTAAGCCCTCCTCAGTATATTATATATTGAAGGATTGTATAAAATCCTTAAATATAAAATCACCCAAAACAACTTAAACTCTGCCAAGGGTGCTGATTCGTAGAAAAAACCGATTGACGTCTCTTAGGAAGACTTAATTTTTCTGTATGAGGCATTGAGAGCTCACGAATATTCATTCTTGGCTGAGACTGCTTGCTGCACTATTTCCACAAGTTGAAGGATACAGTTATGGAATTGCTTCTGATTACGATTTTTTCAGAGTTGCCATAGAGGGAGGCAACAAGCTCTACTGCTACAACTTGATTTTAAGGCTAGTCCACTATTCATTGAAGCTGTTCAAGGGAAAGTTTATCTCTTAAAAGACTACTATATAAGTGTTTATATTACTTTTGGATTTTTATATTATGTACTACAAATATAAAATATTAAACTAATGAAGTTGACTGTATGTTTTATAAATATAAAATTATTGATCGTTATAACACATCAAATAATCGATTATAAGTTCACAAATTTTTAATTTAAGTGATAATTAAATTTGACTTTAATAGTTGAGAAACTTGTGTAGTACTAAAAATTTGAGCTCAGGAAAAAGGATTTGTGAAGAGGAACAACTTTAATATTTCAAAAACAATTAGTCTTATATTTAAAAAGTTTAAAGATAATAATCTCAACTAAAACAATAACCCATTATAGTATAGTTTTCCCACGTACAAATCCCACCAACTTCACATTTGCCATAATTTTATTAAGGGAAATAGTATTTACTCTTCTTAATCTATACTACTAATTTCAATAACCCATAATCTAACAATCATGGCAATGTCCCTCAATATATGAATCAATTGCAAATAGCACCTAAAATGACATAAATATACTTCTCACTTCTTGCATACTAACAATCTTGGCTAAATTGTTTTTTGGTTCCTCAACTTATTTTTTAATTTTTTGTAGTCCTTTAACTAAAAATATTTTTTTGAAAATCCTTTAACTTCAAAAAAAAATTGTCATTTATATCCTAAACCATAATTCAAAAGGAAAAAAAGTTACTCCTAAAACCATAAACTTGAAATCTTAAAAACCTAGAATCCAAAACCCAAAACACGGGATCCTAAAACCATAAACACTAAACCCTAACTTAAAAACTTAAAATTCTAAAATCTTAAACTATAACCAATAAACCCTCAAATTCTAAACAATAAACTCTCAAACCTCCAAAATCCCAAACCCTATATCCCAAATTGTAAAATACCTTATAACCCAAACACCAAAATCAAAAAACACTAAATCCTAAATCTCAAACTCCAAAACTCAAAAATCCCAACACCAAACTCCAAACCCCAAAGCTTAACTCTAAAACCAAATCCTTTAACCCAAATCTCTAAACCCCAAAATTCAAACACCAAACTCTAAACCTTAAAACTCCAAACTCTAAAACCTAACCACTAAACTCCAAAATTCTAAACTCTAAACTTCAAACCTCAAATCCCAAATCTCCAAACATCAAAACCCAAGCCTTAGACCCCTAAACTCCAAACTCCAAAATCTAAACACAAAAACCTAAAAGACTAAACTCCAAACACTAAAACTTCAAAACACCAAACCCTATACTTTAAACGCTAAATCTCCAAAACCTTAAACCATAAAGAAAAAACCCTAAAACCATAAATACCAAATTCCAAACCCTAACACCTTAAACTCTATACCCCAAAGTCCTAAATCTCAAACCTCGAACCTCCAAACTGTAAACCTTAAACCCGAAAACATAAAAACCTCAAACTCTAAACTCAACCTAAACCTCAAACCCTAAAGCCCAAAAACTCCTAAACACAAAAGCTTTAAACCCCAAACCCCCAAAACTTGAAACACCAAAAGCCCAAATCTTAAAACACAAACAACAAAACCCCAAATCCATAAATCCTTATCCCTAAATAATAAAATCCTAAAAACTAACATGTATAGAGATTACAATATTGGGACTTTAAGTTTCGAGTTTTAAGTCTAGAGTTTGGTATTTTGGGGTTTATAGTATGGAGTTTTGGGGTTTTGGTTTTGAGATATGGAGCTTGAGGTTTAAAATGTCTTGGTATTTGGGGTTTTAGGGTTTTGGGGTTTAGAGATTTTGTTTAGAGTTTGATTTTTGATTTTGGGGTTGAGGAGTTTGGGATTTGGTTTGAGCTTTTCGAAATTGGGGTTTAGATTTTGGAGGTCTAGGATTCAAAGATTGGAAGTTTTTATTTTGGATTTTTGTGGTTTTGATGTTTAGGGTTTTGGTGTTTGGGTTTTAGGGGTTTGGATTTTGGGGTTTAGAGTTTGAGATATTGCGATTTGTAGTTTGGTGCCGGGGATTTTTAGTTTTGGTTTTATTGTTTAAGTTTAGGTTTTGAAGTTTAGGAGTTTAAGGTTTGAGCTTTGCAATTTAGAGTTTAGAGTTTGTTGTTTAAGGTTTTGATTGTTTGAGTTTAAAGATTAAGGTTTGGAGTTTGAAGTTTTAAAGTTTGAAATTTGTGATTCGAGGTTTTAAAATTTAGGGATTTGAGTTTAATGGTTGAGGTTTTGAAGTTTTGATCTTTGTGGTTTGGGGACTTAGGGATTTAGTGTTTGAGATTTGGGATTTTGAGTTTGCAGGATTTTAAGTTTAAGGTTTAGGGTATGGTGTTTTAATTAGGGTTTTTTGTTGTTTGGGTTTGGGCTTTAAGTTTTTGAGGTTTAGGGTTTCATGCTTTTGATTTTTGGTGCTTGGGGTTTTGTCTTAGGAACTTAAAGGTTTGGAGTTTGGGATTTTAGAGTTTAAGGGTTGAGGTTTTAGAATTTGGAGTTTGGTGTTTAGTATTTGGATTTAAAGGTTTGAGGTTTAGGATTTTGAAATTTGGGGTTTAAGGATTAAAGTTTTGAGTTTTGTGTTTGGGATTTGAGATTTGCGATTTAAGGGTTTAGAGTTTTAGTGTTTGATATGTAACATCCTTAATTTCGTTTCTTTCATTAATAAAGATACATAAATATTTAATTAAGGAAATAAAATTTATTAGACAATTTTTAGATATATAAGGAAATATAATCCTTAAAAATTCTTCTCCTTATGTGTATGCATAGGAAAAAAAATTTCTAACATTAAGGGAACAAGTAAAGAGAGAAAACCTAATAGGAAAAATTAAAAATAACATACTAAAGAGAGGCGAAATTCTTTGGTAAGGAAGATAAATTTTTGTAAAGTAAGTAAATGTCTTAAAATTTTAAGAAAATTAGATTAGGGTAATTTTTCCTAAATTCAAGAGTTAGAAATTTCTAAATTTTACATCTCCACCCATAAATTGGGTTTTCACCTATGAACACTTCATATAGAGTTTTTCTACTTCACATAAGTTTCTAGCAAGCCCATTGAATAACCTAAGCAACAAATAAAACATAGACTTTGACTATGATATAGAAGTTAGATCGGTAGCTCAAAAATTATGAAAATGTGACCAAACCCTCCAAAAAAAGTAGAATTTTATCCAAAGTAAAGGAAATTTGTAGGAATGAGCCCAAATTTAAGAGGAAAAATAAAATAAAATAAATCATGTGATGAAATAATAGTGTAATAATAATAAAGATTAGGTTACATGGCATTAAGACAAAAATTCAGCAAGTGGTGTGATATCTTACATTCATAATTTTAGCAAGTGGTATGATAATATATGGCATTAGGACAAAACATCTATATCTTACACTCATAATTTTAGCAAGTGGATAATAATACATAGCATTATGACAAAACATCCTTATCTTACACAAATAATTTCAGCTAAGCAAGAAAAATTCAAGGGTTAAAAATTTGCCACCTAAAAAGGCAAACTTATCGTACTTGATTAAGACAAAAAAAAAAGAAATGAATCCCTAAATCAAAGGGATCTTGTCTCTTATTTTAAGAACATATTATCATAATTTTTAAAATACAAATCCCCTTTTCCTATGCATATCTTGACTAAGGAAGAGAAAAATAAGAACATAAGTTGTTTGTTTTCCAAAAATCAACCAAGTGCTTCCTAATTGTGATAAGGTAGACCCATGATCATGAAAGATGAATTATTTAATAGTCTATTTAAGTAAAACTCACCCTTATAATATTATAATTTCGTCCAAGTGAGGAAAAGGAAAAATATAAGGTAGAGTGAGGAAAGGAGAGGAAGAAAGAGGAAGAAAAAGTCTAGAAGACTAAGTGCTCAAGGTAGGTTTAACAATATTTCTTTTTGAAAAGTTTTGAAATTTGTAACATTTATATAGGATTTTGATCTTAGAACTTTGATAATTGGTCATGGATGTTGCTATATCATGTTACATATTAATCTTGCATGCGATATATGTTTGTATACTTAAGCTGGTGTAGATAGTTCTGCATAGGTATGGCTATGGGTGGCAAAATTTTATGCTTCTATTTTTAAACTTTTGGAAAGAATCGGTAAGGAACTAAAACAAATGGTTAACATAAAACATGTAGATCTATGTCTCACATATTTTTACCCACTAGAATCACTCAATTTGGAATCCATATGAGGTAGATATGGTCCGATTAGTAAGCAGTGGTCAGAAAATGGTTAACCAGGAAAGAATCCGTCAGGTATGCTTCTGTGTTTGAATTTCTGGGATAAATATGTAGGAAAATAAAAGAAATTCTTAACATGAAAAATGTAGAGCTATGTTTCACGGATTTTTAGCCACTAGATTCACTCAATTTGGAGTCTATATGAGTTAGATATAGTTCGATTAATAAGCAGTGGTCAAAAAATAGTTAATCAGGGAAGAATCTGTTAGGAAAGCTACTGTGTTTAAATTTCTGAAAACATTCTGAAGGGAATTAAAATAATTGGTTAACATAAAAATTATATATATGTATCATGGAATTTTAGCCACTGGAATCACTCAATTTGAAATTCTTATGAGAGAGATATGGTTAAATTAGTAAGTAGAGGTCAGAACCTACCCAAGAAGAAATAACCTGTAACTTGAGGAAGTAATATTACCAAGATTCTTTAATATTTAGCTAAATTGTTCAACATAATAGTTTTAGATAATTGTTTTATCTTTAAATTGACATTAAAATCACCTAAATCAAAGTTAAAATGAGGGAGTTATGCTCTAATTAGTGATAAAATGTCGGACAAGATGAAAACCTGCATCAAGGAATAACTCAACATAAAGCATGGCTATTTTATAGTAAATGGCCAAGTCGTGTTATAAGATACGTTTAGGCTGGTTTGGTTGTCTACTCTAAATGAACCTAATTAATTATTGGATATTAGTATAAACCAAATTGATGAAGAATGTTGTATTAAATTTGTGAGAACATGTGTTAAAAATGATATAAGTAGGAGAAAAATTACTAAAGGCCATGCATAAAGAAAATGAAGAGATAAAAAGAATATTTAAAAAAAGAAGAAAAATCTTATAAATGACTAGCATATGCCATAACCATTGCCATTGCATGAACTCCTTACCATCTTAAGTGTGTAATTTTGACATGAAAATATTTTAATGAAATATTATGGTATGTGAGTATAATGAACATACTTGTTATTGAAATCATATTTTTGACTATTAATGTGAAAAGAAAAGAAATAAGTACGGTCACATGGCAATCCGTGTGGTGCACCAGTAGGGGACGTCCTACCAACGGTTATGATTATGATAATGAGAAAAGAAAGAGAAAATGTGCCATGTCGGACGTAGCGAGAAAAATCTATACCGGAGAGTAGAAAATACTCACCCTGACCAAGGTAGCTTGATATGAAAATAAATTGATAGTTATTATATGATATTCTGAAAATAGTTATTCATGTCATCCACGTCATTACTGTATGATTTTTATGTGCATAGATAAAGAGCATTCATGTGACCTAAGGTAATTGCTGTAGCTTATACAGATGAACATGACATGATGATCTATATTGATGATAATTGTGATTTATTGTTGAACCTACTGAGATTTAATTCTCACTATATTTTTATATCATGTTTAAAAAACTAATTTTTCAGATTTTCTTTGACTTTGACTCTTAGTTACGTTGGATCAAGTTATTTTATATTGGACAGATCCCAAAAATTTATAAGGTATTCGTGGTTGAGTTGGCTAAAATTCTGATGAAGGTGCAACCACCCGCACCCATATTCTCGGAACTGGTCAACAAGGATGAATAAGATGTAGACATATATGTGTGTGATTTGTGTACATATGTTGTTAATTAATTATGTGTAAACTTTAATTATGCTTGATTAAATTAATTGAATGTTATTATGAGTTAAATAAAAGTAATAACTTCATGATATTTTAATATATGTATTTATGTATAAAAAAAAATAGAGTTGTTACATGATACTTGGAGTTTAGAGTTTAACTTTAGATTTTGGAATTTTTGTATTAGATTTTGGAATTTAGAGTTTGATGTTTAAAGTTCAAAATTTGAAATTTAAAATTTTAAAATTTAGCTATTTATTTTTTTAAGATTTGGAGATTTATGGTTTATTATTTAGAGTTTAAAATTTTAAAATTTTAAAATTTAATGTAAATTTTAAATTTAGCGTTTAGTATTTATCATTTTAGAATTTGAGTTTTAGAAATAATTTTTTATATTTTAATTATAGTTTAGGATATAAATGATAATTTTTTTAAAGTTAAAAATTTTTTGTAAAATTATTTTTAGTCAAAGGATACAATGAAATTAAAAAATAAATTATTGTAATTATAATTGCTTCATACATTAAGAGGATTATTGTAATTATTGTTAGATTAAGAAGACCGTTGTAATTTATAGCATAGATTAAAATGTGTAAGTATTATTTTTCAATTTTGTTGATTATTAAATGGTTGTGACACCAGAAAATCATCACTTTTTTTTCTTTTTTTTGGTTCCATAAAGCATCCTTACTTTTTGGACTTCATCACATTCACATGCAAACGAAACTAATTTTTCCTTTGGGGGAGACCAGAAAGGATAGTAATTATAGTCTGACGTTAGATGCGTAGGCTTTATTTTTAGTCGTCCAAACGATCAAACCCGTGGGGCCCAAGTTTTGAGCTGCAACGCGAAATCTAAAAGCTAGAGTCTAGATTCATAAATCAGTAGAGTACTAAGGTTGGAGGGCTTTTCGTTTTTCTGTTTGTTGTTTTTTTAATGACAGTTTATTGATTAAAATTGTTTAAGAAATACAAACTTTCATTGGTATTAAGATACTAAAAGTTAGGGTGGTCTAGGTCAAAATTTAAAAATAAGTAAACTAAAGTCACCTCTTATTAAGTTTAATTAAATTACATTCAATTTTATTAATAGAATTAATTTAACAAATAAAAATTAAAATATTATTATTAAATTGATAAATAATTTATAAATACTATTATAAATTTTTATTAAAACATATAGTATGTCTTAACTTTAAAATGAAATAGTTTTTTCTTATTCTAAATTTTATTTTACCAAAAAAGAATTATATTCAACTTTTTTATTGTTTCAAAAATAACAATCCATTTCTTAAAGTTTAAAATGATATTATAGAAACCTCTAATAATATTTTAAGTTCAAATATACTATTTTGCACTACTACCCTTACAAGTAAGTCTTTTATTTCCAAAAATACCCATTTACCATTTCTTAGCACTATTATAGCCAATGCACAACTATAACTGCACTCTTTTCACCACTCTTATGCTTGTACCAATAGATAATAGTTTATTGGAGCACTTTCATCAATTAATTAAAGTCAAAATCAATAATAAGATATATATATATATATATATATATATATATATATATATATATATATATATATATATATATATATATATATACTCCTATAAATAAATACGTTAATGATTAAAGTTATTAAATCGAAAGTTGGAACTCCTTTGTGAAAATTGTAGTAAAATTGAAATCTCAAAAATAAATATATGCGCTTATGCAGTAAAAGTGAAACAATTATAGCTCTTAGTTTAAAAATATAACATAGTTGAAAAATTCAATTACAAGCAGTCAATTACAAATAAATCAAAGATAAAAGAACATGTAGAATAAGACACATCCTTATATGGAAGAAGTATATTGTATTTATAACAAACATATTACAAATAAGAGAATATCCTATGATATATGCAAAAAGAAACCAGCAAGAAGCAATTAATTGTCAAACATAGGCATAGAAAAAAAATATTAGGAGTCAGAATTTTTTTGATATTGAGAAGAAGAGAGAAATATATAGAAGTTTGTGAATTTTATAAGAGCAAAATCATCATTCTAAATTGTTTTCTAAATCTCAAGAGATAAATTGTTATTTTTAAAATAAAAAAGAAATCGAATATAATTAAATTGAATTTAAAAAAAATTAGTGTAATTTACTATGTTTAAAATTTGGAACATTGACGAAAGGTGGCAAATGTCATGAATGGTTGGGAAAAAGTTTTTGGAAAGAGCATTACCACCCTTTAGCATGGATTGTGTCTTGATTGGAGTAAAAATTTCACCCCGGAGAACTCAATAGGATTATTAAAAGTTGTCGAAACTCTTCCAAAACAAATTGTATGATGGACTTATTCCACACAGCTTTGTAGACCAAAAGGTTATAAGATTTGACTTTGTGTTTGATGGAAAGCTCCAAACAATGTGCATTGTTTGTGCGGAACTTTGCTCCAAACTAAGAACGCCTGCACCTTTTTTGGTAACCTCTGTAACATTAGAGTAATGAGTTGGCAGTTCAATATGATCTGAGGTAGGCTTGGATGGCAGCGTAAGTGGTGTCAAGCTGTAATACTTATTCATCCAATTGAAGTTGCAAATGATTGATTCTGAAGAAGGTTGTACTTTATCAAATAAGACCCTGTTACGATGCTTATAGATAACCCATCATAACAGGATTAATTATTTCAATTATAGGAGAATTGACCGCTCAACACTCCATTTTTCTTCATGTTTGGTACTTTGCTTGAAATCATTGATTGAAACTGATCAAGGTTTATGAGACTAAGAAAATTACATATTATTCCATTTTTGTATGCTAGTGAACCTTAGTTAAAATTAATGAGGCTGTTAAAATTAATGAGGCTTCATTCACCAAAAAAAAAATTTAATGTGGCTTCTTATAGTGTGTTAAGTTATTTCTTACTATCTTGATCTATTCCTTTGGTTTTTTTTTAAATATTATTAATAAAATATATAGTGCGTAGAAACCAAATCATAAATAATTTTCATAGACACATATGCATATGTTTGAAGCAATGCACCTAGAACTTACTAGCTAACTAGCCTCGCTTTATGCATGAAAGCATGTTTCCACTCTGCAGATGGAACTCTACGGGTAAAACATATATAAAAAGTTAAAACAATAGGGTGTCACTTTTGTAGCATAGCAAATGGAATTGTCCACAAATATCAAATTACCTTTTCTTGCTTGGATTCACACGTAACTTTTGAAATATATTCTTCTACCAGCTAGGTCCAGTACCGAACTTGTAAATTACTTTTAAATTTGATGAGAAAATTTTCCCACAAAAAATAAAGAAAGAAATAAGAAACTTATCGTTTTTGGACAAATAAATTACATCCACAACATTAACTAAATTTACTACCAAATTAATGTCTCACATTAGATACTCAAAGAAAATTTGGACAAAACATAGCAACCTTTTGCTGTAGAATAATCATCATTAGAGATTATAATATCTTGATACTATATATACTCCAAATTCATTTAATAGTTACACTTTTATTATTTGTTTGATCCACAAAGATGATGAGAGGAAATAAAATAAGTAAAATTAAGAAAAAAAGTTAGTAAATAGAAATGAAAATAAGGTAGTAAAAAATAATAAAATTTTCTCCGGTTTTTTTGGTTGGACGTCACAAAAATAAGAATATGAAAATGAAGAAAACAACTTTAAATTACATATTTACCCATAATTAATTATTTTTTGGTGATATTGTAAGGATAAAAATTTCATAATTTATAATATGATCATCATATTATTTTTTTCTTCTGACACAAATATCATTGTATTTTTTGAATATAAAATTAATTTAACTCAGAGTACTAAAAATGTATGTCTTTATAACTATTTTTTACAAATTCAAACTCTTAACATTGTAAAAGTGCTTAGACCACTAAATTCAAAATCTATTTATTATTTGAACTATAAAATTATGAATTATCATAATTTATTTTGCCTCTCACTTTCTCCTCATTTTTAGAGAGAATATTTTATAATATGGGATATTCATTAAATATCCCATATTCTTGTTGTTTCTAAACAAATCAAGGTAAAGCAACTTTCACCTCTAATTTTCGTTTCCTCTCAATATTTCCTCCGCTTTCATCTCTTCCCAAAAAAAAAATGTTAAATTGAAAGATTCAACATAAAATGATAATTTCTGAGCGAACAAAATTTCATAAAACATGTCATTGTCAAAACCCAAATCCTTGGTGTGCAAGGAACTTGGTATTTGATTTATGACAGCAACAGCCTCTGTCTTGTATATTCATAAGCAGCACTTGTTGGTAGTCCTCCAACCATTGTCCTTTTTTGGTGGAGTACCTTAAAACTGTGGGGTAGTCCAGAAGCACTTTATTTAATCATACAGTTCACGCGAACCGTGATAGTGAAACTTCATATCCTCTGGAGCTCTAATAGCCAGAAACCAATGGCCTTCGTGCTCGGAAATAATACCACAGAAACCCAAAATGTGTGTCACGCACCATCACACCGATGCCTTTGAAAGCCGCATTTGATAGATTCTCAACTGAAAATTATTGTATATCAAACTTTATCATGGTTACGTAACTTGTAAGCGTGAAGTTCAAACGGTATGTAAATTTGAATTTAATAATTATAATGTTAAGAGTTCAAGTTTACATAAACACTTTTGTGAAAAATATATATTTAATATTTTGAGTAATGTTATTCTTTTTTAAAAATTATAATTATAATATTGATGTCAGCGTAATTTTTGGTACATGATAATATGAAAGATTGAACATAAGATTATACTTAGTATCTCAGTTTTACTAATTGATTTTAATGAAATTTATTCTTTCGTTTGAAAGTTTTATCATAAAAAATGAAAAAAAAAATGCCCAGAAGATATTTGGTTGAAATGTATGATTTTGTTTTTACTTCTTGGAGTTAACTTTTGGTTTGGGTATTTAATTTAGAAAAGATTTTGAGAACCTAATTTAATTAAGTTGAATCAATTAATAAATGGGGTCAGCTCAAAACTGAAAAATGAAAAATTCTGCTTGCTTAACTCTTGAAAAACTTTAATTCACACTTCTACGACGATAGCGCTCTGCTGTTGACAAAATGAACAAGACAGAAGGTTAAAGTCCAACACATAGCGTGAGGTGTACGTACGTACACTAGATGGCAATGTGACCCTACTAAAAGCTAAATAGTTGAAATGGAGTAGAAGAAATAATGAACAATGAAGACTTCCACTGGCTAGTTCTGCAAGAGCGACCCCAGCTACCCAACTCAACTTTTGTTCATTTCCGCAGTCAACAACAGTTTGGAGTAAGCTATCTGCACACTCAAATACACACATCTTCTACAATTTTACAGATAACAGAATCTGCATTTTTTTAATTGGAACTAAAATATTTAAAAATATATATTTTTATCTTTACATATAAATAAACTTTCAATTTAGCCTTTTACATATCAATTTTTTCAATTAATTAATCACTTACAAATTAAAATACTTATAATATCAACCGTCAATTAAATTATCCGTCCAAAATTTAAAGTCAATATGAACCCATTGCTGAGTTTGTAGATTTTTTTGCCACACATTTTACTGATTTGAAATATGATTAGTACTCATTTAACACCGATTTAATATTCATAAATATAATTTTTAAATAAGATTAATTTCATTGAGAAATTAAGAATTTTGTTTAAGAGTACTACATGAGTATTAAACCAATATTCAGTGATTACCAATTCATATTCTAAATATTAAAAAATATGACAACAAATTATAATATTAGTAGTTAGTTAAATTTAATATCAAATTATTGATGTAGCTTAACTGAAAAGAAGTATTGCAAGTATTTTCATTTGTAGAGAATTAAATTGAAGAAAATTTAATTTATAAGAGACTAAATTAAAAATTTATCCATTTATCAAGAATGAAAATAAATTTTTTCTTTAAATTTTTTATTGTACATCCTTTCCTTTACAACTTATGTTCTAGCTAGGCGTGCAAGAATAATTTCCCCAACAGCATATTATGAAGAAATAGTAGAGGGAGACAAACAGAACATACATAGCCTATTTGTTGAATACTTAGTATTAGCTTTATCATGGTTTGAACCACCGGTCAGATTTTCGTTAATTTTTAAGGAGCTCAAGCGGAAAACCCGAAAATTATCGTAAGTAAACCTGACAAATTTTTATATAATGTAAAACGTGAAATCTCGCGATCATGTTTACTTGAAACTCTGGAGCTATTATACATTGGGTATTATGTTTTTTTAATTTTAAAAGAAATCAATTCAAATTTAGATAAAATTTTATGTAAAATAAATAACAAAAATTGACCTACAAGTATATATTCTTGATACTGAGTGCAGTAGATCTAGCAACTTTTGCTTAGTAAAAATCCACTGTCTTCCTTCATCACTTGTGAAAACGTGTAATTTTAAATATATTTACTATATTGAAGATAATTAAATTAAGTTAAAAAAAATTAAATATTTAGATATCATTTGAAATTATAATAAAATTGTTTGTAAACTTTTACTAAATAATTTAAGATTTTTAATTAAAATGGTCGATAACATCAGAACTTTATAACTAAATTAAAAGTTAAGAATTTAATCTTTGGCACCGCCTCTCATTTTCTTAAAACTAACATTAATTAGTTTTGTGAGAGAGCACCACAGCAGTTTGACTCAAGCAACCCATCGGCCTTATACAGATCAGATACCTCTATTTATAGAAAAAGAAAAATTGCACTCGCAGCCTATAATTATATATATGTTTCAATTAATAGATTCAATCACCATGTAAGGACTAAAAATGTCTACAAGGCCAATGTATCCATGTTCCTAACATACAAGTACACTGGTCGGCTTATTCACAACAATCTTGCATGCATTGCTTTTGTAACTATTAGCTTGGTACAGGCTGCGAACTTGATTCATATACGTATATGGGAAATTTCTAAGTTGCTTTTGGTATACCATGTTCACAAAAATATTTTTTGAATTGTATGATGCACATTTAAATTTATATAAATTGAATAGATATTGATAAATTAATGAATCAAATTTTTATCAAACATTGAACCATACAATGATTTATGGATTTGCAAAAAGTAATATTTTTTTACGAAAATAGTTAATTTTATTTCACCCCCTAAATTATATATAATCTGCACTTCTGCTTCTTCCACAAATATTCTTTTTGAGTATATGACTAATTTTTTTCGAAATATTAAGACTATTCATTCTTATAAATATTTTTTTGCATACTCAAATTTATAACATTTTAGAAGGCTTTTAATCGTTAAATTCTAACTAAATTTAAACCACAAGTTTGTAGATATATATAATCTGCATTTGAGCAGTCTAAAGCATCATGTTCAGAACTATAATTAAACTTAAAATATTAGTTTATCATCTTTTACGTAAGTGGTTGTAAGTGATCTACAAGTAGACATCATCAATTAATATATGATAAAAATATGAAAAAGTAAACAGAATGACCAACTTAATTTGGTTCACTTGTCTCATCACTTTCACTTCTAAGAATTCAAGGGATAGAAAATAGTTGATCCTGAAGCATTTGTCTGTAAGCTAAGCATGATCACAAAGTAATATCCAACAGAAGAGAAGGAAAATAATGTTGAGCAAAAGTGATTCAATTTCAATCCCCATGGGCTCTGTTAATTAATTGGACAAAGAGTTGATGCAGAAGCCGATGTGATTGCCACCCCAAGTAACCAATCTCCTTAGCTCCTCATCTATTCATCTCTCTTTCTCTCCCACCCAAACCAAAATCTTCTGATACCAATAGTCCCATCTCTGGTCCAGCCCTCTCTCTCGAGTTCACTAGGTTTTATTCGCTTTACTCTCCAAAATGACCAAAATAGTTCATCATCATTATCATCATCATCTAAACCTCAATTATAAGTAAGTGTTTGTACATCGACGGTGCATTAAATTTTAGACAATCAAGAGATTAAAAGACTGCCACGTGTTTGTTTACATAAAAAAAATTGAATCAATGGCACGTAACAGTCTTTTAATCTCTTATTTGTGTAAAATTTGTTCTCTATCAATATATATCTTAATAAGAATAATTTTGGTCTTATTATCATTTTCTTAATGTGCAATTATAATTACATAAAATAATATTGATTATATTTAGTGAATTGTAATTATGACCAAAGTAGGATTGCTAAACATGTAAGAACTATCCATTAGAGATATTGAAGTTACTCATTTATATTATGGGATGAAAGGATTTTTGACATACAGTATCATAGTTTCTCTGAAAAATTTTGATCCTTGCCTAATCGTAATTTAAAACCATCATAGTTATATAAAGGTAACAGGGATATTTTGGTAAAATCAAGAGGGGAAAAAATATCTTAATGGAGTTTGGTCATCTTCGACCTTCGACATTCTAGTGGTCTCAATCGCGAACAGTTACAATTTTGAGGGGTCATCTTCGGTTGTTTGAGCATTGATGAATTGATTGCATGCCACTGGAAATAGCTTTCTTGACCCTCCAAGTTTGTACAAAACTATAAGTCACACAAAGCGAATATGCCACTGAAGCCGATGTGTTTTCTTCATCATGGCGCAGATCATGCAGACTATTATAATGATGTAGAAAATTTAAATATTGTTTAAATTCAAAGGGTTCCACTTTATAGCACATATAACATCTGGGCATATATATCTTCTAATGAAAGAAAGATTTGATCTTAAATATTTACACTCTTTACCAAAACATTACATTTTCTCTCTTGATTTTTGTTTGCAACTGTAATTTTCTCTCAATCTATTAATTTTTGGTATTATCTCTCTAATTTATTTGTCTTACTGCATTTAAGATTCTGCTGCACATCTAAATTAGATGTTAATTTTAATTGTATCATCTTTATAACGAGGACAAAAGAAGGTATCATAAAATGAAAGAGTACTTTAATAATTTTACATAATTATTATTAAAGTTAATGTCTAATTTAGACGATAAAAAAAATTAAATTTGATAGAGTTGATAGACCATCAAGTTAATTGTAAAGTTAATAGATTAAAATGGAAATTACAATTAGATGCAACTATCAAAGTAAAAAACTGTAATTTTTTCCTAAAAATTAACCTTACACTATCCAATAACATTTTATACGATGAATTTATCATCAAATTCACTTTGGATTAAAAGCTTCTAATAGAATTAACATAATATAATTTACAAATATAATAAATTATCAATGACCAAGCCAAAAGTTATAGTTCTTAGTAAATGCCCAATTCTATTTCTTTAATCGACGTACAGTATGGTGGGTGCCCATCGTCGTTGTTCGAATACAACATCAGTTGACAAAAGTGGCCAACCTCCAATATGCCAACAATCTCTACTGTGTACCATAGTATCAAGTGCTTTCTAGATACAAAGCCAAAAAATATAATTATTTAGTCAAAGTGCAACTCAATTTCTTTACCTACTAAGAGCAATTGGCAAATATCACCCAAAAAGAGTTAATAGATTCGGTGAACATTTGATCTATGCCAACACCTATATATATATATATATATATAGTAAGATTTGGAATGTGCTCACACTTTGGGTTCAAACCTCCTATGAGTTGGAATGAGCTTCAACTATGCTTGGCTGAGCTCTTATTTGTGTACCCAAAATACTTAACCTGCTCCTTTTCTCGCTCCAACCCTTTCTCCGAGCTTGCCAAGTAGGTACGGAAACCTCCAAACTAAATTTTTTGAGTGCTGGAGTTTTGCATGTTGGACATTTAACTCTAGTTGAATCCTACTTTAGCCAACTGAGCTTAACAAAATATCCTTAGAGTGAGTTTGGATTGTAGCATTTAAAATGAGAGGAATTTGAATTTCTAAATGTAAATTCTTCACATTTGAAATTCCTTGCTTGGACAGCTGTAGAAGTTGTACAATTCTCTATTAGCTTCCTTTGTTAAATTTTCAAGGGTTTTAAAATTTAGTCTTTATTATTTATGGTTTAGAGATTATGGTTTTAGAGTTTTAGTGTTTAGGTATAAGGGTTGTAAAATTTAGAACTTTAGTGTTTAGAATTTAAGTTTTAATTTTTAAATTCAAATATTTAGAATTTTAAATTTAATGTTTACTGTTTAAGATATAGAGATTAGGGTTTTGGAATTTTAAAGTTTAATTTTAAGAGCCAAAGACGATCCATGTTTCTTGTGCATTATGGCTTTTGCAAAGGGAGGGATTTTACAAATTCAAACTATTTTGGTGGAATTTGAATTTCTAATAAAATTGATGATTTAGACTACCCGCAGATAATTTTAATCCAAATAAGAAATTTTATCATAATGTAATTCAAATACCAAGGCGCCAAGGTATAAAAGAAAATTCTTCACCTTCGATAGGTACACTTCTTGAACACGCTCATACTTCGATATCTTCATTCAGAAGTCCCCATCCACTCAAGCACCTAACTTGATCATCATAGCACACAACAAAACTCCAGATCCAATATGCAATGGACCTTGTTTGTTGGCAGTTGCAGTTTAGTCTTACGAGCTCTACTTTAGTTATCAGTTTAATTTTTCTTTTTATTACAAGGAATAAGTCTAAGATTATTGTAGAGGGTTGTAGCTTCTTTCTAAATGTGATGAAAGTATCTAGCTGACTCTAATCAGCCTCGGTTTAATTTGTTTCCTCCTTAATTTTTTTTAATTAAGTGGGTCTAGTCCAAGAGTTTTCATTTTTATTAAAAAAATTAGATAATAAGTTTTGAATATAAGATGTCAATATTTGATTATTAATTTAATTAATCAGTTGAGTCCATGGTTTTAGAACTTGGACCGATCGGGTTACACTGGACCACGATGTTTGTGGCTACGACTTAGAGCATATGCAGATAGAGGAATAAGAGGTTGTTCGATACTGAGTTCACGGGGTTGCACAATCCAATATACTACATCAGAAGGACTGTGGCTGAAATGAGGAAGACCCATGAAACAAGTAACCCGTTGCCAATGCTCAACCTCAAGATTATTAATGTCAAGTGGAAGCCTTCTGACACAGGGTGGCTGGAGCTGAGCGTTGATGGCTAAGTGAAGGGTGACCCGAACTTTGCTGGTTGTGGGGGTGTGTGTCGAGATAAGCAAAAGAATTGGGTGTTTGGCTTTGCAGTGAAGCTGGGAACCTGTTCCCCGTTTATGGATGAAATGTGGGCTGTTGTCTGGGATCTCGAAATGGCTTGGGAAAGAAACTATAGGACACTCTTAGTGGAATGCGACTCCAAGTATCAATAGGAGCAAAGACATTAAAGAGTTCGACGGGCAAACGGTGAGAAGAATTAGGCTTCTGTCGAAGAGAGATTGGGAAGTGAAACTGTCATATTTACAGAGAAGCAAATAAAGTCACAAATCAGATTGCAAACCTAAGCTATGATTTGGACTACGTTCCTCATATCTATGATAGCCCGCCTGAGGAGTTACAACCCCTTGAACGGTGTTTGTTTGATTTTGGTTTTGTTTGTGTTTTTTGTTTCCTGGGCATTTTGCCCCCTGCTTATACCAAAAAAAAAAATTAACAAAATAACCTTTCATTTTCTTTCTATTATTTATTTTAAACATTTAAAGGAGGAAAAGAAAAATTAATAATTTACCTTCTCTTTCAACGCAAGCATACCCTTAAAGTAAGCCATTGTAATTTTAACCTTCTGATCTCTCTTCCCATCGAATACTTAAATATTCTATCCAAGCTTTCCAATTTTCCCCACTTACGTCTCAAGCATTTTAAAAGGCAGAGAAGTAAACAACTATGAACTTCATAATGTATCTATGAAAAATTCGGCAATATCACATTTTCTCTTGTGTTCATGATGCTCCTTTGATCATTTTTTTTTTGTTAATTTGATTTCCATCTTTCTTTTACAGGTCAGTTAAGAGAACTTAGACTCCTTGTTGCTGATGTAAAAGCAGAAGATATTAAAATGGTACCTGCTGTGGAAAAAATAATGTTGGAAAGAAACATGTTCCTTTTTGGCCTAATCACTTATTGGAAGGTTCGATGACAGAGATAGTATAATCCGACTCCAACAATTACAGAATGACCGAATTCAAGTTTAAATTGTCACATTCGATTTTTATTCAGTATTAAATGGTCAAGATAGATTTTTATTCAGTATTCTTTGTCATTTTGAGTCATATAATGTAATTAACTAAATTGTTGTCTTTATTGGATAACAATTTATTTAACTGAACTCTGAGCACTACATCGATATGAACGTTGTACATACCACTGCGCCTTATGATATGCAAAATGATACAAACATTTGATGACTACAATCAACTTTCATATGGCTAACTTTTAAGGTGAATATGATAGGGATTATGGGCACTTAAAAGAGCTAAGACCTGACATTATTTTAAAATCTTCACTATTTTGGAACCCTGACAAGTAGGAAGGTGTCACAAATTTGGTACATATATATTTATATGCAAAAATGACATTTTGTAAAGCATAGTCAATTTCTCATCTTCAGAGTAATTTTCAATTTCATCCTAGTCTTGAGTCTTTGGAATAACATGGTGAAAAATATGTCCATGCATGTGGCAAACTGAACCTTTTTCTAACACTACATGGAGTTTATGTATATTTTTTTTCTCGTTTTATCACCAACTTACCTATGCTAAGGGGTGGGAGATAAACTCTCTCAGGATAAGGAAAAGGACTACGGGATAAACTCTAAAGCTCAAACTCATAATCATACAGTTCCCTAATACTAAGGTCAGGAGAGGTGTTTAGGGTTTAGGGTCAGAGAGGCGTCATTATTGTGCCACTAGGGGCATTAGTTGTGTATCTTTTAAATGTCAACTTAATTGCTTTAAGCAATACATTATGACTTTGCCTTTTATTTGTCCTTGTTTTTTTTTTTAACTCTCTTTCTATCTTTTCTCTATCTCCTTCAAATTTCATCTTCTCCATGAGACTTTCTGATACTTTTCTATGCTACTTGGATTTCTCTAAGCACTATTGAATAAGAGAGCATGATTTCTTCCATGAATTTTGCTATTTTGGATCATCAAGCTTGTTCTTTGTATAACCACAGGAGAAGATGAAGGTGGTCATTTTCTTTTTATGAGTGTTCGGAAAGATAAAGCTTCAGATTATAAACACTATAATTAAAATTAGGAATTGGAAAGAGATCCTTCGTGACTTTAATTTGGTGATGATATACATAAACTAAGGTACTACTAAATATGAGTTCTGTTAGGCACGTAGGCATTTTACTAGGAGTAATATTGGATGGTGACAGCAATAGGGATGAAACTAAAAATGGTTTGAGAGTTTAGAAACTCAATTGCAAAGAAATAAAGTATAAGGACTAAAAAATTTCTTGCAACTTTAAGAAGGAAGTGTTGTATAGAGAAAATTCATGGAGATTTAATGCAGTGCCAAGTAAGATGTCAAAATGATGAATACTTTTAATGATGAATCTTAAGGATTCCCTTAATTGGATTTACTATGGAGTGGGTAGCTGCCAGGGCACTGAGTCTTGTGTGAGAAGCTCTAGAGAGTGAAAATATAATTTTAAGGTTTATGTTCAGCGTCCTTTTCGAACATTTTCTGCCAAAATATTTGGAATTTCTTCCTCCCCCCATTATGTTTATGTTCTTATGGGTCTTCCTTAGAGTTTCTTGAGCCGTTTGGGGTGGATTTACTGGTCTTTGTTTGTTCTTTTACCGATTGTTTTTTCATCCTATGCTCTTCTTTTTTGTTCGGGGTTAAGGTGGGGGATTTTTTTTCCCTTATTTTCTTATGTTTGTTCGTTGTTTCGTTCCTCTAGGTGGATTCTATTAGCTTGTGCATCCGTCTGTGGGCTTTGCTATCACGTAGAGGGTTTTTTTGGAGGTGGCTTGCCGCTATGTCTTCCGTCCTAATAAGCAAAACTACCATTTCAATACCAAGAAAATAAAGTGGTTAGATTTCCACCATGACATCATTCAAGCAAGTAGAGCCTAACCATATTTGTATCTTACCGGATGCATGCTAGATGAAAAGAAAATTCCTCCAATTAACTTTCAAGCAATGCTGAACAATGCCTAGCAAATATTAGCCCCAATACAGGTAGTTGGTCGTGATTCACAATTTTATGGCACACGAGGGGACATTGAATATGTTTATCATAATAGTCCTTGGTCTGTGGATGGTTCTTTGTTGATTATGGATGTTTGGAGGCAAAATGTGATTCTTAAAAACATTTCATCTCTTTTCATCCTGTTATGGGTCCAAATATGGGGATTACCGTTAGAATATCAACTATAGGAGTTTGCTAAATATTTATCTTCCATGTTATGTTCAATATATAGATTGGGCAGTTGTTTACCCAAATAATGTGAGATTTATGAGAGGGAGAGTTAATATTAATCCAAACACACCTCTGGTTATGGAATTTTTCTTGGGGCTTGACTATCAACATATGAGTTGGGTACAATGCAGATATGAAAGAGTTTTTCGATTTTACAGGAAATGTGGAAGAATTGGGCACAAACCAAATGGATGTGAATGGTTAGTTAAGTAAGTACAAGGTTTAACTTCTCAAAGGTAATCAATCGTAGAGTGTTTTCATGCTAAATTCTATATCGACCTTCAAAATGTCTAGAGATTTTCATAATAGACTAAGGAGATGGACTACCAGAATTAAAACTCTCTTTAACTTGGAAGACTGTGTATACTATGATGGACATACCGGCTATTGATTTTGGAGTGAGTTATGTTGATGACATTGAGGACTTCCATCATTCTCACACAATATATTTTAATCACGACACTTTTTCTTCTGATGATGAGAATCAGTTTAATGAAGATACAGTTATGGAGAAAGGCGTTACTGAAAACTTCTTGGATCAATTTTCCTTTGTTTTGCCACATGATCAAGGAATGCAGGAGACACAATACCAGAGTTTAGAAGTTAATGAGCAAGGTTTCATGATGTCTAAAGACAATTTCCTCAAAATAGAACGATTTATTAGTATCAGCTCATATGATTCATTATAATGGATTCCTATCATCCCCAATATTGATATACCTGAAAGCAGTACTAAAACAAAGTGGTCAGAAATTCTCGTGATGAATTTTGTTCTAATATGGAAATAGATACTCAAAGGCTAATGATTGATATAGATTTGAATACTCAAATTGCTAATATTTTTTATTTCACATTTCTTCAAAGGGTCTTCACTTAAACAATGAACTGTTAGCTAGACAGAATCAAATGAAATCTATCACCAGTCCTTTATTGGAGTTGCACTTTTAGGCCAAAATTCTTTTAACTTTGAATCAAGTTGGTGATGAATCCTGGAAATCCCATTAGTTGGGCTAACTTTGGAAGATAGCAAATTAATTTGGTTAACATGTTGTCTTTTTTTTCTCATCTTCTTTACTTTACCTCTAAGCCCAAGGACAAGGTTTATAACTAGTATATGGAATAATAGGAAGAAAGAAAGGAGAAAAATATTGCATAATCTGAAAACTATGCTCATAGTCGAACTATTCAAGGGAACAATATTTACGACTACCCAAGGGAACAATATTGTAAATGTAAGTTGCAAGTTGATAATAAGCATACATGTGACCATCTTGTAGATTCATCAATCAAAACCATAGAATATTTAAAAGGTCCACATATAACCCTAAAGACAATCTAAAAATGAAGGAGATTCAACTCCAATTTTAGTCGATGATGGTTTTATAATTATTTGATTGAGGAATCTTCTAGTTCTTCCATGGATATCATGTGAATTTTCAATAGCTTTTGGCATCATTAGTGAGCAAGGATTCCTGATCGGTTATGTCAAATTATAAAAATATTTTTATAGGTAAACTATTGTGTTTCTAATTGCATGTGCTGTAAGTGCATTAATATTATTGTAATAGAAACCAGAGGAGAAAGTGCATAAGTTGTTCAATATAATTTTCTTAAAAATTAATAAATTTCTTTGAGAGTTGGAGTAGAATAATGCACTATCTATGCTAAAATATTGTTCCTCAAAGTAATAATATATTAACTCATATGGAGCTTTAGATCAATTTCATACTACCAACTATATATTATATTAACATTTGCTTCACCCATTATCAAATGGGAAAAATATTTATGGTTTATTAAGAATAGTATGTGTTATATATATATATATATATATAAATCCAAATAAGGATCAAAGACCATTCATTTTCTTCAATTAAAATAAAAGAAAATATTGTAATTAATCAAATAATATCAAAGATATTAACACACCAAAATATGCTTTTATCAAGATATTACGAAATCAAAAGAAAGAGACATATGAATCTTTTACATCACACTAAGACAAATAAAAACAAAACATGTAAATAATTATTCTCATCACCAATGAAAGAATCAATACATCCTTCAAGAATTATAACAATATATATATATATATATATATATATATATATATATATATGATACTGCAAGAGTACATAAAACATGAAATACTTTTATCATTTCATTATTAGTAATTTTTTTCCACAAAAATTCAATTGAAAGGTAAAGAATGGCAAATTATATTCACTCAACATTTTTTAAAACATGCAATTGCAAGTATATCCACACATAGAGCACTATTTAAAATCATCACCATTTTTATATGAGTATTATTTCCTTCAAATTATTTCTAAAACTGCGAGTCCTTAGAAATATTTTATATTCAGTTTTTCATGAAATTGATTGCAAAGAAAAAATAATTAAGTGCTTTTGACCAGCCAGCTAGAATGTTCATATTTTTTTTTCTTTCACTATATTTTCAAGACCCATGAAATATAGATATACATCATGATATTGTTTCCACGATAAAACCTCTTGTCTAAAATATCAAGAGCCACAAATTCAAGCTTTCTAAGATTTGACATTATAAAATATACAATATGAAAAAATATAATAACAATATTGGAAAGTAATATTTTTCATATTACATTATTCGTGTTTTTTCATTGGACAAAGCAAAGGAGGAAGAAATAACCTTTAGAATTATAGATACAATAAGTGCAAATTTTCTAAAATTTTTTAATGAATTAACAAAAGCATGATCTACCTAAACATAAGTTTACCAAATGATAATATTGAAATCTATTAGAGAGAAATTACTTTATATCTCGATGTTGGTAGATCAATGTGCTAATAATGACTAGTAAAATAAACAAGAAACTACACAAAAATAACAAGTAACAAATAGTATGAAGGCCCATTTGGTGTGTCTTATGATGAGATGTAGGATAGTATAATTTATATAATCACTCTTATATATTGTTTGATATGACACTATATTTTACAATATTATTTGGTTAAAATAATTTTATATATTAATCAATGTATAACTCTATACATGACGAGGGGTAGAAGAAAATGTCCAATAAAAAAATTGGATAAAAGACGCAATGCAAAATAATTACGAAAATACATATTTGTCCCTAAACTTAAATATTTTTTAAAATTTTGAACTCCAAATCTTAAATCTCAAAATACTAAACTCTAAATTTTAAATATCAAAATTTTAAATCCTTAAACCCCAAACATTATATCTTGACAACCTCAAAATCAAAATCTCAAATCTTAAAACCCTAAATTTAAACTCTAAAACTCTAAATTATAAATCTTAAACCTCAAAATCTTACACCCTAAAATTCAAACTTTAAAAACCAAAATGTCAAATTCTAAATATCAAACATTAAAGCCTTAAATTTTTAAACCATAAATATTAAACCCCAAACCCTAAACTCTAAATTTCAAACCCCAAACTCCAAACTCTCAAACTCAATTCTATTTTTCAAAACTCTTGTTAAAATTAATTATTAATTAATTTAATATATTTCTTAAGTAAATGTATTTTTGTCAAAATAACATTATTTTTATCTTATCTATTTTTTTTAAAAAAATACACGATAAGATTTTGTTATACAATACAAGATATTATACATTGACACAACAAACATATGGAAATATAAAAAGTTATTAAGTGGATAAGTTATGATATATTATTCAATTATCCTTATTCTATCTGATCTAATCTTATACAGCACATTAAACAAGGTCAAAGAGAATAGAAAACAATAGAGAAGATATTCTTCTTTTTTATATGTGTTCATCAATGTGAAATCTATACTATTTTTAGGCTAATAAACACTTATATATAGGCCCCATTTTGTGCACATTATCGAATTAGATCAGATAGAATAAGAGTCACTAGATAGTATTTAATAAGCTATCCACTTAATAAAATTTTATACTATCATATGTTTTATAACATAATTCTAACTCGTGTTTGGTAAGTAATGGATAAAATAAAAATAATGTTATTTTGATGAAAATATTGTTGTGTAAAAATATATATACTGAATTGATTAATAATTACTTTTTGAATAAAGCTTTGAAAAACTAGAGTTTGGGGTTTTGGCGTTTAAAATTGAAAGTTTAGGTTTTTAATGTTTGGGATTTAGAGTTTGAGATTTCAAATTTGGAGTTTTAGGATTTTGATAGTTGGAGTTTGGGGGGTTTTGGAGTTTATAATTTAGAGTGTGATTTTAGGGTTTAGAATTTGAAGTTTTAAGGTTTAGAGATTTAACATTTTGATATTTGAAATTTAGAGTTTGGAATTTTAAAATTTAAAGTTTAAGGTCTAAGGTTTTGAGGTCTTAATATTTAGGATTTTGGAGTTTGAGTTTTGAAATTTGGAGTTTCCAATTTAGAAGGGTATTTAGATTTTAGAGCAAATATAAATTTTTATAATTATTTTTTATTAGATCTCTTATTCAATCATTCTTATCAGATCTTATCTTCTATCTCCTCATATATAGAATTATACGTTTTTTAATATATAAAATTAGTTTAATCGAATCACACCAAACAATAAATAAATGTAAATTGTATAATTTTATGTGGAAGTAGATCTTTTACTATGCCATTTGACACAGCACGCAATGCGATGCTTGAAACGCACTGTTTCAGGATAAGTTAAACGGTGCATTTCAAATCTGTAAATCGACGAACAACCAATGCCATTGAAGCTGTCAACTAGTAAAAAATACCAATTGACTAATGCTGTACTAGGCTCCTGGTCTAGCACCTAGTCATTTCCAAAGGCTGTCAGATGTTGGATCAGGAGCCTAGTCCAGCACCTGGCAACCCCTGTGAGATAGGACTATTAGGCGCTTCATCACTTTCCCACTTATGCCTCCTTGACCTCCATGATAATTGTTTAAACGACATTATTGCTCCTCTCTCTAGTTGCACCCACCTCAAGCTCCTTTATCTTTCTAGCAATAAATTCTCTGGTGAAATACCACCGAAGATTTTTTCACTCAACAATTTACTGAGGCTTGACCTCTCTGACAACAACATTCGGAGCCAAACTACTAAGTAGCTCTCTCAATTAACTCGGTGTCTCACGCTTCGGCTATAGAACAACATGCTTTCTGAGTAGATTCTTGATCTTTCAATTTTGCTGGTTCATCTCACGAAGCACAATTTGACCAACAACGAGCTTTATGGATGCTTACCCAATGGCATGCTGAAGAAATATGGTGATATAAGCTGCTCCAAGAATGAAATTCTGTGTGGGTCAACCCCATTATCGATTTGTACCTTCACAGAGAGTCCTTCTTTGGCATCGACTCAGACAGTTCCTTCTAACCCCAGCTCGTTGTCTCAAACTCAAACAAGCATAATTACAACGCCCAAAAGTCAACGGCGAAAAATTTTTAGTCCTAGAACTATAGTGGCCATTATGGTGGTGAATTATATGGCATTGTTAGTGGTAACCTCTTTCATTGTGGCTCACTATTGTGCCAAAGGGTGAAGCTCCAATTTGATGGTGGCCAGTGAGAGTGGGAAGAGGAAAAGTGAGAGTAGCTATGGCAGCAAGAAGAAGGTCTATGCCAATAATGGGGGTGCAAATAGCGATGGAACTACAGATAGACCAAAGCCAGCTTGTGTTTTTTGACAAGAGGAATAAATTTGAACCAGAGGAATTGCTGAGAGCATCGGTGGAGATGCTTGGGAAAGGTAGCTTGGGGACAGTTTATAAGGCAATGCCTTATGATAGTTTTACCGTGGCTGTGAAGAGGCTAAAGGACGTAAACCCATGCGCAAGGAATAAATTTGAGCAATAAATAGACGTGATTGGAAAAGTGAAGCACCCCAACATTGTCAGATTCAGAGCCTATTACTATGCCAAAGAATCAAAAATTATCATCTATGATTATCTCCCCAACGGAAGCTTGCATTTCCTTCTTCACCATTAGTCTTTATTTTGATAGATAGAATTCTCATTCTTGATTTTAAATGACATAATGTAATCCTTAATTTTCACTCTTAGATTTTCATAAGGAATTGTGGTCCAGAAAGAATTCTATTAGATTGAACCACAAGAATAAGCTTGGTACTAAGAGTGGCAAAGGGGATTGCTTGTATTCATGCAGAATATAGTGTAGCAAAAATACTTTTTGGGAACATCAAATCTTCCAATGTGCTTCTTAACAAGAATGGTGTTACTTGCATCTCTGACTTTGACTTTTCCCTACTAGAACCATATTCATCCCATCACAAGATTGGGTGGATACATAGCTCCTAAACAAGCAAAAGTCGAGGCTGTCTCAACAAACAAATGTATACAATTTTGGCTTATTATTGGATCGAGAAAAAAAATAAACTTTGAATATTTTTTCTATTTACTTTTATTTGTAAATAATAATAATAGAATAAATTTTCTATTATTTAATATTATATTGAATTTAATATGATTTAATTGAAATTTTTCACAGGGGGCTGTTAGGTGCTAGACTAGGCACTTGATCCAACACCTAGTAGCCCTTGGAAATAATCAGGTGTTGGACTAGGCGCCTGATCCAGCGTCAATCGATTGCTTCAATGGCATTAGTTGCTCGTGAATTTACAAATTCGAAATGCACAATTTAACTAATCTTGAAATGGTACGTTTTAAGCACCGCACCGCGTGCTGTGTCTAATGACACAGCAGAGGATCTACTCCTAGTTTATATTATCATACATATAAAATATAATAAAAAAGTTGATAAAAAAATATGTCCAATAAGAAAGATAAGAATTTAATGAAAGGCATCAATATAGTGAGAGAATTTACATATTTGACCATATTAAGAGAGTCAAGGGGTTTTATCAAAAGGAAAACAACTTGAGAAAGTAGGATATAATAATAAACATAGTTAATGGAGTAAAAATTCTATTTTGGCCTATTAAAAAAACTATTATCAATATCAATCTTTGTTGGAATAAAAATTATTTTATCAACATAACATAAAACATGTTATGAATATCTTGTGTGGATGCCCATCATTCTGATATTTTAGTTATCTTATATGATAAGATATTATTTTTAATAATTATTTAAAAGGATAATTATCACTAGAAAGTTATCCTACAACTATATATCACTATTAGGACTCTCTCACCTACTTGTATAAATACCTTCTCATACATGAATGGAAAGAACAATTTACTCTCTTATCTCTCTCTTACTTCTCTCTCTACTTTTAAGTTATTTCATAACACGTTATCAACATGACGCTCTACCTCCTGCTTCAAAATTAGTAATCTTTATGTACCATTAGATTGTTATTTATCTATTTTATCCTTGAAGGATTGCATCAATTTATATACAACTTTTTTTCTTATTTAAATATATCTTCCTCTTGCTTCAAATATATGTCCTTGAAAGACTGCACCTATAAGTCCCTGAAGGATTGCACCAAATTATATGTTCCTAAAAGACTGCACCAATTTATGTGCAATTATATATTCCTAAAAGATTGCACCTATAAGTCCCTAAATGACTGCACCAAATTATATGCTCCTAAAGGATTGTACTAATTTATGTGTAATTATATATCCCTAAAAGATTGCACCTATAAGTCTCTAAAGGACTGCACCAAATTATATGTCCCTGAAAGACTGCACCTATTTGTCCATGAAATTATATGTCCCTGAAGAACTGTATCAAATTATATGTCCCTGAAGAATTGTATCAAATTATATGTCCCTGAAGAATTGTATCAAATTATATGTCCCTGAAGGATTGCACCTATAAGTCCCTGAAGGACTGCACCAAATTATATATCCTTGAAAGACTGCATCAATTTATGTGCAATTATTTGTCTATAAAGGATTGCACTTGTATGTCTCTAAAAGACTGCACCAAATTATATGTCCTTAAAGGACTGCACCAATTTATCTGCAATTATATGTCCTTCAAGGACTATACCAAATTATATGTCCCTGAATGATTGCACCTATATATCCTTTAAGAATTGCACCAAATTATATGTCCCTAAAGAACTGCACCAACTTATGTGCAAATTTTATTATTTTAGTTTGTCCCTAAAAGATAATGGTTTAGGTGTAGCAAGTCTAGTTCTTTAATCAATTAATATGTATAGTTGCATGCATTTATTTAATATCTGCAAATAATAGTAATTACTTCGATAGAAATGTAAAGACTTTTTTATGGTTATACTTGACTAGGAGATTATGATAAAAGTTGAATATACCTATTCAATTACAACTTCTTTTAATGAATATAGGCATTCCGATGGCATATATATATAATATATGTTTGTATGGATGAAGATAATGTATACATGCTTTATGATTTATATGTGTAGAAATCCTTATTATTAGTACATGGTAAATTAAGTAATGATTAATATTTATCTCTTAATTAAGGAGAAAGCACATGTCTATGTTGATTGACATTAAATAATTATGCTTACAACACTTTGGCATAAAAGAATAATTTTATTTCTCCTCTTAATAATAGATAGAAGACTACCATGCATTTACATGTCTTTATTATGATCTATTTTATTTAAAATGGTTTACTTTATTTATGAACGTTTATTTACTAACATTATATTTTATGGTATTCATAATATGTTGACCTTTACAAAACTCGAATTCCTTCACCATCACATTCATAAAGGGATAAAAATGAGTACTTTATCGTAAAAGACCCACTTGTTCTTTAAAATTTCTTAAAAGAAAGGTATGACCACTAGAAAAATAAGTCACATCCAACTAACATTGCTCTATTCCCTGAAGCGAATGTAGCAACATATGACTACTATGGTCAGATTCAAATTCAAAGTCGTGGTTGTGGTGATTATTCCAAGAACATACATTTCCACTAGAAGTGAAAAAAAATTATATGGCTAAAAATCTCAACGATGGCTATGATTGATATAATTTATTTAGATGTTATAGATTTTTTTGCTCATCCTAATGGAAAAATTGATCATTTAATTGGTGATGATAGTGTTTAAAAATAAGTTCTTTATATAATTTTTATGACATTAAACTTTAGGATTTCTCTTTTTCAGTACAATTCATTCTTTAAAATTGTTATTTTATTTTATGTACTATTTCCTCATATTGACTATTCTTATTTTATTCTTCAATCAAGAATGAATGTTTCCTCTATTAATACCAATATCACTAATGAAGAGATATGTCTCATCGATAGTGGCACAATTCTCAAAGATAAAAAGTATTTTTCTCAATTAATAATGCAAGGAGTCAATGTTAATACTATATTTGGTAGTACAAAGTTAATTGAAGACTTTGAAAGAGTTAGTATAATATTATTTGGAGGAACAAAACTGCATATTGACAGAGTTTTATACTCCTCAAAGTCTCTTAGAAACTTACTAAGTTTTAAGGATATCCACCGAAATAGATACCACATTGAGACAACAAATGAAGAAAATATTGAATATCTTCATATTACAAGTACAATCTTAGGTAATAAATACATATTGAAAAAGTTACCTACATTCTCCTCTAGATTATACTATACATATATAAATACAATTGAAATATATGCAATTACAAACCAGAAATTTACAAATCATAATAACTTTGTTATTTGACATGACCGGTTAGGTCATCCCGGATCAATTATGATGCGAAAAATAATTAAACATTCAAGTGGACATTCATTGAAAAGCCAACAGATTCTTCAATCGAATAATTTCTCATGTTCCGTATGCTCCAAAGGAAAAATGATTATTCAACCATCACCAATCAAAATTATGAGTGAATTCCTCACATTTTTAGAAAGAATACAAGGCGATATTTATGGGCCAATACATCCACCATATGGACTATTTAGTATTTTATGGTTTTAATTGATGTATCAACTAAATGGTCACATGTGTGCTCGTTATCATCTCGTAACTTGGCGTTTGCGAAATTACTTGCGCAATTGATTAGATTACGAGCATATTTTTTGAATTTTTCAATTAAGAAAATATGCCTTAATAATGTTAGTGAATTAACTTCCCAAACATTCAATGAGTATCGTATGTCTATTAAGATTGATGTTGAACATCTTGTAGCACATGTTCATACACAACATGGTCTTGCATAATCATTTATTAAACGTCTAAAGTTAATTGTAAGACCATTACTTATGAAGTTAAAACTCTCAATATTTACTTGGAGACATGCAATCTTGCATGCTGTATCATTAATTCACATAAGGTCAACAAGTTATTATGAACACTCCCCATTACAAATGGTTTTTGCTTAGAAACCAAATATTTTCCATATAAGAATTTTTGGATGTGTGGTATATGTTCCTATTGTCCCACCACAACGCACTAAGATGGGTCCTCAAAGAAGGCTGGGAATATATGTTGGATATGAATCTCCTTCTATAATAAAGTATCTTGAATCATTAACAAAAGATCTATTCACAGTTCGGTTTGCTGATTGTCATTTTGATAAATCAGTTTTCCCAACATTAGGGAGAGAAAATAAGCAGCTGAAAAAGGAAATTAGTTGGCATGAATTATCACTAATTCATCTTGATCCTCATACAAAACAATGTGAACTCGAAGTTCAAAATATAATTCATTTGCAAAATTTAGCCAACCAATTGCCAGATACATTTACTAACTCAAAAAGAATTACTAAATCACATATATCAGCTGCTAATGTTCCAGTTAAAATTGATGTCTCTGTCGAACAATCTACTATTGCAAATAAACCTGAGACCCGCATAATGCGTGGTAGGCCCGTTGGTTCCAAAGATAAAAAATTTTGAAAAAAAAGGAGCTAAGAATCAAAATGGTCAAATCAAGGATTTGACAACTCTAGAAGAATCTTCAGAAGAGTTCCAAGACATAATTAATGTTTCTGTTCCAGAAGAAACTCAGGTACCTGAAATTTGTGAAAATAAAGAGATCTCAATTAATTATGTTATAATAGAATACGATGGAACCAATAAAAGGTCAACGTTGACAATAATTTTACATATAATATAATGCGCGATGTTTTAAATGATAATGAGGATCATGAATCAAAGTCTGTTCAGGAATGCAGGCAAAGAAATGATTGGCCAAAATGGAAAGACGCAATTGAAGCAAAGTTAAAATCGCTTGAAAAGCGAAAAGTTTTTGAACCTATAGTCCGTACACTTGAAGATGTAAAACCAGTTGGATACAAATGAGTCTTTATGCGAAAACGAAATGAAAATAGTGAAATTATGAGATATAAGACAAGACTTGTTGCCCAAGGTTTTTCGCAAAGACCCAGAATTGATTTTGAGGAAACATACTTATCTGTGGTGGATACAACTACTTTTTGATATTTAATTAGTCTGGTAGTACGTGAAAATCTCAATTTGCGTCTAATGGATGTTATTACAATCTATTTGTATGGGTCACTTGATAGTGATATTTATATGAAACTCCCTAAGGATTTAAGTTGCCTGAAGCATACAATTCCAATTCTCGAATAGACTACTCAATCAAATTAAATAAATCATATGGTTTAAAACAATCTAGGCATATATGGTATAATCGCCTTAGTGAATACCTGTTGCAAGGAGGGTATAGAAATGACCCAATTTGTCCATGTATCTTTATAAAAAGATCTGAAAATGAGTTTGCCATAATTACAATTTATGTTGATGATTTAAATATTATTAGAACTTTTGAAGAGCTCCAAAAAGTTGTTAATTGCTTAAAGAAAAAATTTGAAATGAAGGATTTTGGAAGAACAAAGTTTTGCCTTGGATTACAAATTGAATATTTAAAGAATAGCATCTTTGTGTATCAAGAAAATTATGTGAATACCTGTTGCAAGAAGGGTATAGAAATGACCCAATTTGTCCATGTATCTTTATAAAAAGATCTGAAAATGAGTTTGCCATAATTACAATTTATGTTGATGATTTAAATATTATTAGAACTCTTGAAGAGCTCCAAAAAGTTGTTAATTGCTTAAAGAAAGAATTTGAAATGAAGGATTTTGGAAGAACAAAGTTTTGCCTTGGATTACAAATTGAATATTTAAAGAATATCATCTTTGTGTATCAAGAAAATTATGTGACAAATGTGTTAAAACAATTCTATATGGATAAATTACATCCATTATATATTCCAATGGTTGTGAGGTCATTAGATGTGAACAAAGATCCTTTCAGATCTCGTGAAAAGGCTGAAGAACTACTTGGTCCTAAAGTACCATATCTTAGTGCAATCGGGACATTGATGTATCTTGCTAGTCATACTCGATCTGATATATTATTTGCTGTTAATCTATTAGCAAGATATAGTTCTTCACTTATACGAAGGCATTGGAATGAAGTTAAGCATATACTTCGTTATCTTAAAGGAACAATGGATATGGGCCTATTTTATTCAAATGTACCTAAGTTTGAGCTGATTGGTTATGCGGATGTAGGATATTTATCCGACCTTCATAATGGATGATCGCAAACAGGCTATTTGTTTACATATGGGGGTACTGCAATTTCATGGCGATCTATGAAACAAACTATTTCTGTCACATCAGCTAACCAAGGAGAAATTTTAGCATTACATAAGGCAAGTCGAGAATGTGTTTGGCTACGATCTATGATTCAATACATACAAGAATCTTGTGGCTTGTCTAGAAAGATGATTCCGACAATCTTATATGAAGATAATACTGCATGTATTGCCCAATTGAAAGAATGGTATATTAAAGGGGATAGAACAAAACATATATCACCTAAATTCTTTTTCACTCATGATCTTCAAAAGAATGGTGATGTGGATATTTAGCAAATTCGTTCAAGTGATAATCTAGCAGATTTGTTTACTAAGGCACTTCCTACTACAACATTCGAGAAGCTGGTATATAATATTGAAGTTCGAAAACTTAAGAGTATCAAATAATATTGTCATATATATATTTTTATTCGATAGTGTCTTAAAGAAAAGAATGATATACTCTTTTTCTTTCACTAAGTTTTTATTCCACAGGATTTTTTCTAGTAAGGTTTTAACGAGACACATTCTTAAAGAATGGACATCCAAAATAGAGTGTTATGAATATCTTATGTGAATGTCCATCATCTTAATTTTTCAGTTATCTTATCTGATAAAATATTATTTTCAATAATTATTTAAGAGGATAATTATCACTAGAGAGTTATCCTTCAGAGATATATAATTTGATTCAGTCTTTCAGAGACATATAATTTAGTACAATTCTTAAAAATTTTATAGGTGCGGTCCTTCACCTATATAACTTTTTTAGTAATTGAACAAGATTTGTTGGCCTACTTTTTTTTTCATTCTTTCTTAAAAATTATAAAAGTTAATTGTACTTTTTACGCCTTTAGTTTATTTTGTTAATTGATTCAATTTATTTAATTATGATAAAAAAATTCTTATCTTTTTAATTTATTTTCAATAATTATAATTTAAATATTATAGTCCTTCTAATTTATTAAAAAAGTATATTTAAACATTATTTTAATTTATTTAATCATATAATTAGATACATGATATTGGATTCACTAGAGGTACTATTTTTTTTTGGTAGATATAAGAATTAATTGAAGAGATAATACTGTTCAAATTAATTATCTCATCAGGCAGATTAATATACATATGTACAACAAAGTTTAAATTTAATTGTGAAGAGAAATAAAAACAGTAATGGCTCTAAGATAAGAAGAAAGCAATGCATGTAGAACAGTTAGGTACGTTTGGTGTGTAAAATTTTTTTTTTCACTTTTTAAAAATAATTTTTATTTTTATTTTTTAAAATATATTTAATTTATATTTGTATGTTTATTATTTTTTAATTATATAATTATGTTTTCAATTTATTTTTATTTTTATTATTTTTTAATTATATAAACAATAAATATTATTTATATAATTTAAAATAATTATAAAAATACTATCGTTACAATTTATTACAGTGTTAAAAAATTTTAAAATAATTTTTTAATGTTTTTGAAAATTTTAAAAAATTTTAAAAATAAAAAAATAGTAAAAAATATATTTTTACGACATTTTAAATTTTAAATAAAAATAAAAACTAAAAATGCTAAAACTACACGTGCTCTTAATTTTTACAGTTTATATATATATACTCGGTTATTTTTTAATTGGTTAAATCAAATTATCAATTTTTTTTTTTTTTTTTTTTTTGTGTGTGTAAAAGAGTCTCCCAAAACCGGGCTTTGGCGCGAAAACTATCTCCTATATCATACAGGCGGAGTAAGGGTTTCAATTTCATCCCACGCTGCTGTGTGGTTCCATTTTGACATTCAGAAATCTCGCAATTATGTCATATTGCTCAGATGTGATCTATCAAATCAAATCTCTGATTACTTCAGATGACAAGTCAAACAAGTCTTTAGGCTACTCAACTCTCCTGCATTTCCAACAACATTCTGGCCAAAATCCCTCTTCAATTCAATCCTTGGCCGAATCTTCCCAGAGTGTAATATTTTCGATAATTTCCGATGTCACAGACGATGATGAAGAAATGTGAGGATCAATTTCGACTTGTTCCCACAATAGTATTAGATTCCACGGTTTAAAACTTGCTTATCTAGACTTCTCTTTCTAATTCTTTTTTTCATGCTTTGTAGAGCTGCACAGGCGTTGAAGTGTTTGGGCTTCATGATTTATCACCCCTTAATTGTGGCCACGCTTGGAGGTATCAGGGTTAAGTGGTTAGATGTATATAACTGCTAATCTGCATAGACTGATACAACTTTCAAGTATTATTCAATTATTCAAATCCTTATTTTAATTTACAGTCTCTATTCAGCTCAAGCGCCGATAGGTAAGTTGGTGTGCACCATGTTCATTATGTTAGCTTGCATAGTTTATTGTGGTATTGCCTTCATTTCTATGTGAATTTTAACAGTTGACAAATGTCCTGCTTCTTTGCTCTGAGTTAACAAGCAGAATAAATTTTAAATTCATCAGCTTCATAGCAAAACTACTTTTTGTTTTCTTAAAAGAAAAAAAGAGAAAAAATCCTTGTGACTGACTTTGATTTATGCAAGACTGTTTTTCCCTTGGTACTGCAGTGGATGATGCCAATTTGATATTAGATTCATTGGTCAAACTCATTACAACCACAAAATTGAAGGTTAGTATCATATTCTTTCACTGTGATTAATTTTTTCAGTTGCTATAGAGAGGCTCTCCTCTGCCCCTGCTTTTGGTATTAACTTGCTCGACTCTTGCTGCAGTCTGCTTGTAATTTAGGGGCGTGGTGCATATCTGTCCAACAGTTGGGTGCACCATTTCTAGCAACTCACTTCAGTTCTTTGTTATTGGCAATTATTCATGCCCTAGACAATCCTATGGGTTCTTTATCAACAACATTTGAAGCTATCCAGGTATGGTTCCCTTTCCTTCAGAAGATCTCAATTACGTGAAAAAAAAATCGAAAAAAAAGGAAGACATTGAGAAATATGGAACAGAAAGAAAGAAAGAAGCATTGTTATTCATCTGTAATAAAAAGGGGTAAGGAAAGGCATTGTAATTTAGAAGTACATGGCTCATAAAGTTTTTATCCACTGTTTCTTTTTAGTTTCTACTTAAATTAGCCAATGGTCCTGTGTAGTAATTTTCTAAAGTCTATTTACTTCAGCTGATTGGCATACCAAGAAATTCACTGTTTGACACAGGAGGAGAGAAATTTTGGGCTAGCCTTCATATAGGAACAGAGTTGGAGCCTATGCCCAGTTCTCCCTATTTCTAATTGTTCAATAGTTCTATTGAGGAGTCTTATGCCTACGCATGGGCTAATTGGTATCCTTTATTTCAAAACTACCTAAATCTCTACATCTTTCTTCTCTGAATGATGCCCAAATTCAAAGATTTGTTTAATGCAGGGAAGTATGCAGTCTTGGAATTTTCATTTTTCTAGGGATCTTAGTGATAGAGGTACAACTGAAATGAATCTTTTTTACTTCTTGATCCTGTTCATTTGTCAAATACTAAGGATAGGAGAGTTTGGACTCTAGATGTTTCAAGTGTGTGCAGCTGTAAATCCTATTTTCATTTCCTTACTTAGACAACAACAACAACATCTAAGCTTTTTCCCACTAGGTAGGGTCGGCTACATGGATCAAACGGTACTATAGTGGCCTATCATGGATGAGATCAATAGATAAGTTATTAACTATTAAAACATTTTTGATAGTTTCATTTATTATTTTCTTTAACCTCCCTCTACCTCTAATTATTGAACTATTCTCCATCCGATCTACTCTTCTCACTAGGGTTTCTGCAGGTCTTCTCCACACATGACCAAACCATCTTAAGCGAGATTCAATTATCTTCTCCACAATAGGTGTTATCTCAACCTTCTCTTTAATGCACTCATTTCTAATCATATCGCTTCTGGTGTGTCCACACATCCAGCGCAACATTTTCATCTCTGCAACGTTGAGTTTATCTTCATGTTGTCTTTTAACTGTCCAACATTTAGTACCATACAATATAGCAGGTCTTATAGCCGTACGGTAGAATTTTCCTTTAACTTTGAGCGGCACTTTTTTATCACAAATGACACTCGAAGCTTTCCTTCATTTCATCCATCCAGCTTGAATCCTATGATTTACGTCCTCCTTTACTTCGCCGTTATTTTGTATAATGGATCAAAGATATTTAAAATTTGTAACTTGTTTTAATATATAGTCTCCAAGTTTCACGTCTACATTCGTATTTGTTCGTTTCTTACTAAAAATACATTCCATATATTCTGTTTTATTTCTATTTATCCGAAAACTATGTGTTTCTAAAACTTGTCTCCATGACTCTAACTTCATATTTATTTTCTCTTTCGATTCACCAACTAATATTATATTATCTGCAAAAATCATGCATTGAGGCCCCAACTCTTATATATGTTCAGTAACTGCTTCCAAAATCAAATTAAAAAGATACGGACTCAGAGAAGACCCTTGATGTAGTCCAATAGTTGTGGAAAAATCCTTTGTATCCCCATTTTGTGTTCTCACGCAAGTCGTTATCCTGTCGTACATGTCTTTGATTGCTCGAATATACGCAATATGTACTTTTTTCTTTTCTAAAGCCTTCATAGAATCTCTCTTAACACTCTGTCATATGCCTTTTCCAGATCAATAAAAACCATATGCAAATCTTTCTGTCTACTTTGATACATTTCTATCAATCTCCGTAGTAAATAAATTGCTTCCATAGTTGACATTCCTGACATAAATCCAAACTGGTTTTCTGTAACTTGAGTCTTTTGTCTTAATCTTTGCTCAATGATCTTCTCCCATAACTTCATAGTGTGGCTCATGAGTTTAATCTCCCGATAGTTGGAACAATTCTGTGTGTCTCCTTTATTTTTATATATAGGGATTAAAGTACTTCTCCTCCATTCATCCGGCATTTTCTTAGATTTCATTATCACATTAAACAACTTAGTGAGCTAACTTATACCCTTCCTTCCTAAACTTTTCCACACTTCAATAGGTATATTATCAGGTTCTACTGTTTTGCCATTATCCATTCTCTTCAAAGCCTTCTCTACTTCAAACTCTTGGATTCTACGATAAAAGGTATAATTACAGTCATCTTCTGCAATATTAAGTTTGTCAGAGTTACAGGTCAACTCATGTCCTTCGTTAAAAAGTCATTGAAAGTAACTCTTTCATCGTGCTTGGATATCATGCTCCCTTACCAAAACATTATCCTCTTCATCTTTAATACATTTCACTTGATCTAGATCCCTTGTCTTTCTTTCTCTACCCTTCGCAAGCTTGTAGATTTTTCTTTCTCCATCTTTAGTTTTTAAAGATTGATATAACCCCTCAAAAACTCTAGTTCTTGCTTCACTCACAGCCTTCTTAGCGTCTTTCTTAGCCGCTTTATATCTATCCCAATTTTCATTATCTTTACATAAGTGCCACTCCTTATAACACTCTTTTAACTTTAATTTTATCTTGCACCTCCGCATCCCACCACCAAGATTCTTTACCCTTAAGTTCAACGCCTCTTGATTCTCCAAGTATCTCTCTTACTATATTCCTAATCTCTTTGGCCATCTCGTCCCACATATCATTAGCATCTCCTTGGACCTCCTAAAGCCTCTCTTCCTCCACTCTTCTTTGAAAATTCCTTTGTTGTTCATTCTTCAAAGATCATCACCTAATTCTAGGAATTGTTTTCTTACTCTTTCTTTCTACTTTTCTCATAATTCGTACGTTCAAAACTAAAACTCTGTGTTGGGTAGCCAAACTCTCACCGGGTATGATTTTACAATTTGTGCAGAACTTTCTATCTGATTTCCTTACCAAGAAAAAATCTATTTGAGAGTTTGATCCTCCACTCTTGTATGTGATAAGATGTTCTATCCGCTTTCTAAAGCAAGTATTTGCTATGGTAAAATTATAGACTAAAGAAAAATTTAAGATAGTTTTACCTTCTTCATTTGCATCTCCTAATCCAAAACCTCTATGTATACCCTCGTATCTTTTCGATTCCCTCCCTACATGACCATTCAAATCCCCTCCTAGGAAAATCTTTTCTCCCAGAGGTATTTCTTATACCAAACCTTCTACATCCTCTCAAAAAGATCTCTTGTGATGCTCCTCTAATCTAACTTGGGGTGCATATATACTAAACACATTAAAAGTGTCCCACTCAACTACAAGTTTTAAAGCTATAATCCTATTTCCTAATATTTTCACATCTACTACATTGTTTCTCCACTCCTTATCAACTATTATACCTACACCATTATTAGTTCTTATCTTGCCGGTGTACCAAAGATTAAAACCTGAAGAATCTAATTCTTTTGCCTTTTCTCCTACCCACTTAGTTTCTTGTAGACACATGATATTGATCCTTCTCCTAATTATGGTATCAACTATTTCCATTGATTTTCCTGTGAGTGTGCCTACATTCTAAGTTCCAAACGGATCCTACCCTCATGAACTAACTTCTTTGCCCACACCCGTTCATTAAAGTGTGGGATTTGGAGAAATTTCTTCTTACACGATAGGAAAAAAATTGTAGTTTTACATGGTTTTTGCTGTCATTTGGAACCTTTGGTTGGAAAGGAATGCAGAATGCTTGTATCTTTAGGGGTGTTTCTCAGCCTTTAGATACTTTATGGGATAGAATAACTTTTGTGGCCTCTCTCTGGTGTTTGGCTCATGGATTTTTTAAGGGAGTCACTTTATTATGCGGAAAGATTGAGCAGCTTTATTGCATGCTTGATTATCTTTTATTTTTTCTTCTGTCCTTGTTTTGATTATTATATTTTATCTTAGAAGGATATATCACCTTCCTCTCATGTAATTTTTCTTTCCTTCTTGATAGATTCATTCTTGTAGTGTTCATTCTAAATCTCTTGTTAAAAAGAAAAAAAAGGGAGGGAAGGCAGACATACTTTTATTCTTTTTCTGATTAATCTATAGATTGCATTGATAAAATAAAAATATTTAGAGCAGCCAAGTTCATCAATTTTATTTATTATTGTAAGATAAATTTTGTCACCACCACCTTGGAAGCAAAGCTGTGTACATTTACCTTATATCACTAATGTCAGTGTTATACTAGCATGTAATTCAGACTTTTGACAACTGACTAATTAGAAATGTTCTTTTATGTGTACCTGGCTATGTTGGTCTTGGACTTCCTTACATATTTATTCTTGGAATTTATGTATAATTGTTCAAATTTCTTTCAGTACTCATATTTAATCTGTTAATGAATAGGCTGTGATAAAGTTAGCTGCTCAATTAAGTGAGCAAATGAGAAACTCATCCCATATATGGGCTCCTCCAATATATGGGAGGCTTCTCAGCATAGAGAAGAGAGAGAGGAATGCTTCAGAAAGGTGCCTATTGAAGATCAAGTCTACAGTCATTCCTCCTTCATTGGATCTCTCCAAGGTACCAACATATGCATATGTTAGATTATTCAATATAAAGAACTGTACTCTGATCTTGAGTGGCACGGCATTATCTTATTATGGTTATTTATGCCTCATGGCTGTTATTTATATGCTTTTACCTATGAAATAGGTGACTAATGAGAAATGTTTTGGGAGTGAATGCTTCTGACCCCTGCTGACTGTTTTTTAATGTGGCAGACGTTACATGAAATTAATGAGGACTTTTTTGGGTACTGCTATTGGAAAAAAGATTTTGAGCTGATATAGTGTCAATGGCCTGTCATATTTGGTCTATAAGTTTGACATAGACCAATCAACATTTGCTTTTTGGTCTCAATGTCTGCTTCCTTCTTTGTACACAGGTTCTTGTCAAAGATATAAAGAAAAACTTGCTGGTTGGAATGAAGAATTTGCTCGATCAAGGTATGAAGATTCAAGCTATTCAAGCATGGGGATGGTTTGTTCGTATGCTAGGATTCATGCTTTAAAGAATAGGCATTTAGTTAATGAGATGCTCAAAATTCCTGAGCGTACATTTACAGATCTTGACCATCAAGTTCAGATTGCTACACAGGTACTTTGTATGAGTTACTACATTATGTTGCTCATGATTCGTAGGAATGGGCTATATTGGCTTGTAAGTCTTGTCAATATCTTTAATGGCATGATCTTAGATAATGTGCAAAGTGGCTTAAAGAAATTCAATTTACATCTGGCAACCAATGAATGAAGAACTTGCTAACTTTTAGAATCACTTATTCATTGTTTCATATTGACTTTTTCAAACGTCATTTCTGCAGGTTGCCTGGGAAGGTCTTATTGATGCACTTTTTCAGCGCCAAGCAATAGTTTCTGAGAAAAATACACCAGCTAAGGAGAATTCTCTTCAGAAACTGCATACATTAGGGCAGCATAATTTTGACATCGAAGCAAATGGATTTTCCAAAAGCATAAAGCTCATAATGACTCCACTGATTGGCATCATGTCTAGTAAATGTGATAAATCCATTCAGTCATCCTGCTTGAACACATGGTGTTATCTGTTACACATGCTTGATACCCTCATCAATGAACCATCAGTGATAGAATTGGTTTTAGGTCCTATTCTTAAAGCAATATTTCAGAATGGACCTGATAGCAAGAGCATTTGGTTATGGAATGTGGGCCTGGATCTGCTTGGTGATAATATTTTACAGAAGTGTAGGGAAGTTTGCTACCAGTCAACTAACCAGGTAAGACATGGAGTCTCTGAAATTGGACCTTCTTTATCTGGCAAATGCTCTTGGAAGCAATACCCCATTAAATGGCTGCCATGGAATATCAGTCTATTGGACTTTTATCTGAGTATGATTTTTGTTATCATCCGTCAAGCATCAGGGACAACTGTCACTTGCGAGCATAAAAGTTCCATATATGATGCTGCCTTAAAGTTATTGATATATGTTCTGAACGGAGTTAAACTGGACCTGACAAATCCATCTATTAATTATGATGGTATAATGTGCTGCTTAAGCTCATTTCTAACATTCATGAAAAAAGTATGCGAATATTTGAACTCAGACAACAGTAAAAATTTTGATCTTTATTGCACCTCCATTCAGTTTGTAGATGTTATCACTAAGGAGCTAAGTCCTTCTATCTTAGGATCTCCTTTATACAAGTTTGCATTAGACCTAGAGTTCATTAACAACTTGCAGTCAGCTGATTATAACAAACACCCAAATTTTCTGAGTGTCAGTTGTATTTCTTATAAGGACAAGGTTTCTCCATTGGTTTATTTGATAGCACTTTACTTCCAAATTATGATTCAGATAACCATAAATTTCCCTCAGTCACACAGCATTTCACAAGGGATGAATGAATATTTTAGGTTTATATTTTCTTCAAGTGATCCCCTGGAAAGTCTCCTCACTTGTGTTAGCTTGTTGTACAAACATGTTCGACCAATTTACTTGAATATATGGATTACAGTAGCTCAGGGTCTAAAACTTTGTGTCCATGATGCAAAGTGTAAGTCACTACAAGAAGCAATGTCTGACAGCCCTGGTTATTCTTCTTTATGCCATCTTTTACTTTACCCCCTTGTGGTACACTCAGAAAAATCAAAATTGACTCTGTCAAATGCTAGTGCTCCTTTTGAGAAGTATCCTGTATCACCAGAAAGAAAACTGGTGCTTGATTTCATTATTCAGTCTTGGAAATCGCTTTATGGATTTCTTAGTGCATCAGAGTTTAGATGTTCAGCAGCCACCATTTTCTCTGAGGATCTGTGCTCATTAATAAGTGAGTGCGTCGATAAGAATGCCGGCATGCTTGAGAGTGGTTTCGATACCAATTTGACATGCAAGGATATGGATAATGACCTCCTTTACTTATTGGGCAATTTCATGATATGCATTCTAGAGCAGATCCAGACTTCTGGAACAATCAGAAGTAAAAATGGCAGTGACAGCCAAAGATCCTGTGGCATTGAAAACTGCTTAAAATTTGCTGCTAGGTAAGTCCATATATTCCTTATAACATCCAGCTAAAGACCCCACCTTAAATTCATAATAGGGTGGGGAGCGTATCTGCATGGCTATATGGACAGGATGTGCCTTTCTAGAAGAAGTTGGACACTTGTTTAGTGTTACTATCTGAACTTTGTGTCCTTCGTTCTCTGTATGTGTTAGTATTTGTTTTGTTTCCTATAAAACTGACATTGGTCTCATCCTGCATTGAGTTCATATAAAAATTAGTGTCACAGGCATGTCAACATGCTTTTCTTTTTTCCATTGAATTTAATATTATAAATGTTGGTGCTTCTGTTTTATTGGTAGAGGGAGGTCAAAGAAAACAATAAGTAAAACTATTAAAAATGATTTAATAGTTAATAACTTATCTATTGATCTCATCCATAATAGGCCACTATGGCACCGTTTGATCCATGTAGCCGACCCCACGTAGTGGGAAAATGTTTAGTTGTTGTTGGTGCTTCTGTTTTCTTGAGTGTCTGTTATTAGATTGTTAAGATTATGAATTGCAATGTGGTCAAGTTATTGACAGCTGGAGAGGTACATTTCTGCTTTGCTTAGTTGGTATAAATTTGATATTTTTGTAAATGACCTTTGGGAAGTTTCTAACCTAAAATCATTTGTTTTTGTTTCCTCTTTTTCTGGATTATTTTATACCATATCTTAATTTAGGTTGTGAAATGCTTTAAATTATTTAGCTGTCAGTAATGTGATTACTGATATTGTTATTTAAAAAATTCGCATATTTAGGAAATCCTAGGAAATTGTATATTTAAATTGCTGCTGCTCATGTAAAATGGTATTAAATAGGTATATGGATTTGTTGAGGATAAAGACGGTAATAGACCCACTGCCTGGCTTCGTTGGGACCTCGAGGTCAGTCAATATAGCTCTTCAATGCATGCTTTGGTTGCTGTCTGAGTTACTCTCTGACTCTCTTACTCTCTTTTGGCAATGACAGCGTATCTTCTGCATTGGCATTCTTCGTCAGTTGCCTTCACCAGAAGGAAGATATTCTTCTTTTTCTCGAGGTTTGTTTCCTCCATTTCTGCTTTACAGTGCATGGATGTAACTTAGGCTGAGTGTTGTATACCTCCCTGATAGGGACTTGGGTAGTATGGGATACCTAAGTCCCACATCGAGTAGTATAAGATGCGTGATGGGGTATTTAAGTGGTTTGGTTCTCCTCTTTTAACGGCTTAAGGGTGGATTTTCCAAGTTGCTTAGGTGCTTATCATTGGTATTAGAGTTAGTTGTTAGTATTATGGAAATGACTACTTGTAGAGAGGCTAACCGGTGGAGGGGCCAACTAGAAGGCCGAGTGAGCAATGCCAAGTGAAGCGTCATAGAGTGTAACCTTTGGGACGTTGGCTCTCAGAGGCTGTGCTATGATAGGGATTTAGATAGTATGGGATACTTAAATTCTACATCGAGTAGTATGGGATGCTTGATGGGATATTTAAGTGGTTTGATTCTCCTCCTTGGAGGAGAATCAAGTCACTTAAATATCCTATCAAGCATACCATATTATCCGATGTGGGATTTAGGCATCCTATACTACTCAAGTCTTAATCATAACATTGCCTTTAAGAGTCGACGTATCGACGTCTGCACTCTACGATGTTTTACTTGGTCTTTCCGATTAGTCCCTCTGTCGGTAGCCCTTTCTATGATACCAACAATCAACTCTGATATCAAACTTAGAGAATCCCGCTTTAAAAACTAGCCGTTAAGAGAGGAGAATCAAACCACTTAAATATCCCATCAAGCATCTTATACTACTTGAGGTGGGATTTAGGTATTTTATACTACCTAAGTCCCTATCACTCTCCTAATAACTCCATGATAGAGGGCTCAAGTAGGATTGAATACAAGATCAAATAGTAGTGACAGGGATTATGCATTAGTGAGACTCCTTACTTTCTGAAGACAAGTATTTTTCTCAATGCTGAGAGAAACACTTATAAAAGTAGTGGAAGAGAAAATATTGTCTGATGGCATCATTTTATACTCGTGTATCCTTAATGGTATATTTGGATTTGGGGATAATGTAGGGGAAGGGAAGGAGAGATTTCATTGGAAGTTGAAACCTTTCCCTTGGGAGTTTTTGTAGGAGAATGAAGGATTTTTAACTATCCTCCCCAAATTCTCCAAACTCCTCCCTCATAATTTTAAGTTCCCTCAATATGATTTTGAAGGAAAAACCAATCATTAAGTATCATGTTATTTATTATTTTTCTTAAAATCGCATATAATCTTTTATTGAATCTTTTAATGTACAAAAAAGTTGTAAAAATTTATTATAATAAACTATTTTCTTTTATAAAATCTTTATTACTTTGTTAATTTTCAACATCTTAGCAAGAGGAAGAAAAATCATCATTTAACTATCTATTTTCTTCATCCACAAATTTGTAATTCAAGTGGTAAATAAATTTAAATTTAACAGTTGAAAGACTTATGCAATATTAGGAGTTTGAGTTCATTGGAAAAACTCTTATAAAGATGGACAAATCTCATTATAGTGAGTGAAATTAGTCGTATACTCAAAGGACATATAGATACTCATTTCAAAAAAGAAAAAAAAACCTATTCATTCTTGTCATCTCTCTCCCCTCTCATTTTCTTTGGGTTCCTTCCCCTCCCAACTCCATACCCTTTTGAATGGGGGATAATTGACAGGAAGGGAAGGGAAAGGAAGATTTTCTTTAAACCTTTCCCTTGTTTTGAAGTCTGTGGATGGGAATGAAGGATTTTTAATTAAATTCCAAAATCCTACAAACTCCTCCATCTCTTATGATTTTAAGTTCCTTCAATTTGAGAGATTTTGGAGAAGAGACCAATAATTAAGAACTATGTCATTCATTATTTCTTAAAATTGCATATCAATAAAGAAAATAATTATAATTCATTATTTTAACGAAAGATAAATTTGGAAAATTTTATTATAATCAATTCTTTTCTCTTGTTAAATTTTTTTTTTAGTTTACTACTTTTCCTTCTTTTCTCTCTCAACTCGCGGTACATCCTATTTAGTACAAAAATTTAATTTTCCAAGTGCTTGAAATATATTTTTAAGATATTTAAATATAATAAATATAAAATTTTTAAAAATTAAAGTGTTTTATAGGATCTAAATAATATAAAAAAGAAAAACTCAATTATTTTATATATCTTATCCCATACTCAAATTTTTTATATATAAATTTTCCAGTACATGAGAAATTAAAATATTTATATACTAAATGTCACGGACAAAACTTTGACGATCAATGGGTGGGGAATATCTAACCCATGATGCTAGAGTTATTTGTTATTTCTTTCTTTCTTTTTCTTTTTTTTCTTTTTTGGTTGAGCGGGAGGAATGTGTTTGTGAGATGAAGTTTGTTTCATTTGCAGAGAACCTTCATTGCCTTATAAATTGTCAATTTTTTAATCTATGGCATAATCTTCCTATGCTTGATTGTAGATTGTATCCTCTCCACTACTTCAATGGTTATCAGGTACCGAAAGCGCCGATGATCAACTCCATCTCATGTGGACTGAAATTCTTAGTTGCTTCAGAAGAAGTCATCCGCCAATAAACTTTGGTTCAGCTTTTCTCAAACTTTATGAACCTCTGTTTGAAAAAACTCTTGATCACCCATGTCCCTCCATTTCAGAGCCAACCATCAACTTTTGGAATTCCACATTTGGTCAGCAGTTTATTTCGGATTTCCCCCTTAGTTTACTTCGTGTATTGGACAAGCTATCCAGAAATGGAAAATTAAAACTCCAGATGAGAAGCCTCCCGTTTCTTCAAAAATGCCATTCTCACGAAGAAGTCAATGATGCCCTGCAGGGATACAAGGTGACTGCAAAGGATAGCAGGATCTCTAAAGGAGTGGAATTAGTGTCAGATTATAGGAATTACCTTGAGAACAAAGAGGCATCGCCTTTAAATTTAAAAAGAAAGAGATTAGAACTGACTGAGCATCAAAAGGAAGTCAAGCGAGCACAGCAAGGAAGGGAAAGGGATACTGGAGGACATGGCCCAGGAATTCGAACTTATACTAATGTTGACTTTTCTCAAGGGCATGAAGATTCTCAAGAAAGCCAAGAGATAAGGGATTCTGAAGCCATATTGCAGATATTGAGAAAAGCTATCTAACTCTTGGAGAACTAGTTTCACACTTAGACGGGACTCTCGACACTTGCGAATGCCCAATATTTATCAATCTTCATCTATGACAGAAGGGGGTACTTATCAAGTATAAATTAGTTTATTGTAATTATAATTATTTAAATCTGTGTGTAAAATATGTAATCTTATGTCTGTTGGAGAAAACTTGACTTTCTGGTATTGACTAAATGTTTAGTGATGGAAAATTAAGCTATGGATTTTTAAGAGCACAGTAAATAAGGATAATGTACATTACAACAGGAAGGGTACCTATCTCGAGTTAGTAATTTATTCGCTGAATTCTTTAATTTGCATATCAGAGTCCTGTCATTAGTCTCAGTCTTCGAAGTCTTGTGACTACTTTTTCCACTTTCTCCTCTTGAAAGTCTGTCTTGCAATAATAATAAAAATAATTGACATCGTTTGATTCATGCGATTTCTATAGCCATTAATACTGACTGGCGGCCAAATCGTCAGATGCATAAAATTGATGTTGGAATTGCATAAATCAATATAATTTTGGCAGGGTTAGGTCACAGTGACTCGATAATACTTAGAATGAAACTTCAATTTTTTTTAAACATCACTAAACCCAAACATAGTGTTTCATTTAACATAAGTTATTAAGTATTCTGCTTTGTTCACACCTTTAAACCCATTCAAACTCTTATATTTGACACATAATGGTAACCTAAAATGTTAAATAAATATCCATCCCAACGGCATAACAGAGGTGAATTTCTTGCTGTTGTTGCTTATTGCTTAAGCGTAATTAACAAGGAACTCTATTTTTTGCCAATCTTCTTCTTTTGATTAGTAAAAGTGAATTTCTTTCAACCTTCACTTTTCTTAGTTTGAAAAATTGCTAGAAATTTATATTTTACATTTTACATTTTACATTTAAATGTACTATTGCACTATAGTTATCATGCCTCTTGAAAAGAAAGTAAAATCAGAAATTGTTAAGATCATTTTATATCTTTAGAAGCTATATTAGATGTCAAGTGTAACTATTGTCTAAAAATAATGTGAACGGGATGCATTTAGATTGAAGCATTATTTAGTAGAAATGCACAAAAAAGTTACTCAATGTGAACAAGTTCTTGAAGATGTAAACAATTTATTTATGAAAATGTTGAATGATAAACAAATAACAAAAAGAAAAAAGGACGAAGAGGTTGTTGGTTAATTTAAAAAAAATGAAGAGTAAAATATTCAAAGAAATGGGACGAGGGATGCTTTAGTTATAAAAGTGAAAGGGAGAAGCAGGTATAATGAGACTAACAAATTTTGACTCGGAAGGTCAATGATAGGGAATTAATTGTTAAAGATATATGTACATGTATGTATGGCAATGCATTGCCATTGTGATGAAAAGTGCTTTGTTTATCAATATGGGGAAATCTATAAGTGAATATGGCAGATGTTTGAAGCTACCTACTTATCATGAAGTTAGAGTTTTATATTTGAAAAATGAGGTTGATTTTGTGTATCAAAATTTAGAAAGATATAGAAGTGAATGGAAGAAAGTAGTTTGAACATTGAATTCATATGGTTGGACTGATAGAAAGAATAGGTTCCTTATTAATTTTCTTGTTAATAGTTGAAAATGAATTCTTTTAATTAAATATGTTGATATAGTAATTTTATTAAATATTCTATAAAAAAAAAGTTTGAATTGCTTAATGGTATCGTGGAAGAAATTAGAGAGAAAAATGTAACAACTCCATTTTTTTTTTACACACACACACATATATATATATATATATTAAATTATACAAAGTCATTACCTCTTTATTTCTAATTATTTAACTTATAATAACATTCAATTAAATTAATCAAGTATAATTAAGGTTTATGGTATACTATTAATACTGATATAATTCTGAGTTTACATACATATCATTAATTAAAAACATTCGTATAAAATTAAACATATATATGTTTACATCTTATTCATCCTTATTGACCAATTTCGGAGATACGGGTGTAGGTGATTGTACCTTCACCGAAATCTTAACCAACTTGATTAAATGTACCCTAAAAGTCGGTCATAAAGAATATATGCATATTTAGTCTTTTGAACATGATATGAAAATATAGTGAGAATTAAATCTCAGTAGGTTTAACAATAAATCATAATTATCATTAATATAACTTATCATGTCATGTTCATCTGTATTAGCTACAGCAAATATTTTAGGTCACATGAATGTACTTTATCTATGTACATAAAAATCAAACATTAATGACATGTATGACTATTTTTAGAATATTATATGATAGTTATCAACTTATTTTCATATCAAGTTATCCTCGTCAGGGTGAATACTTTTTACTCTTCAGTACATGCTTTTTTCGCTCTGTCCAACATGACACACTTTCTCTTTCTTCTCTCATTAACATAATCAAATCCATTAGTAGGGCATCCTCTATTGGTGCACCACACGGATCGCCATGTGACCATACTCATTTCTTTTCTTTTCTTTTCTTTTCACGTTAATAGCCAAAAATATGATTTCAATAACAAGTATGTTCATTATACTCACATGCCATAATTTATCATCAAAATATAATCACTACCGAAAATTATTGATAAAATAAAATCATGTCATGATCATAAATATTTTTGAATATTACTTTATAAAATATTTTCATGTCAAAATTACACACTTAAGATGGTAAGGAATTCATGTAATGTCAATGGTTAGAGTATACACTAGTATTTATTATTTTCATTTATAAGATTTTTCTTTTTTTAGATATTATTTTTATCTTTTTATTTTCTTTATATTTGACATCTAATTACTTTTCTCCTACTTATATCATTTCCAACACATGTTTTCATAAATTTTATAAGGCATTTTTCTCTAATTTGGTTTCTATTATTACCCTATAGTTAATGAGGTTCATTCAGGGTAAAAAATATATATTAAAATTAAACTTTACCAACTCCCAACACGGCCTAATCATGTTCCAGGATACGGTCATACTTAAAAAGTACTTCAAACATACTTAAAAATAGCTCTGAACGCGGCCTACCCATGCTGAAGCAACCTAGAACATGGCCTAGCCGTGTTCTGTGACATTTCTTCACTTATTCAACCATTTATCCCTCATACGAATTCCAATTGAGGTGATTCCCAAGCTTATAAAAAAATTAAGGCACTTATCTACAACTTTTATGTTTATCATTTTCTCAAATTCCTTACAAAATTTTCAAAAAATTAAAATTAAAAACGCTTACATTTACCACCCTGGATTCTAGATTGATTCTGACATATACTCATTAATCAGCCATATCTCCCTCATATGGACTACAAATTAAGTAATTTTAGAGTCTATATATCCGTGAGACATATATTTATATTTGTTGTGTTAATAATTTTCTTTAATTACCTACATATTTTGTTCAAAAATTCAAACACAGAAGTATACTTAATAGATTCTTCCCTGATTAGCTAATTTTTTACCACTACTTATTAATCTGACCATATCTTTCTAATATGGATTTCAAATTAAATGATTCAAGTGGTTAAAAATTCTTGAGACACACACACACACACACACAGATATATATATATATATATATATATATATATATATATATATATATATATATATATATATATATTTCTTGTTAACTATTTATTTTAGTTACATATAGATTTTTTTCAAAAATTCAAATACAGAAACTTACTTAACAGATTTTTCCCTGGTTAACCATTTTCTGATATATGCTTACGAATCGAACTATATCTCCCCCATTTGAACGTCAAATTGAGTGATTCTAATGGCTAAAATTCTATGAAACATATATCTACATTTTTCTTATGAACCATTTCTTTTAATTCCTAACCGATTCTTCTCAAAATTTTAAAAACAGAAACTTCTCTAATTACTCCAAAATTCAATTTTCTTAGCCTAACCTTTTTTAAAGTTCTAATTCATCCTTTTATTAATTCATGTTCCATTTTTTTCTTGCAAATTTTTACCTAATCATAGAATTACTCATCTTAACATTTTAATTATATTTCTTACTTAATTTAACATATTCCATCATCTACTTCAAAAGAAAAATATAATCAAATCATGTATCACTAAGGGTGTTTCTCAACAGAAATTTCTCATGGTCTTCCCTTAAATATTTAAGGCCATACTTAATTTATCAACCTAACCATCTTCCATTCATTTGTATCATATTCAAATATACATAACAACATAAAAACCTTAAATTTTTGTCATCCATAGCCATATCTATGCAAAACTTTTCATACTAATCGAAATATTTAAAACATTCATCACATGCAAGATTAACATATAGCATGATATAGCAACATTTATGGCCAATTATCAAAGTAGCAAATATTATAAATTTTATCAAAATTCTAAGATCAAAATCCCGTATAAATATTACAAATTTCAAAAAGAAATATTGTTAAACCTACCTAAAGATCTCCCTAACTCACTTAGTGAATTTTTTTTTTTTTTGTTTCCTCTTAAAGGAAGTAGCAAGATTTCTCCCTTCTCTTAACTTTTTTATCAGTTTAAATAAGAGAAGAATGGTGAGTTTTGAACTCCAAGGATGAAGAGAAAAGATAGATTCAAGTAGAGATTAAATTAACTTACCTTGAGTACTTAGTCCTCTAGACTTCTCCTTCTTCTTCTTTCCTCTCTTCTCCTCTCTTTCTCTCATTTCCTCACTCTACCTTACTTCTATTTTTTCCTCCCTCACTTGGAAAAAATTATAATGTTATAAGGGTGTGTTTTGTTTAAATAAACTATCAAGTTGTTCATTTCTCATAATCATGGGTCTACCTTATCACAATTAGGATGCACTTGGTTGTTTGTTTTTGGGAAAGACAACTCATGTTCTTGTCTTCCTCTCCTTTGATTTAAGGATTCATTTTCGTTTTTTTATCTCACTTAAGTATAATAGATTTGCCTTTTTATGTGACAAATTTTCAACATTTGAGTCTCCTTACTTAGTTGAAATTATTTGTGTAGGATAATGATGTTTTATCATAATGCAATGTATTATTACCTACTTGTTGAAATTATGAATGTATAATATAGATGTTTTGTCCTAATTCCATGTATTATTATCAAATTTTTAAAATTATAAATATAGGATATAGATGTTTTATCTTAATATCATGTGACTTAATCTTAATTGTTATTACACTACTATTTTCTCACGTGATTCTTATTTTTTTTCCTCTTAAATTTAGGCTCATTCTTACCCATTTAATTTGCTTTGGCTGAAATTCTACTTTTCATGAAGGGTTTGGTCACATTTTCATAGTTTGTGGGCTATTGGTCCAACTTTTATATCTTAGTCCAAGTCTATGTTTTATTTCTTACTTGAACTATCCTATTGGTTTGCTAGAAACTCATGTGAAGTGAAAAAACTCTATATGAAGTGTCTATAAGTGAAAGTTCAATGTATGAGTAGAGATGTTAAACTTAGGAATTTTAACTCTTGAATTAAAAAAATTACCATAATCTAATCTTCTTGAAATTTTAAAACTTTTACTTACTTCCCAAAAATTTATCTTCCTTACTCAAGAATTTCGCCTCTCTTTAGTATGTTATTTCTAATTTTTTTTATTAGATTTTCTCTCTTTACTTATTCCCTTAATGTTAGAAATATTTTCTATGCATACACATAAGGTGAAGAATTTCTAAGGATTATATTTACTTAAATATTTAAAAATTGTCTAATAAATTTTATTTTTTTAATTAAATATTTAAGCACCTTTATTAATAAAAGAAACAAAATTAGGGATGTTACAAAAAATATGGTTTAAGTAGTGATTTACATTGTTTTAGCCATTGTATTGATTGCAAGCAATATGATGGACAAAAAAGAAAAAAAAAAAAAGCAATTCTTTTGTTCTCCTTGTATAACCCAATGTCTTAATTTGATTTTTAAAGATATTGGTGTTATTCTAATGTTCTATAACACAATTGGAAATTTTAAAAACACTAAGGTCTTGTTTGGTTGGTGGCAACAGAGGGAATGAGAATGAGAATTAAGAATGTAATAGAATGGAATAGATTCAAATGGAATGAAATAAAATATTGTGATTAAAATTATGTTTGGTAAGGGAATGGAATGGAATAGAATAAAAACTGTTAAAAAGACAAAAATACCATTAAAAAATAAAATTATTATAGTAATATTATTTTAACTTTAAAAATTATTTTAAATATTATAAATAAAAAATAAAATAAATTATTATTAATATAAAGATTTGAATTAAATTTTGTTAAACAATATTGAAAATTTTAATTTAAATATATATATTTTTAATTATAGAAAATTTTATAAATAAATAAAATAATGAAGGGTATTTTAGTCTTTTTGTTTTCCTTTCTCTCGTACTGTTTACTTTCTACCTGTTTTCGGAAATAATCTAGATTACCTTGTAGGAGGTAATTAGCATTTCGTGGGACCCACAATTTCCACCACTTCCACCAACCAAACCAAAGAATGGAATGCACATTCCATTCCCATGCCCTTATTTCCATCTACCAAACGGAAAGAGTTTGTTTAATAACAATTTTAAAAAAATTGTTTTCTGTTTTTGAAAAAAAAAATTATTTGGTACATGTATTTCTTTTACATGTTTTAAAAATTTATTTTTAAAAACAGAAAAACAATAACAAGGATGGCTTGTTTTGGTTCTCAAAACAACAAAAATGCGAAGAACAACTTTGGAGAACAGTTTGCATTAATGGAAAAATGTTAATTAAAAACAACACTTATTAAAAAAAAATTATGCTGCTTTAGAAAAAGGAAGGAAGCAGAGTTCTGCTGTGCATCACTTAATAAAAAAAAGGAAAGAAGCATACATAACAAAGAATCGACGAAAAAGGCCATTAAAAGATAACCTAAGATGCAAAGGAGCGCTCGTGGGAAGCAAAGAAGGAGGTTCGAATTTTTCTTTCCATTTCTTCTTTTTCTATGATTTTTCTTTTGTGGCTTCTAAATTTCTTTCTGGTAGTTGGTTTCTTGGTGTGAGTTCAACCTTCTCTTTCTATCTCTCTCATTTAATTTCTTTCTCTAAAAAATTGGTATTCGGCCATGGATTTGTCGATGTGAGTAAGTCATGTATCTTTTCTTCTATTTCCTTTCAAATTCTCATCCTTTATCGATCTAGATGGTTATAGATTCTGATTTACTCTATGTAGATGTTATTTCTCTCTCTAGGTTACGAGTTTCTCTTTTTAAAATCAAGGACTTAAGGATGGGTAACTGGTTTTCTACGATTTCTTATGGTATCTTTTATATTCAATTTTTATATCACACCCATCTACACAATTCATTACTTTGTGTCTCTCATTTTTTTTATTGACATTACTATATTGGGGCTTCATTTTTTAAGCTTCCATTACCTGTAGGAGTCTTAATGCCATTAGCACTTTTTTTAGTACTCCTTGAACTAATCCCTCATTATTTTCACACATTAAGCTCAAGAATACATTTATTTACTAATATGGTGGCTGTTCATAGTTCAGTAAAGATTTTAAGTGGGATCGCTTGGACTATGCTATGTTTGAATGATATTTTCTATTTCATAGAATATCTTAGTCTTTTATTTATAGTTCTTGCATTAACTAGTTTGGAATTAAACTCTTTTTGTTAGTGATTAAACTATATATATATATATATATATATATATATATATATATATATATATATATATATATATATATATTGCTGGTTTCTGGAATGCAAGTTGCTTCTTTTGATTTGTTTTCTTCTTTAACATTTTGCATATGGATGAATTTATGTTGTTGTCAAGTGGACATATTATGATATTGTAGTTTATATCAAAATTGAACCAATTCATTCACTCTATCCCTAAGGCTTAGTAAAAGTAGCCTCTCTGATGGATATATTAATTATTATTAGAACTTGAGTTATTATAATTCATGCAAGGGAAATTGAAATGCTCACATGAGTATGTTTTACTCTGATTTGGTATTCACCTGTTCACTCATAGACCAATAATTGAAACAAAGTTAGAATAACTTGAATATCATAGTTAACTTATAAAGACATTTGGGTATTGGTTTGTTCAATTTAACATGTATATTTTCACCTAAACTTATGGCTTGATTGTTCTATTTTTCATTTGTATTATCTTATTTATAATCATGCCCAGGAGGATTTGTTAATTAATGGTGTTTTAATATTTATTCATATAGATAGAAACTAATAAGAGTAAACTTTAACCTGATTCAATAGTTAAAACTTACATAGACATCATAGTTGAAGAGGTCATGAAAGGGAATATGTAGAATGGTAAATTTCATTCTAAGATATAGGTTTTCATAAAAGATAAACTTAATTCAATCACTAAATGCTATTTCAATGTAAAATAAAGTAAAAGTTCAATAGATTACAGTTAAAACATTCTCAATTCTCTTTACTTTTATAAGACACTAGATTTGAGTGGGATGTAGAAACCAACATTGTTACTGTCGATGAAATAGTTTGGCAAACTTATATTTTGATATATAACAACTTGTGAATTTATGGTTTAATTTACAAATTATTTAAAATATGCTTAGTTCACTATTTTTTAAAATAATTATAGACACATTCTAATGCTACTCAATTTCAAAAGAAAGGTTGTGAGCACTATAAATTGTTGAGAATCATATTTAACAAAAATACTACAACTGGAGTACTTCATAATTCATCTATCCAAGATCCACCAAATATAAATGAAGAAAATGAGTTTGAAAATAAATATCTTAATATTGGTGTTCATATTAATCTTGATCAGGATAGTTCGGATGATGTTACCACATAAACAATTGAGTACACCACACGTAGTGGAAAGTGCACAATTTAAGTTAAGGAGCGTAGCCCCAAGAAGGAATGTAAGATTTTACAAATAGGAGATGCACTTCTAGTATGGGCTAAGGCATTAAATGTGAGAGCAGAAGTTTCATTAGCTAAGGTTGAGAGGTATAGGGCAAATAGTGCTGATGCCACTAGTTTTATAGTTATATCGAATAATTATTCTATTGTTAGGTATAGGGCAAATAGTGCTGAAGTTTCATTTAAGCAGTGGCTTGTTCATTGTATGGTATGTTATATGTCTTAAAGTAATTTTAGAGGTGTTAGACAAGACTTGAGAATATTTATTTAAATGTTTTGAACAATTTTATGCTTTAATTAATGTTACGTTGAAGACAATATTTGATTAATATAAGTAATATATTTGTTGCAAACATCTGATTTTGTAATTTATGAATATATTATAGTTGTTATATACATTTTATTTGTGTAACAGGTTTCACTATGACAGATGTAAATAATACATCATCAGATAGTGATACATGTAGTTTTGATGAGAAATCATCAAATTTTAAGAATGATGAATTAACTCAGCTATGCACTATTAACATTGTTTGAGATTATAAGTACAAATTTTTAAATAAAACCAAGGTTCGAACATCTGTATTAACTGGTTGTGGGTTTATGTCTGAGTTATTAAATGGATAAGGGACAACTTGTTTTGAGTTATTGTGAATGGAAAAGTCATGTTTTATTACCTAATTTATTATCTATGGTTCAAGGTATGTGTTTTGGTTAAGAATTTACATATGCACTTTTTTATTTTTTATTACATCGATAGTGGTTTTTGGGTAATGGTTTGTTTATAATATAATTGTTTAGGTACAATTGATGGCACACATATAAGTTCATAGCTTCTTGTTGAAAAGAAAATGTCATGCAGAGGTAGAAAGATAGTTGTGACACAAAATGTGATGTATATTTGTAATTTTAATATGATGTCACTTATGTCTATTCAGGGTAGGAAGGTAGTGGACATGATGCCAATGTTTTTTTAGATGCACTTACTGATCGAAATGTAAAATTTCCATTACTTATAAATGGTAAATATTATATTGTCAAATTTCTCTTATTTTGCTAAAAATACACAATTTATATTGTCTGTTAATGTATATTTATTTATGTAGGCTCGTTTTATCTTGTGGATACTAGGTATCCTTGCACTAGAGGTTTTCTTCCCTTTTATAGAGGTGAAAGATATCATGAATAACAATATAGATGTTGAGATAAACAATAAAAAGTCATCAAAAACTATTTAATTATAGACATTCATCACCAAGAATAACTATTGAGCATTGCTTTGGAGTATTAAAGAACATATTTTCTATTTTAAAATTAATGCCACCGTATAAACTTAGTGGGCAACAACTCATACCGATGGCTTATTGTGCTATTCATAATTATATACGTAAGTGAAATTTACGTGATCAATTGTTTGACATATAAGAAGGTCTTGATGATGCAGAAATAAAAGTTTTAAATGAAAACATAGGCACGAAGGAGACAAGCTCTAATGAAGACAATTTGTTAAGATTATCTTATCAAGGGTCAACAGAAATGATAGCATATTGTGACCAAATTTCAAATTGAATATGGTTATAACATAACAATTCTGCTTGATAATTTATATACATTAACTTATAAAATTATTAATGTCACTTTTGTACCACCTATAATTAGTTGGTGCAAACCCACAAAGAATTATCATAGAACCCATTCCCAACACGATGATGCGAACCCGTGAGGATCTGTACTTTAGAATCCATAGTCAATGCAATAATATATACACTCCAAGAAAGTCCAACCAGTTATGGTTGATCTACTAAGAACCTTTGAACAAGAGAGAATAAAGACCCCCAATGTTCGAAAACGCCATAAGGTTGATCAAGCATTGATAAATCTATTAGTTCTATGAAGAATTCTAGAGAGGAATTCTCATATCCAATTTGGTATTGTAGAGAAGATAATTTTATTCCAATATCAAAGTTGTTTATAAAAATAAAAGAAATTACATTATATGGGAAAGTCTGATTCCTAACTTAAAAAAGAAATTCTTGGGGAATTAAAACTTTAAGAAATAAAAAATAAAAATAATTAATTATTTAAATTTGACTAAAGAGCCTCTTAAGTCTAAAATTTTGCTCAAATTGATTGTAAGATATTAAATCAGCATATTTTGCTCCGATCAGCATAATTAAGACTCAATGAGTCAGCTAATGTGTACTTTATGAACCTAACTCTTCATTTAATGGTATTTTGGCCCAAATAAATTCTCAATAAGCCCTTTTTAGCCTAGATAATATTCAGCATGTCCTCATGAATTTTCAACCCAGATTCTTGAGTCATTTGCTTAGATAAGGTATCTTGAGCGAACCTATTCAAAGCTTTTTTAATCATTTTTGCTCGAGTTCTAGTAATTGGTTCACTTGAAATTTTTAATGAATCACTTGAACATTTTGAGTTAGTTTGATCATTATCATAGTTCTCATCATTAGTATGAGCAACTATGTTGTTATTTATTTTAGAACAATATATTTAAAAATATTAATGCCATATCAATACTATATTAAATTTTATGATGGTTTTTTCATTTTTACTTATTTATTCTTCCCATATTCTCATTAAAAAATTACCACAATTCATTTAAAAAATTAAAGTCATCATAAAAATTAATTTTTTTTTATAAAAAATGTTTTTTTGTTTTTGTTTTTTAAACTTGTTCTCAAAACAATTTTACTAAGCAAGTTTTTTGTTATGTGCTATTTAAAAATTGTTTTCAAAACAATTTATCAAATATTTTTTTATAATTTTGTTTACAAAGTAATTTTCAAATGTAGTTTTCAAAAATAATTTTTTTTTAAATAAAATAAAAATAAAATCACATAAGCCCTAAAACTTTCTTTTATAGAGATATTTGAGTGCTCAATTTCTTTAAGAGTTATTATGGTGGTAAACAGTTAGTAAGGTTAATAATTACAACATTTGCTATCTCTTACTTAACAATAAGATTTATTTTAGATAAAAAAAAATATATCTTCAATATGTATTTGTGTAAGAATAATAAGCTAAAAGTTCCTAAGTGAAATTAAAGTAGTACAAAATATCGTTTTGGCTCATGCAAAATTTTAGAAATTCATAAAATATTGTTTGAATTGCATAAGTTCTTCTGTGAAAATATTGAGACTTCCGAATGATGATTCAAAGCTAGATATTGATTACATATATGATGTTATAAATAGAGAAAATGAACAAATAACAATTTTTTTTAGTAATATGTAAATTAAATACAAGAAGGTATGTGAGCTCATAGACAAGCGTTAGGAAGATAATCTCCATAGGCCTTTTCATGCAACAAGTTACTATGTTAATCCTAAGTAAATATTTTCTTTATATAATAGCTAATTATAATTATTTTATTTATGTTTGAAGTGTAGTATAATAATTTTATAAAGTCCATTATGCTTATAGTTTTAAATTTAAGTAACATCTAAACATAAACTTTAATATTATATATGTCTCTCTTTCCTAACTTTATGGTGGAATAGTTTTGGAGAAGAGTGTAAATAACTACAATCATTTTCCATTTACATTTTAAGTGTCACTTATAGTGGTACCAGATGTTTGACCCGGCTAGAGAAAGTAGGCTGCCTAGTTTACAATAAACGAAAACAGCAAATTTAATGAAGAGAAGCAAGGAAGGCTGTAGAACACTTTACCAGCTTTGATTATTAGAAAATAAAGGAGAACTTAAAATTAGGCTAATCAACCTTGAATCAAGCAAATCTAAGTCAATCTTTGTACAATTAGGAGAAGAGCAAATAATTAGGGATATAAAGAGTATACATTAACAATCAAAATAATTTTACACATAAGCATTTAACAATCTAAAGCAGCACTGATAAAAGATAATGGAACTGACTAATGGGAGGACTAACCAGTAGTAGTTGTTCACTTTTAAAAACTAACTTGTATAGTAATTTATTTTTAGGAATCAAAATGTAAGTACATATATCTCTAAAGGACCAAAATGTGCTTGTTCTCTTGTCATTACATTTACAACTAAAGATGTTATGCAGCGTGAGACCAATGAGTCCAGTTAGTAATAGTTATCTTGTCTTCATTTTTTTGGGTTTTTTTTTTCTTCTGTTCGTTTGTTTGTTTCTTTTTTGAGAGAAAATATCTAGTCAAAGATATATTTAAGAAGGGAAGGGACCTCTAATAGTTATCTTCATTGAAGAAACAGTGAAGTAGTAGACGATGGATGCTTAATTCTGAGTTCAAACATCCATTGTCAATTCATTCAACCTCATCATTTGTTGTTAATGCTATTATAACAACTTCTTCCAAATGATGTACTCATATTTATGCAACAAGAGTTCTTATCTTTTATTATACAGAAAACAAAAATTGTTGGTGAAGCAATCCACCGATCCTCTATATTAATATGTGGTTTCACTGAGGATAAGAGTGTCCTCTGAAGATTTAAAAATGCCATCTATCTGTTGGGTATTAAATTGCTAATTAACCAAGCAAGCCTGGAGTCAATTAATAGTGATACTTGTTTGCTTCTTGATTATTAAATAAAGCACATTCTGTTGAGTCGTATTTCTATTCTGGAACATTTTGATATTCAAGTGTTAAAGGATTGTTTAGCCGTGTTTTTAATTTTCGTTTATTTTAAAAAATTTTCTTTAATGGAGTTTCACAACAAAAGTTGTGAGAAGAAAGTCATCAATGTTTGACTAAATTATTTAATAAATATTTTTTTTAATATTAATAGTGTTTAAAAAATTATTTTTATTAACTAATTATTACAAAAGACATGCTTAAAAATCATTTTATAGTCAATACTATTTAAATAGAAAAGTAATTTTAAATATTCACCTTAATTAATTTAATTAATTTTAAAATTTTGTGTGTGTGTAATTTTAATTAATTTTCGAATTGCAACGGTCGGGCTCCAGGACCGTGTAACCCAAACTGACCAAAGCTGCATTCCGGAGGCCGGAAGAACACGATGTCGTATGCAGGATGGATATTGGTATTTTCACTCTTGCTCAGTTGCTCGCTGCCTCTCAGTCGCACACTCACTACTAAGTCTCTTTCACTTTCCCCATTGAGCCCTAGCACAGTAGCACGTCCACGGTGGTGCAGGGTGTAGACGTTCTTCTTCCTCATCTCCAGTAGCCAACAACAGTGCAGTCTTGACATTCCTCATCTCCGGCAGCCAGCAGCAGAGCACGGTATGTTTGCTTTGCTTTTCCAGACGTTATTATTCCTCGTCTCCACGGCTGTGCGTTTTATTCTTAGTCTTTTGCTTCTCTTTTTACTTCTCCCTCTCTCCTTTGTGCATAAAATGTCTCTGCGCGTTGGTGCTGATGCACTAGAAACCTATGATGAGTAGCTGTAGTTCTTACGCTATTATTGTTTCCCAAATTCTGATGATAATAACAGTTATGAACAATTTGTGAAGTACAATGGTAGAATTATGTGTGGAGCAGAACAATAATAATGATTGAGAAGGAGAGGGAACTTTAGAGAGGGAGAAGAGTTATCCCCAATTGTGAAATGAAAATAAGATAAAGTAATGGAAAAAATGAATAGAGAGGGATGAGGAAGTAGAACAGGGGATATTTTCACATGAAGAGCAATTTTAAAGAAATCTTTTATCTGATTGTGACACACCACACTGCTTCAAGAGAATTAGGCTCTTTCTTAAATATTTGTTTTAGGATCTATTCTGTTCTTATTTTCTGGATTAAGTTCACTTGCAACATTAATTTTCTTAGCTAACGTCAGGACCACAAATTTTAATCCAATTTGTCTTCTATTCTAAGCTTTATATATCATATGACTGATATCAATGTATGGGAGCTCCCTGTTGTTCTTTAGAATGCCTATTGGACTTAACAGTGAGCTTGTCTTTAGAGTTTAAGGATACTTTGTTTTTCCACTATAATGTTAACAAAGAACTTGAAAGAGAAAAAGGGATTCTCAAGTTTTGCCAACTAAAAAGACCCTGCATGTTGGTTTTATCAATTTTTCGAAGTCAAGGTGTAAGAATTTTTATTCCTGCTTGCATCAAATATTAAAAGCTCAGAGAGACCCTTATAATTGACTGGAATTTCTCTCACAAAATGGTTTCCTGAAAGGACTAGTTGCCTCAATCTGAAGGAAAGATTCCTAGCTGCTCGATAAATTTCCCCTGTTGGAAATGGGTAATCTATCAGGATATTAGCTAGGAAAAAGGAGACAGTAGGACAGTGAGAGGACCTTTAAGTGTTTGAGCTTGAATAGTTTATCTGGAAATTGTGCATCATGGGTGCAAATGAGGGAGTTGTCAAAAACTGGTTCGAGGTTCAGAACAGTTACATATCAGAAGTTTTCATACAGTTCGTATGAAACTCCCAGTACATCAACCAGGACATAAATAGATAAAAGATGTCATCGTGAATAAAAATGATGTTAAGTTCACTTGTATCAGTGTAATAGCAACCTGCTTCTTTTGTTGTAACATTTAATAGACTGCACATAAAAATGATGTTAAGTTCACTTTGTTTGATGCCATTGTGCCTTTAAAATTCTGAATGGAATCCTATCTCTCCAATTTTCATACTAATTTTATTTTCTACGCAACTAAGATGTTTGAAAAAATTTTAAGTTTCAAAATTTCGAATTTCAATTAAGTTAAAATGTTGGGATTAGTTTGGTAAGATTTTTTCTTTTTAAAACATTTAACTTTGTTTTCACTTCTCTACATATTTACCCAAGATTGTGAACTAATGTGATTGATGTTGAGTATTTGATAGGTTGGGATGGATGCCTCGAAAGAGCAAGAGCCAATATCACCACAAGTGTATGATCTAGAAGAATGTCAAAAAGCTTTAGATGTTTTTGTTATTGTTGATGAGCAGCCATTTAAAATAGTTGAAGGACATGGATTTAAGTACTTTTGTAGTAAGTTGCAACCACAATTTCACATTCCTTCCCATTTTACTGTGGCTAGAGATTGTTATCAATTGCATTTAGATGAGAAGTTAAAGTTGAAATTTTTTTTACAGTCAAATTGTGCTAGGATATGTCTCACTATTGATTGTTGGACTTCAGTTCAGAATTTAAGTTATATAAGACTCACTGCACATTTTGTGGACAATGATTGGAAATTTCAAAAGAGAATTCTGAACTTTTGCCTTATTCCTAATCATAAAGGGGACACAATTGGAAAGCATGTAGAAATTTGTTTGAATGATTGGGGGATTGATGGAGTGTTTACAGTAACTATGAACAATGCTAGTGAAAATGATGTGGCAATAGCATACTTAAAGAAAAGACTAAAGACAAGGAATGGTTGGGTTTTGGATGGTGACTTTATGCATGTTAGATGTTGTGTTTACATCTTCAATTTAGTTGTTAATGAGGGATTGAAAGAGATGCATTCAACCATTGCATCTATTCGTAATGCTATAAGATATGTTAGATCTTCTCCCTCTAGACTTGCAAAATTTAAATGGTGTGTTAAATTAGCAAAAATTGTATCTCAAAGCCTTGTACGCCTAGATGTTCCAACTAACTGGAATTCAACCTTTTCGATGTTAGAAGCTGCTATAAAATTTCAAGAGGCATTTGATAGGTTAGGGGATGATGAAAATGACTATGTTCATTATTTTGATGACAAGATAGTTGGTCCTCCTTCTGGTGACGATTGGGAAAATGCTAGAGTTTTTATTCAATTTTTAAAAATTTTTTATGATGTGATTTTAGAATTGTCTGGGTCTTTATATGTTACCTCAAATATGGCCTTTCCCCAGCTTGCATTAATTCAGAGTGAGTTATTAAAGTGGAGTTTAAGTGATGACTCTTTGTTGAGTGGGATGACAATTGAAATAAAGAATAAATTTGATAAGTATTGGGGAAAAGTGGAAAATATGAATCCCTTATTGTTCATTGCCAATGTGCTTGACCCCAGGTACAAGCTTGCTTATTTGAAATGGTCATTTGATGATATTTATGATGTTGATGTATCTTGTAATATGGTTTACAAGGTCAAGACTAATTTGCAAAAATTGTATGAGTGGTATCGCCAATTGTATGAGCCTAAAAGTGTCTCAAATGTAGAGGGCCATTCTTCAATGTTTGTGGGGAGTGTAGACCAGAATGTTGCAAAGAAAAAATCAGAAGCTAGAGAAGTTGCTTTTAAATCCAATTTAAGGGCTAAAGCTTCCATTGAAGCAAAGAATGAAGTGGAAAGATATTTAGCTGAAACTTGTGTGGACGCAGATGATTCTTTTAATGTTTTAGATTGGTGGAAATCTAAGATTTCTAAGTTCCATATTCTTTCTATTATTGCTCGAGATGTGTTGGCTATTCCTGTGTCAACGGTAGCTTCTGAGTCAGCATTTAGTACTGGTGGCCGTGTTTTAGATCTATTTAAGTCATCTCTCTCTCCAAAAATGGCCGAGGCATTAACCTGTGCACAAAATTGGTTGAAACCCAATGTACTTCAATTTGATATTAATAATATTGAACTTGTTGAAGAACTGTAGCAGTATGAGAAGATTGAGACAGGTAAAGTACTTATTTTATATATTAAAATTTGTTAATATATCTTAACCAAATAAGTATTTATTTTTTAATATTTTTCAAAACTTGCAGAGGCTGCCTTCAAATAGCAGCAGATACACGTACTCATGTAATGGGCAGTTTTTGGTACACATTTAACTTCCTTGTAGACAATGGATTTGGTATTGATTATTCTTAGTTATTATTATGTATTTTTAGGGTTGATTTATATGTCTATGTATGAATGCATTTCTCTCCTAAATTAAGTTTTTCTTGTTGTTGATGATGGGTCAATCGTACATGCAGTTTTTAATGGAAGTTGATTACTTGATTTGATTTTTCTCCTAAGAAATTGGTTCAAGGTTTGTTTAACCTTTTCTCCAAAATGATTGGGTAGAGGATGATTCACTGGTTATTATGATGGTACTATTGGAGAAATGTTAATATGTGATATTAGAACCTTTGTGAAGCATGTAAACCAGGAAAGGAAGCCAAAAATGGAAATTTTGAACTGTTAACCCGCCCGGTAACCATTCAACCTGATTTGTTTGGGTACCCAATCGAAGCCCATTAAACTCGAATGAACCCAAATTGTTGGGGTCACCTGAATTAAGGATAGGGTTTGGTTTTGGCTTTTACAACCTTAGTTTTATTCAGTCGAATTGAATTTATAGTTCAACTCAACTTGTGATCACCTTAATATATATAATGTCTTCATTCAAAATAAATATTAAAAAATATTCAATCAATATTTTAATTATAAAATATTTCTTATCATCAAATGTAATGAATTTCATAATAACATGTTTTGATTTTATAAAAAATAAGAGACTTAGTAAAATTTTATGCATTTAAAAAGCATAAGGATTTATAATTTTGAAATTTTTTTATTTTAGATGAAGGTACTTTTATCTATTATAAAATTAATTTTTTTCTTCTACTTGAGCTGAAAAGCTCTAAATTCAGATTCAAAAATTTCCATAATATCATAATATACTTGAACCAAAATAATAAAACAACTAAAATTCCAATCAGATGGAGGTAAGAATACCTACTCTAAAAAGAGTGGAAGTGGAACAATAAATTAAAAATTTTCAAATCTGTATAAAACAAGACATATTGAAAGACTTTCTTAGATATATTGTAAAAGATAAATTCAAGAAATTTATTTGCAAGAAAACAAAAGAAAAAAAGGAAGAGAAAAAAGGAAAAGAGAAAAAGAAAAAGAAAATAGAAGAGGGGCTGTTGCTGTTTGCAAATAATGATGACGGTAGTGCCAAAATTCTGCTGCGAAGAAAGGCTCTGTGAGAGAGGGGAAAAACACAAAGCTTGGTATGCTGACTTTATTGACACGTAAGTATGTTGTTGTATTCATATAAAATAATATGTGATACTTCCACTTTTCTACTGTTTTTTTTTCTGAAGAAGCACTTTACTGTATTATGTTGTTTGGAATTTCAGCCTTTTTCTTGCTGCATTTTTAGCTTTTATTTTTTTACTTTTTTATAAAGAAATTTCAATTTTTTTATGTATATGACTTTATATGGACTAATCCAACTTTATTTTTACGTAATTAGTTATAAGTGCCTAACAGGCAGTAATTTTACTGTTATCTTTACTTAATTAACAAGAAGAAATGTAGAACTGAGGTAGCAAAAATTAACATGAACAAGAAACAGCAAAGAAAATTCTCTAAAATTAATTAACTGATAGAATGTCTCGTTCTTAACAAAAAATAGCATATTTATGGGGCCCTAATTAAGACTCAGAATCACAAAGGAAAATATTAAAATAATGAAATAGAAATTACTAAAATACTGAATGATGCCAAAATGATGATTTTGGGTCTCAAAATGACCTAACAAAGTAAACCCAAGTTATGACTATGATAGGCTCAAAAGAGCTTTTCGTTGATATTTTGTAGGCCTGTAATTCCAGCTAGATCAAAAGTTATGAGCTTTTGAAGTACAAGCTACACTTCGAGCTTTTGACGATCAATTTGGTCTAAGAATTGTTCTGCTTCATGTTTATGTCAAGAACCAAAATACATACATAAATATATATGTATGTACATACATACATACTATCATTCATATATATATATATATATGAATGATAGAGCTTCTCTATCAAAGGATACTCTCCAAAACCTTTATTATAGAAAAGGAAAAAAACTTGAAATTCTCTATCACAATTCACATAATTTTTTTATTCAGAACTTCCACCTATTTGGACAACTAGTGTAACTGACAAAATGCAACTCAGAATAACCAATTCTAACAGATACTATAGCTTTACCATTCTAATCATTACATGTCACTCTATGCCTGCTACCAAGTAAAATGACCAATAGTCCTTCACCCAATTAGGATGTTGCTTCTTCCTAACCTGCTTTAGTCCCATGACCTCTTTGTGTTCCCTTGATCACCTTGAACGATACCACCAATGCTATCAATAGCTACCCCTATAGCAACATCCTTTTCTTCAAGGTTTAATTGAGGAAAAAGAGTAATTAGGGTATCTACATCTTCCCAACTGGAATCTTTTCTATAAGCATTGACTAGACCATTCCACCAATACTTATCTTCAGGACTAGCCTTGTCAAATCTACATTACAAAGTGACTCCACAAAGTGGGTTTGAATTAGGGTATTTCTATAACCTGTTCACAACCTTTGAATTCCCATTAGATTGAGGGTGATAGGCACTACGGTATTTAAGGGCGGTGCCTCTGAACTTAAGCAAAATTTTCCAAAATCCACTTAAGAAAATTGGGTCCCTATCAGACACTACAGCCTTTGGAAACCCATGTAACTGTACAATAAGTTTAGTGAAAAGCTTTGCTACAACAAGTGCAGTGTATTTAGCATACAACGCTCCAGAATGGGCCACCTTGGAAAGCCTTTCTATTACAACCATAATGGCCTCATAACCACCTGAAGGAGGATGTGTAATAAAGTCCATAGAGGCTTCTTCCCAAACTTGAGATGGAATAGGTAATAGGGGTAAACTTGAGATGGAATAGGTAATAGGGGTAAAACGCCTCCAGGTTTGGTAGTTGAACATTTCACCTGTTGACAAGTGAAACAATTGGCAATATAATGCCTGATGTCAAATCTCATGTTAAGCCAAAAGAAAGTAGAAGATATTTTTATAAAGGTCATGTCAAATCTACTATGTCCCCCTAACTGACTATTATTAAACTCATACAATAACCTGAAAATTTGAGATGAGCCTACATGTATATACATTCTTTTTTTTTTTTTTTTTTGAAAAATAGAAGCTCATTAACATGGAAACCCACAAGAGCGGTCCCATGCAATATTTTGGAATGCAACTCCTACATTTCTATATTGGAAACATTTTCCTTCAACATATCTCCCCACAGGTCATACCGCAAGGTGGATAAAGCAGTAAATTCACCTTTCTTAGCCCTCGCAGCAGGTTGCTCAATTCTAGACAAAGCATCTACCATAGCAGTAAATTTTTTAGGCTATTCAATTGAAACCTATCAGTTCACTGGTAAAACTGTTGCTTTTGTATTTGTACCACTAGGCCTATTAATTCTATTAATTCTTTAAGGCTCCTAGGCTCCTATGATTAATGATGATCTCAAATTTTCTTCCCAAAAGATAGTGCCTCCATTTCCACATTGGTTGAATAATAGCACAGAGCTCTCACATAGGCAGAAGTGGCTCTTAATATGCTATTAAGCTCCTTACTAAAATAAGCTAGAGGGTGATTATCTTGAACTAACATAGCACCAATCCCAGTGTTGGAAAAATTTGTTTCCACTGTAAACATCTTTAAAAAGTATAGTAAGGCCAATATAGGTGCTTTAGTCTTAAGCAAATTCAAGGTTTCAAAGGCATACTAAGCCCTAGTAGACCATGTAAAGGCTTATTTTCTCAATTTTGTCAATGGACTAGCTTAATGGGCATAATGCTAAATGAATTTTGTACACTAACTAGTCAACCATTGAACACTCTTAATTGCTTGATATTAGTTGGCTTAGGCCAATTAAACATGACTTCTATTTTTTAGGATCAACCACCACTCCTTGAGCAGAAACCAATTGACCTAGATATTCAATTATGGATTGATAGAAAAAACACTTTAATTTCTTAGCAACAAATGCATAGGCATTCAAAACTTCTAATACCAACTTCAAATAAGTAACATCTTTATAGATGGAAGCACTATAGACCAAAGATGTCATAAAGAAACGTGATGAATTTTTTGAGATAAGGTCTAAACACATGATTCATAAATGGATTGAAATGTTGCAGGGGCTTTAGTCAAGCCAAAGGGCATGACTCAGAACTCATAATGACTTAAGTGAGTTCTTAATGCTGTTCTATGAATATGAACCCATGCATTCTAATTTGATGATAACCAGCTCTTAAATCCAATTTAGAGAAAAAAGTAGCACCATGTAATTCATCTAACGATCATCAATAATACATATTGTAAATTTATCTTTAACTGTTGATTGATTCAAAGCTCTATAGTCTATACAATATCCACCAAGAGTCATCTTTCTTTCTCACTAACAATATAGGCGAAAACAATGGGTTATGGTTATCCCTTATCACCCCACTTTGTAACATTTCACTCACTAGCTTCTCTATTTTAGCCTTTTGATAACGTGGGTACCTATAGGGTTTGACATTAACAAGATGCGATTCTTGCACCAAATGAATTCTATGGTCTCCATCTCTTCTAGGTAGCAGCTGAGTAGGTTCTTGAAATATTTGACTATACTGAGATGGTAACTCTAACACAGCTTTTGGCAAGTCTAGTTTAGCTTAGGTATTAATAGCGTACAAACAAGCAACCTAATCTGAATCCATATTAAACAGCCTGCTACCATGGAGGAAGTAGCCATCTTCTTAAATTGCTTTTGAGACACTAGTACCATGCTATTTGTGGTCTCTGCCTACAACTGTACCTTATGATTATAACAACAACTAAACATTTTCTTACTAGATGGGGTCGATTACATGAATCAAACGCTGTAACAAAAATACAACTGTACCTTATGATTAAAAAAAAAAGGGCGACCCAGTACACGAGGCTTCCACCTGGTGGGGTCTGGGGAGGGGAAGATGTATGCAGCCTTACCCCCGCAAGCGGAGAGATTGTTTCCAGGACTTGAACCCGTGACCTCCAGGTCACAACTGTACCTTATGATTATCGACAAAAAATTTCAATAGCAGTTTATCATAGTCACTCATAATGTGGCCCAGGGTTCTCGTCCAATCCACCCTTAAAACCACATATACTCCATTCATATCTAACACAAAAATATCCACCACAAGCTTACAACCTTGCAGTTCTTGTAAAACATTAGAGTACTTGGAATCATAAATAATAAATTTCCCCTGATTACCCACAAAACCTTAAACTAAGGAACTATTACAAGTTTCAATTGAAAACAACTAAGAATTGACTTCTTAATTAAGTTATTTGTACTACCACCATCTATTAACACAATTAAAGGTTTAGAACCACAAAAGCTAATGAGCTTAAAAGTAGTAGGATCCACATAACCTGATATAGCATTTAAACTGATTTCTATGGTAAACTGCAACTATTCACCCTCACCAATCAAGTCTTCTGCTTATGTGACCACTAATAAGCAAACTTCTTCTACCAATTTGCCCTTTAGCAAATAACACTGAGCTCAACATTTAGGAGTGGAAGTGAATTTTTCTTCACAATAAAAACATTGCATATACCCCATCATCCATTTTTTATGCTCCAAACCCACTATAAGCACTGCTCCCTAGTAATGCTTCTCATTCCAATGCTAAGCCTTTACCTGGTATTATTAGAAAACTATCACTTGTAGAAATTAGAGTTGAAAGAGAGAAGGGTCAATGATATGGTGGCTTTGGTACAAATTTAGGTGAAAATTGCTTTGGTGATTTTTGAAGTTTAAGGAATTTTTGCTTATACAACTTTGCTAATGAAACAGTTTGGAAATAAGTTTGGGGTTGTGCAATAAGAAATCATGCTTGATATTATCCTATAAACCTGCAATAAAGAAGTTGATGCACCAATTTTTTGATAACCTGGAAACTCTTGTAGATAATTCTTCAAACTATGACTGGTATTCAACTATTGTGCTTCTTTGTTTCAATCCCTTCAATGATGCTTTAGGATCCACTTATAAACTCCCTCCAAATCTCAATAGCAGTGCATCCAAGAACCCTTGCCAAGATTACAAAAAATTGTTCTTGGCCATCCATTTATACCAACTGGATGTAGGGCCAGACATATGTAAAGAGGTAATCAAAATTCGTTGATCCAATGGGTTCTGCAAATATTGAAGAATTCTTCGATCTTCAAGATCCAATCCTCATCTTGAGTGCTATCAAAATGAAGAATATCAATCTTCATCCCCTTATCAATCTAGAATCCACAACAATTGGTTGGGAATAATTGGATTCCAGCACTTTTTCTTACAATTGACCGGCCTTGAACACGTGCTAGTTGTTCCCTATTAGTCTACATTCATTTGTTGCAAAATAGCAACCTCCTGATACCATATTATGGTGATAAAAAGTGACTTGTTTTCTACCCATTGATAAGGTAGTTAGACGTCAACATGAAGCCACCAAATTTGATTAACAAATAAAGCTACACTCACATTCAAGAAATTAAAGCCATTTCCAACAAATCTCCACCTTGACTTAAATTTTATCTAAATTTCAAAAATCTCTCTGCCTTTTCCACTATTCTCTGAACAACTAAACTAAGTTACTAGAAACACCAATTAAGCTCAAACAAATTCTGAACTTGGAAACTACTAGAGGATTCATCAAAATATTAGCTAGATTTTCTTCAACACCAAAATTTCTTTTAAAAAAAAACATTGATCATCAAAATGTTTAATCCATTTGTGATATATATTATCTTGATTATTGCAATGGACAACCACCATTTCTTGATCCATGCTAAGCTTACCAAACAGCTTCTTAGCCAAGTAGTTTCCTTAATGACTTTTGGCCACAGTCATATACATTGCCTCGTTAATAGAGTTGTAGGCTTCTATCCTAATGGCAAAACAATCGTATAATTGGTGGCAAATCTTCACAAAATTACCAATATTTGCTTAATAGCAAGAGAATCCACCAAAACAAAATGAATTGGTCAAGAGCATGCACTACCACAAAGAAGTTGACACATTTCCCCTTCCGATAATGCAACACTTAATTGTTGCTTTAAAATCTTGCCATTCAACAAACCTTGCTTCCTCAAAGCTGCCAATCATTCCTCAATCATTTGCTCAAACCGGATATGCTACTAATTTAAATTATCAGATTTTTACATAGAGAAAATGACTACAGTAGAACCTGTAACAGTGGATCCTTCCAGCCGGGACAAATGGTGCATCTTATTGCCTTTCAAAAGAAAAAGAGCACCCTTAGATATATTCAGAACTCCACCTTCAATAGTGGATCTGTAGCCTTTAGTGTCCAAGGCGCCCATTGAGATGAGGTTTTTCTTCAAATTAAGGAGATGCCTAAAATCAGACTGTTCTGATGATGCCTTCATGCATCTTCATGTGAATGATACCACTTCCAACAATCTTGCCTGGCAAAGTATTGCCCATTGAGACAACTCCACCTGAGGTAGACTCGTATGTGGAAAACCAATCCTTGTTGGGACACATGTGAAAAGAGCAGCCATAATCTACAACCTATTGATTTGTGTTTCTAGAGTTGCCATCAACCACTAACACAATTTGTACCCTTGTTTTTAGCAAAGTTAGCATCTATTGACTAGTCATTCTGCTTTCGATCTTTGTTATCATCATTTGGCTTTCTTTTCAGCTTTCAACACTCTCGTTTGATATGTCCCTTTTTGTGGCAAAAAAAAAAAAAATACAAGTTTTATCTCTATTACAAGACTCAAATCTTCCCTTATTACTTCTTGAATCCCTTTTTTTGCCCCACAATCTTGTAATCAGACTTGAACTTTGATCTTCATGAATGCTGGCATGGTACTCATTATTCAGCTTGTATTTACTTATTAAATAAGATTTAACATCTTTGATGTCAATTATTTCATGACCATAAACAATAGTCTCCCTGAATGTCTAGTGCGAGGGCGGTAATGAGCATAGTAACAATAGGGCTTGATTATCACTACTAATGTAAATATCAAGTTTGCTCAAATTAGTTACAAGAGAACTAAACTCACTTATATGTGATTTAATGGATGTTGTTTCAGCCATTCAATGTGTATATAGTCTTTGTTTCAAGCCTAGGCAATTTTCCATTGATTTTGTCAAATACAACTCCAACTTAGTCCACAACCCTACAATAGTTTTTTTTTTTTTTTTTCTGAAATCACTTCCTGCATCATCGAACACTGCGTCTTTTCTTTGCCAGACATTTTAAGGCCATTCTAGGCCAACACAGTCATCATATGAACTTTCTAGATGCTGAAACTCATGTTCTCATCAAATTTCTCAATTTCAAACTTCATTTTAGAAATCTTAGATCAAATTTACTTACAAGGCTTTGATACAAGTTTGTTGGGAAAAATGCAAAAGTCGGCCCATAGTGATTTGATAAGTGATAACAAAGTCTAAATGAAGTGGTAAGCAAATAGAAATAATAGATGCAATATTTAACTTTTGCCTATGTCCATAGGAAAAGTGAGGAGAAAATTCCACTAATGGAAATAAATGGAGATACAAAAGTGGCTCAACTAATCTCTCAAGACCACATCCCAAATACATCCACGCAAATACCTCACAATAATTTTATCACAAAAAAAGTATATAAACTCCACACAAAATACACAAAATGGCATACACTTGGTTACACAAGTTTAAAAGTCAAATGTCTTGAGTCCTTTACCTTGATGCTGCTTTATTGCTGAAGATCCCTGTTATTTATAAGGGAAAAATGAGCATTGGCATTTAATCCATACAATAGATTGGCCATGAAGATGTGCTAGTTGTTTTCTGTTATCCCACATTCATTTGCTACAAAATAGCAACCTCCTGGTACCATAGTGTGGTTATAAAGAGTGGCTTGTTTTTTACTCACTAATAAGGTAGTTGGATGTCAACATGAAGCCTCCAAATTTGACTAACAATTAAATCCATAATCACATTCAATAATTCTAGCCATTTTCAACATCTTAGTCCTTAATATAAGGAATCTTTCCCCACTTCTTAGTTGGTTTGCGCTCACGCATCTCTTTTTTATTGGCAGCCTAATTTGAATGTTTAGGGATTCTATAAAGCTAAACATCTATATGAGTTGATTTGTCATAAGAAAGAAAAAAGAAACAATAGAAAGAAAAGAATCTGATTCTTCTTCACCATCAAGTATCCATGTTGAAATTTCGATAGTAAATATCACACTGAGACTGAATTTCTTTGAATTGCTACCTTTTGCATAATCCAATTAGACTACGTAGTGTGCACACTATTGGTGATGTTCTACATGGTGTGAAAATTGGTCGCTTTATAATCAATTGGTACTGTGGGTTATTTAGCTACACAATTTACTTATCTTACTCTCCTAGTTGTTAGTTGGCTTGGATTCGTCTTCATTCTAGTAGTGTTGTATTGCATCTCATAAAAAGGTTGTTGATATTAGCTATCAAGTGGATACTGAACATTATAGTAGATGACATTCTTGTAATGAAAGTGCCCTCTAGCTCTCTCTGCGGTAGAAAAATGAAGTGAATTTTCATGGATGGTTGACCTTTAATTTTTTTTAACCTTTCTCCATTTTCATGTGAATTTGAACAAGAAAACATGAGTTAAAAGGGACAAGAAATTTCTATATTTATCACTATCCACAACCTTTAATATGAATCAAATTGTGTACTCAAGTATGTATTTAGAGAGGCAATTGTTTTGTGTTGCCTCGTTTAAATGTATATTTAAGTAGTTTCATCTCCTTACACCATGTGTGCTTGTAATCAAACTAAAGATATCTACAATTAAAAAGCAGTTATGAAGATACACTATCTATTCAACCAAAGTTGTGTCAAGTTCATCTATGTTTTTTTGTTTGTTTATATTACGGCAAGTTAGAGGTTTGAATCTATACCTAAAACTTCTCTGACGTTCATCGGGGATTCTATATAGATTTCAGTCTTGTGGATTGACTTCAGTCAAGACTCAAGCTTCAAACATTGTCAAAAGATTTGTAAAGAGTTGTAAGTTATTTAAATTCAATGAAAATAATGAAAATTACACAATTGCCATGTTACTCTGGCAGAGGATTTTGTAGAGATTGATGAATAGTTTCTTATAAGATACTTTAGTGATTGTTCATTAATTATTTAAAATTAACAATAACAATATTTTAGATTACTCTAAAAAAATTAAAAGGGATCAACCTTATTGTATTACAGTATAGGTAGTACAAATAGATATTGAAGGCTCTGTTGTGTGAGGTTTCTTTTTTATTTTTCTCTCTTATCCTTATGTCCATGTCCTTTACATCGTTATCCTTGGTGATTGTGGTTGGTTCGTGCTAGTCTCATCTAGTTTCTACTCTGCCTACTTATGATGCACTGGTTGCATGTTTCTTTTTTGGAGTTTTTCGGTTATTTTTCTTGCTTGCATGCACTGTTTTGCAGTTAATTTCTAGCTTGCATGTTCCTCTTATGCTTTTTATTCTCTTCGACTTTGGATTTATTGCTTCTCTCTATTTTTGTTTTTGTTTTCTTCTGTCACTTTCCCAAACATTGACTTATAATCCTGTCTTTGCTTATGTAGAATAATAAGGGAGTTTATTTTATAATATTCTAGTGTAACTGTTTTATTTCAGATTTGGTTGTTATCCTATATAGTTTAAATTCAAATTGGATGCTTATCTCTTGAAAGTTACATAGAGTTTGTTTACAGGATTGGTAGGGTTCCCGCTGGTAATTTATGTATATATATATAGCTGTACCCTATATTGCAATATACAATTGAGAAAATTCAGTTTTTATGAAATTTACATGGTATCAAAGCATGTGGAAGCTGGAAGGTAGGAAAGTTGTGAACCACCAATGGGACTACTCTACCAGACGTCCCAAACCATCGCACACCACTGCCTCGACACCCCCACCTCCATCATCTTGCTCCAGAATGCGACGAGACACCTGGTTGTGTCACATTGCAGTCCTCTGCTTCTGTTCATGAAAACAGAGCTACATTGCATTCTTCTGCTTTGGATCTTATAAGTAGACACTCAATCCCACTTCTCGGCATCTATTCTTATCATCAAAGTCCACTCTCTTGATTGCCACATGGCTGACGACAAACGCAGCTCCACCTCCAATTCAGAAATTGTCGCCTCAATGAACACCCATGGAGGAATTGAAAATCCCTCCTTGGTTATCACTGGCTATAAACTTGTTAGTCACAATTACCTCTTATAGTCTCAATATGTGATTATATACGTACGTGGAAAAGGTGAATACTTAACTGTTGAAATAACTACACCTGACAAGACAGATCTTAAATATTGAATATGGAAAATCGAGAATCATACGGTAATGTCTTGGTTGATTAATTAGATGAACACTGATATAAGAGCAAATTTCCTACTCTGTAGGACTGCCAAAGAAATATGGGATACAATAAAAGAGACATACTCAAGTTCTGATAATACATCAAAAAATTTTCAAATTGAAGTCACACTACATGACCTTCAACAAGATGAGTTAATCGTGACTCAATACTTCAATTACCTCTCTTGTTGGAAAGCTGTGCTAACAATGTTGCTACCATAGAAGATAAGTTCCCTACCCTTGGTCCAGCCCCTTCACCACAGAGCAAATTGAAATGTTTAAGAAACTTTTAAGCCAACATTCTCCATCACAAAGTAATAATTCAGGTATAGGCATGGTGGTCTAAAAAGGTAATTTTTTGAATGCTCTTACTGTTAACAAACAATACTTGATTTAATGGATTGTTGACTAAGGTGCTTCTGATCACATTACTGGAGATAGTACCCTATTCTATAAATACAACTCATGTACCTAAAATTATATGGTTCAAATTGTTGATGGGTTTCTATTGTAAGTTGCTGGAATTGGTTTAATTAGGGTGACAAATACCTTATACTTTAACTTTATATTACATATTTCTAATTTGGACTGCAATTTACTCTTTATCAGCCAGTTAACTTATGATCTTCAATGTTAAGCTAATTTTTCTTCAAATTTGTGTGAATTTCAAGAGCTGAGTTCGGAAAAGATGATTGGCAGTGCTGAGATGCCTGCTAGACTCTATCTTTTCAAGAGTGATAATCCTCTAGTTAGACAAACTCACCATGTTAGTTGTAAGTCCTTTAAATATTAGCCCAATTTAAATTTCTATATCAATAAAGATAAGAAAATCATGTTATAATATTACTGTCGTGGCCATTCAAATTTTATGTATCTTGAAAATTAATAATCTCTCTATTGATTTCATTTATAATAGGCCACTGTAGCATCATTTGATTCATGTAGCCGACTCTACTAAGTGAAAAAAAACTTAGTTGTTATTGAAAAGATATTTTCATCTTTATTTATCAATTAAAATTTAAAGATTAGTAAATGTAAAATATGTGAATTTGCAAAGCATTCTTGTAGTAGTTATCCTAATCTTCCTTACACACCATCCTATCCATTTGTTTTAATTCATAGTGATGTACAGGACCTTCACAGGTAAAGAATATATTGGGAGCTCAATGTTTTGTCTCTTTTTTTATAACTATACCAGATTAACATGGGTCTTTCTCATGAAAAAAAAATTAGAAATTAAACAAATTTATCAAAATTTTAGCCACTTGATTCAAACTCAATTTAATACTAAAAGTCAAGCTCTTAAGACTGACAATGTCAAAGAATAATTTAGTCATATTCTAAAAAATTTTCTTTCTAAACGAGGGATTATACACCTAAGTTCATGTGCTAAACCTCCAACAAAATAGCATTGCCTAACAGAAAAATAGACATTTGTTAGCAAGATCCCTTATGTTTTCCACAAATGTCCCAAAACACTTTTGGGAGAAGCTGTTCTTATAGCCACATACCTCATCATCTGGATGCCATCTAGAACTCTTAAATTTCAAAATCCTTGCCAAACCCTACTCTAGACTTTTCCACATACAAAAGTCGTATCATCCCTTAACCCTAAAATCTTTTGATGCTTAGTATTTATCCATATACGCTAGTAGTACTATAGCAAAATATATTCTAAAGCAATAAAATATATCTTTATATGATACTCTCCACACCAAAAATGTTGTAAATGTTACTCTCCAATCACAAAAAAGATGTAACCTTCTTTGAACATCAAGCATACTTTCCCAAAATTGATATACAGAGGGAGAATATGAATTCATATCGGCATTGGGAAACTATCCTATACCATCCTGCACCACAAACCGAAACTATTACTGCACCTACAGATACTATACTAACACTAGCTTCTATATCACAAATAAAAAATATTTAGCAACCTGAACTTGAACTTGAACCCTTGTCACACACTGTAAATGATTAGATTTGGGTCTATACTAGGAAAAAAAAAACTTGAGAGGACAATAAAGCAACCAGGTTCTCACACATATGACCAAGAGTCCCAATTGAGTCCAACTACTACTCAGTCACTCGGGTAAGGAAAATAGTGATCAAGTACCATTAATGAATGACTTGAATATTCTCATTGCTTCAAGAAAAGGTGCTAGATCTTGTACATAACATTCTATCAGCATATTTATTTTATATAATGGATAAACGAAGCGATAGTGTTATAGTTAGGTTTTTGTTGTATAGCTCGAGTGCAGTGTCAAAAGAGCAACGGCCGCTGCATCGACGCCTGGGTGCAGTGAAAAATAAGCAAGGGTTCCAACACTTTAATGAACGGGTGTGTACAAAGAAATTAGTTCATGAGGGTAGGATTCGTTTTGGAACTTGGAATGTTGGCATGCTTATAGAAAAATCAATGGAAATAGTTGATACCATGATTAGGAGAAAGATCAACATTATGTGTTTACAAGAAACTAAGTGGGTAGGAGAAAAGGTAAAGGAATTAGATTTTTTGAGTTTTCAGTTTTGGTACACTGACAAGACAAAAACTAGTAGTGATGTAGGTATAATAGTTGATAAGGAGTGGAGGCACAATGTGGTAGATGTAAAAAAGAATAGGAGATAGAATTATAGTCTTAAAACTTGTAGTGAAGTAGAACACTTTTAATGTGATTAATGTATATGCACTTCAAGTTAGATTAGAAGAGTATCACAAGAGAATTCTTTGGGAGGATATATGAAGTTTGATTCAAGAAATACGTTTGGGAGAAAATATTTTCCTAAGAGGGGATCTAAATGGACATGTAAGGAGTGATTCTAAAGAATACGAGGGTATACATGGAGGTTTTGGGCTAGGAAAAGCAAATGAAAAGGGTAAAACTATATTGGATTTTTCTTTAGTCCATAATTGTACTATAGCAAACACTTGTTTTAAGAAGCGGGTGGAACATCTTATCATGTACAAGAGTGGAGGAGCAAGCTCTCAAATAGATTTTTTTTTTGTAAGAAAATTAGATAGAAAGTTTTGCACAAATTGCAAAGTCATACATGGAGAGAATTTGACTACTCAACAGAGTTTTAGTTTTAAACGTACGAGTTAAGAGAAGAGTAGAAAGAAAAAGCGAGAAAACAGTTCCAGAATTAGGTGGTGGCTTTTGAAGAATGAACAACAAAGGAGTTTTCAAAGAAGAGTGGAGGAAGAGGGGCTTTGGGAGGTTCATAGAAATGCTAATGATATATGGGACGAGATGGCCAAAGGGATCAGGAATATAGCAAGAGAGATACTTGGAGAATTAAGAGGCGTTGGACCAAAGGGTAAAGAATCTTGGTGGTGGGATGTAAAGGTGTAAGATAAGATTAGGGTTAAAAGAGTGTGTTATAAGGCGTGACACTTATGTAAAGATAATAAAAATTAGGATAAATATAAAGTTGCTAAGAAAGACGCTAAGAAGGTTGTGAGTGAAGCGAGATTTAGAGTTTTTGAAGGGCTATATCAATCTTAGGAACTAAGGATGGGGAAAAAAAAATTTATAATCTTACGAAGGGTAGGGAAAGAAAGATAAGAGACCTAGATCAAGTGAAATGTATTAAAGATGAAGAGGGTAATGTTTTGGTAAGGGAGCAAGATATTCAAGCACGATGGAGGAGTTACTTTTAAGGGTTTTTTAACGAAAGATATGAGTTGACCTGTATTCTGACAGACTAAGTGTTGCATAGGAAGACCGTAATTATACCTTTTATCGTAGAATTTAAGAGCTTGAAATAGTGAAGACTTTGAAGAGAATGGAAAATGACAAAACAGTAAGACTCGATAATATACCTATTAAGGTGTGGAAAAGTCTAGGAAGGAAAGAAATAAGTTGGCTCATTAAGTTGTTTAATGTGATAATGAAATTTTAAAAAATGCCAGATGAATGGAGGAGAATACTTTAATTCCTATCTATAAAAATAAGGGAGATATACAGAACTGTGCCAACAATAGGGGGATTAAACTCATGAGCCACACTATGAAATTATGAGAGAAGATCATTGAGCAGAGATTAAGATAAGAGATTCAAGTCATAAAGAATCAATTTGGTTTTATGCTAGGAAAATCAACTATGGAAGCAATTTATTTACTGCGAAAATTGATGGAAAGTTATTAAAGGAGGCATAAATATTTGCATATGATTTTTATTGATAAAGAAAAGGCTTATGACAGAGTGTTAAGAGATGTTTTATAAAAAGCTTTATAGAAAAAAGGAGTACGTATTGCGTATATTCGAACAATTAAAGACATGTACGATATGATCACGACTTGTGTGAGAACACAAAATAGGGACACAAAAGATTTTTTCACAATTATTAGATTATATCAAGGGTCTTCTTTGAGTTCATATTTTTTTAACTTGATTTTAGACGCAATTATTGAACATGTACAAGATTTGGGACCTCAATGTATGATTTTTGCAAATGATATAGTCTTAGTTGATAAATCGAAAGAGGAAATAAATATGAAGTTAAGAGTTATTGAGACCAACTTTGGAAATATATGGTTTTCGTATAAGTAGAAATAACAGAATATATGGAATGTATTTTTAGTACAAGACGAACAAATACGAATTTAAAAGTAAAATTTCGAGACTATATATTAAAACAAGTTACAATCTTTAAATATTTTGGATCCATTATACAAAACAATGGCGAAGTAAATGAGGATGTAAATCATAGGATTCAAGCGGAATGGATGAAATAGAGGAAGGTTTCGAGTGTCATTTATAATAGAAAAGTGCCTCTCAAAATTAAAGAAAATTTTTATCGTACAACTATAATACCTGCTATATTGTATGATACTAAATGGTGGGCGGTTAAAAAATAACATGAAGATAAACTCAACGTTGCAGAGATGAGAATGTTGTGTTGGATGTGTGGAGATACTAGAAGAGATATGATTAGAAATAAGTGTATTAGAGAGAAAGTTGGGGTAGCATTTATTGTGGAGAAGATGGTGAAATCTCGCTTAAGGTTGTTTGGACATGTGTGGAGAAGACCTGCAGAAACTCTATTGAAAAGAGTAGATCAAATGGAGAATAGTCCAATAGTTAAAGATAAAAGGAGGTTAAAGAAAATAATAGGTGAAACTATTAAAAAAGATTTAACAGTTAATAATCTATTTATTGATTTCATTTATAATACGCCACTGTGGTGTCGTTTGATCTATGTAGTCGACTCTACTTAGTGGAAAAAAATTTAGTTATTGTTGTTGTTGTAAAAGTTTTTCATCACTATATTGAGCCGTTGTTATTGAACTTGACAAGATACAGGTCGCTAATTCTATTTAGGAGGCCCTTACTCATCTAGAATGGAAAAAAATTGTTAATAAAAAAATCAATGTCTTGAAAAAGAATAGCACATGAGAAATGTCTAACCTTCCTCCAAGGAAAAAACCAGTGGGATGTAAGTGGATTTTCATAGTCAAATACGAGTGATGGGAGTGTTGATAGATTGAAAGCACGACTAGTTGCAGAGGCTTTACTCGATCCTACATGATAGACTATCATGAAATATTTGCACTAGTGGCCAAACTCAATACTGTTCAAATCCTTTTTTCCCTTGCAACAAATCTAGATTGGCCATTACGTCAACTGAATGTTAAAAATACATTCTTAAATGATAACCTAGAGGAAGAATTATATATGGAGATACCTTCAGGTTTTGAAACTATCGTGAAGTTACCAAACAAGGATATATTTAATGTCAGGTTGACCACACCTTATTCGTAAAGTTCTCTTCAAAAAAGAAGATATCAATCTTAATAGTGTATGTGGATGATATCATCTTGATAGGTGATGATGAGGAAGAATCAGTAAAGATGAAAAAGCATTTAGTCAAGGAATTTGAAATTATAGACCTTGACTACTTAAAATACTTTCTAGACATAGAGGTGGCTTGTTCTAAGAAATGAATATTTGTTTTCCAATGCAAATATGTCTTAGACTTGCTAAAGAAAATATGTATGTTTGGATGTAAACTTACTGATATTCTAATGGACTCAACAGAGAAGTTGGGAGATGGACAGAACAATACACTAGTGGATAAGGGGAGATATCATAGATTTGTAGGGCGTCTCATATACTTCTTCCATACACGACCTGACGTTGGATTTTCGCAGTAAATAGAATTATAAGATACTTGAAGATGAGCCTTAAAAGAGGAATACTTTATAAGAACAATAGCATAAGAGATATTGAAGTTTTCTCTGATGGTGATTAGGCTAGAAGTGAAACTGACAAGAGATCTATTTCAGGTACTGTTTCTATGTACGGAGAAATCTTGTAACATGGAGAAGCAAAGAACAGTATGTGATTTCTAGAAGTAGTGCAAAGGAAGAATTTAAATCTTTAACTCTTGGTATTTGTGAAGGAATGTGGGCACATAGACTATTAAGTGAATTGAGCTACCATTAGCATTGCAAAGAATCCAGTACATCATGATAGAAAAAAATATATTGAGATAGACTGACATTTCATCGTTGAAAAGATTGATAAGTCAACTATTCAGTTGATTTATATCCCTACAAAAAATTGCTGATATACTCACTAAAGAACCAACTTTGAAGATCTAACTAGCAAGTTGTGCATGTACATCTATGGCCCAGCTTGAGGGAGAGTGTAGAATAATACAGGAGTTTATTTTATAATATTCTAGTGTAACTGTTTTATTTCAGATTGGTTGTTATCCTGTATAATTTAAATTTGTTTACTGGGTTAGTAGGATTCCCACCAGTAATTATGTATATATATAGCTATACCCTATCATGCAATACACAAGTGAGAAAATTCAATTCTCAAGAAATTTATAGTTTATTGTTGTTTTCTTTTTGTGGTCCCTGTGTTGTTGTTTCTGTTTTTCATTTTCCATTTGTTGCTATCTATTTTGGTCATTTCCTTGCTCTTCATCATGCCTTTAAGATTGCGGAAAACATGTGAGATTTGTTGGTCAGGGAGTAATGGGTCTGGTTTGTCCTCTCTCATGGATGAGATGCATGCAGCAGTTCAAACTGATCCACCAAATGGTTTTCTCATGGGTAGAACTAAAAGGAGTCCAGTGATTCACTTTATGCAAACAATTATTGATGAAAGTCAATGAAAATGGCAGAAGTGCTTAGTTGGATATCTATTGGACAAGAGAGAATTTACTACCAGATGCATGCAAAGACTCATATATAAGCATTGGCATATGTGAGGAAACGTCCAGATTGTGGGTCAAGATAGGAATTATTTTGTTTGAGTTTGATTCACCAGAAAATAGAGAATATGTTTTAAAGGAAAGTCCTTGGGCTACAAAAGGAGCAACTATCCCAATGCTACCTTAGCAACCCAACATGGTTTCGCCCAATCATTTTTTTGTGTCCTTGGATATTTGGATACAATTTTGGGCTTACCTTTAGAATATCAGCTTCGTATAACTGCAGGGACTTCGAGTACCTTGATTGGTACTGTCAAGGATGTTGACTGGGATGAAAATTATCCTCAAAATATAAGGTTTTTAAGGGAAAAGGTAACTATCAACCCTTGGTAGCCATTGATTATGGGTTTTGTTCTTAATCTTGATAATGGTAGCTCTATTTGGATTGCTTGCCGTTATGAACATGTTTTTAAATTCTGCCAAAACTATGGTTGTATTATTCATTTACCTTAACATTGTTTGTGGAATGCTGAAAGGGTGGATCAAATTTTTAGATTTCAAAACCAAGTTATTTTACAGCGTTATGATATCTTTCCCAAGTTCTTTTAGTTAGTGAGACGAAAAGGATCGTAGAACAAATTCAATCAAATTGATTTTTAGCAATGGGAAATTTGTTTATACCATGAGGGACAATATTCTTTTATCCAATGAATACCAATGATCAAGGAGAGTGCTTGGCGAGGCATGACGGGGATTTGCCGCCTGTACAAGTCATGCAACATCATGTAGAAACATGTAGCAACAATTCTTTTTTAGGAATTGATGAGAGGAATCTGGCTGAAGGGCTTCTAGACAACCTTGATCAACCAAGCATAAGGGTCCTTTACTTTGAATGACCAAAGTAAACTTTTAACTCTTCTGGCTTCACAATTTGAAGACTTTTCACAAGGCTTATCAATGCAAGGCAGGTGTCAGGGGCAGGAACATTTGGGAGGTTTTAAATCAATTGCAGGCAGACCTTGCCGTCCACTAGTTAATTTCAACTGTAATTAATGTAGAAATGAGGTAACATCTATGGAAATTGATTTGGAAATTGGCAGCCTTAATTTAGAACCTTCTGTTTGTATGGATATTGACCATTCTTCTTATTCTCACTCTTTAAACTCTGACTTTTAATGATTCAAATTTTGCTCTATACTTAGATCGGTCTAACCTATATATTTTTGAATTGTCACAAGTCATGAACACAGGTTTTCAATTTTTTTTTTCAATTATTATACTCATTGGCACTAGGAGTAGGTTTAGCCATTGTGGTAAAAAATGGTCCTTCAAACCATATGATTTGGGATTTGATCATACGCCAACTTTTGAAGATTTGGAGTATTACATATTGATATTCAACTCTGATTTACATGACAAGCAGGACTAGTACTTTTTCAATGTCACCTTTAAATTGGTTCTTTTGTTTTCTATGGTTTGCCTACTCGCAGATGAAGTTTTTGAAGTTGCAACCGAGATGGGAAAAGCATGATGCTTTAGAACAAAGGCCAAATTCTTCACTGCCACCTTGCATTCCGTCAATACTTAAATGGTATGTCAGGAAAAAGAAGAGAGCTCAAGGTCACAAACAGGAAGGAGATTTTTCAAAGTTGTTGATGGTCAGAAAGAAAAGATCCAATCAGGCATCTAATTTCATTCCTTTGGCTATGTCAGACTATACCTCCGCATCAAACTCAAGTTCCACACTTTTTGAAGGTTATGCCAGTGATGTTTTGGTTCTAAAGCTTGGGCGTTGGGAAGTTGGCCTTTCTCAGCTTCTCCTTTTGCCATTAAGCTTTTAAGCTGAAGTTGTTGGGGTTTAATCTGCACCAAACAATTCATAGATTGCAGCAACTTTTAAGAAAAAAAAAAAGCTCCAACTTTTATTTTCCTTATGGAGATAATGATCCCCCTTGTCAGAGTAACTAGGCTTCTCAGCAGACTTGGATATGATAAGGTTGTAGGTACAGATCCAATTGGTCATCCAGATGGCATCGTTTTAGATTGGAAAGCAGAAAAAAGTGCTCGATGCTAGAACTAATTGAACACCGGATTCATACATGCTCTAAGAATCACTCAAGTACTCAATTTTTCATTTCTTTCATTTATGGTTTTCCTCAATACCAGCAGTGTCCTAATATTTGGAGCTAGCTTTGTCATATTGCTAAATATATTAATCATGCATGGTTATGTATTGGTGATTTTAACCAAATCTTATCCTTTCAAGACAAATTTAGCTCTTACTTGATGTTCAAAGGCATATAGGATTTCCATAATGTTATTAACACTTGCAGCCTTATTGATACCAAGCCTAAAGAGTCGTAGTTCACATGGACAGACAACAAGAACTCCTAGATCGAGCTCTATGTAATAAGGATTGGTTGGATTTTTTTGAATATACTCAGTTATATAACTTCACGTTATTTTGCTCTGATCATGGTACTATATTATTATTTACTGTTACTTGTCCCACCTTTAAATCATGATCATTCTAGTTTTGAGGTAACGAGGTTGCCTTTTTTTTTTTTTTAATCAAAGTGATTAAATTATGGCATCTTATAAACTTATTTACAAATTGAAAGCTCTTAGAGGAAGGCTTAGGGAATGGCATAAGTCCTTTGTTGGTAAGCTTAAGAATAGAATAGAATAGTTAAATAAGGAATTAATGCGTTTACAAGAACAAATTGATTTGAGTCAAAAGGCGAAGGAACATATTGCATTTCTTTGTAAATGTGAAGAGCTTCTTTGGGCTCAGAAAGCTAAAGCCTTGTGGCTTGTGCAGGGAGATAGAAATACAACTTATTTTCATTTTGTAGTTAAAATAAGACTAAGTCTCTCATATCTCTCTTTTGAAAAATGATCAAAGTGCATGGATTTTGGATTACCAGTCACTTGAAATATGGCCATTAATTTTTTGTTCTCTGAACTTTACAATCCTAACGATTCAAACCAAGTCGGTAATATTCTGAGTGAGATAGTAGATATTCTATTCTAGTTCTAAATCTTCCTCAGCTTCAAATTCTTCAAGCACCAATCAGTACAGAAGAAATTGAGAGTGTAGTTTTTCAATCAAAATTTGATAGTGCCCCTGTTCCAGATGGTATGCCAACATAATTTTATCAACATTAGTGGAGTTTGCTTCAAGATGGAATTATATAGATGGTAAAATCTTTCTTCAACGCTGGCTTCCTACTGAAAGCATTGAATCAGACTTTTATCACTCTGATTCCTAAGTCAGAGAGCCCGTAAAGCTATAAAAAATTTCGACCTATTGAGCTATGTAATATTTCTTTCAAAAAGAAAACTTTGGAAGCTTTAATCACACCACATCAATATGCTTTGATCAAAGGTAGACTAATTTCTTATAACATAATGCTAAGTTCTGAGGCAATGCAATACATTCAAGGATGTAAAAAATAAAGGAAACCATGGGCTGCTTTGAAGGTGAATATACACAAAACTTAGGTTAAATTATCTTGGCATTATTTCTAGGCAGTGCTAAAAAAAAGGGTTTTCCTCAACATTGGATACAAATCATTATGCAATGCATTTTCTTAGCAATTTTTATTCAATGGCAACCCAACTAAAAGGATTGATCCTAATAGGGGCATAAGGCAAGGTGACCCTCTATCTCCATATATTTATATTATGTAAATGTGATGTCTTGTCTTATCTTTAAAGTGTAGGAGGATAAACACCGGAAAGGTATCAAAATTGCAAGAAGGGCAATGTGGTTACCTTGTCCGATCCATGCCTATGATACTTTGTTTTTATTTGAAGCCACTCCTAAGAACTTCCATCAAGTTATTTTGGAGCGTTATAAAAAATTAGCAAGGCACTTGGTTAGTAAGAACAAATCCATCCTTATTTTTAGCCCTAATACCCTTCATCATTTCAAAAAGTTTCTATCCAGTATTTTTGGGATTAAATTTGCTTCTAAATTGGGCAAATATTTAGGGACATGGGTCGACAGTTATCAAGATAAAAAATAATAATTGAATTGAATATTCTAGATAGATTGCAATCAAAACTACAAACTTGGAAAACCCAACTTTCACAGGCTGCTAGGTTAACTTTGATTCAATTGGTGTTGCATTCTTTACCGATTTATCAAATGTCCTATATAGAATTCTCTAAATAATGGTGTCATAAATTGGAATCTTTAGCTACATAATTTTTCTAGAGCTTCAAGGAGGATAAGCCAAAAACCCATCTTCTAAGTTGGAAAAGACTAGCTTTGCCAAAATGCTAAGGTGGGTTGGGATTCACATCCCTTCATTCTTTTAATATGGGTTTACTAGCAAAACAATTCTGGAGATGAACTAATAGCACAAATTCTCTATTTTTAAAAAAAGTTTAATTGCAATCTTGATCCTCCTAGTTTTAGAAATGCATCAATATAGTATTCATATAATTTGTAATATAAATTTAGTTTTTCTAATTTTAATAAATAAATTATAATATTTCTGTTAAATTTACTTTTTATTCTATTATTAATCTATCGTATATATATTACGTGAATATCACTAAATGACAAATGATATAATCAATCATTTAAGAAGCCACATTAACCATAAATTTAGTGATGTACATGTAATATACACATGTCAAATTAAAAATAGAATAAATAGTTAATTTAACAAAAAAATATTGGCTCATTTTTTAAAATTAAAGAGATTAAATTATATTACAAATTATAATAAGATTAAATTGACACATTCCTAAAAATAGAGGGGCCAAAAGTAAAATTAAGCCTTTTAAAAATTTTAGGACAAAATACTTGAAGCTTAAATGTGAAGATATTCTATATAGACATCCCAAAAACTCTTGGAGATGTAAAGGAAATTTCAAAACCCTCATCCTTTTTAAGAATAATTTATCTTGGCAAATTTGGTAAGGGTGATTCAATTAATCTAAATCACCACCTTTGGTGGCCTGTGCACTTTCATCATCCTAATCAACCCAGGTTGGTTAGTGATCTTATTCTACACAGTCTTTCTCGTTGGAATTTTGATATTCTAAAAGAGTTATATGACTTGCAGCCATAGAAGGTAACTGTTAGTCTTTTCTTTTCGACTACTGATGGCCAAGATAAATTAGTTTGGAAGGGGAACTAGTCTGGAGTAAAGGATGGATACAAATAGTGGACTGCGAATCTTCAGGGAAACAATAATGATAATCATATTTTTAGTCAAAATTGGAATGTCTTGTGGAAACTTGAACTTCCTCCTCGACTTGTTCTTTTTCTATTAAAGATAAAGAATAATATCTTACCATTGAATCATATTCTTAAAATACATCACATTCCTATTGAAGCTTTTTGCCCCTTTTGTCAACAAGGTAGAATCTATTAACCATATCCTTTTACACTGATTTTGCCCAAGCGGTGTGGTTTGGCTTGACTTAGTCTATCAGAACCACCCAGACAATGCCTGATGATTTTGGATCCTCGATCGATGTTTGGTTGGAAAAGCTTGGTTGCTGTAAATATATTGCGGTGGAGGAATTCCTTTTTTTTTTTTCTCATTCTTTACTTCATTTGGGTTGCAAGAAATGATACTGCGTTTCAACGAGAGTATGATTCTGATTAATGTCTTCAATAGAGTTTTTGTGACTTTTCCAAAACATCTTCAGGCTGGGAGACCCTTCATAAAGCAAAGATAATAAACACGGAAGAACTCCTCTGCAAGACTCAATCACCTACCAAAACCCTTGGAATTCAGGATGGTCTTTGACAAGGAACTAAATTTCTTTTCTTTTTCATCGAAATGATCGAAACGTTTCCGTTTTTTGAGTTACCGACACGAAACAGAGTTATCGAAACGAAACGAAACGAAGTGTTTGTTAAGAAATTATGCTATTTCGATTAAAATTATTATGTTTCGAAATGTTTTGGTAGAAATATTCTTATTTCAATATAAATTTCGGTAGAAATACTCTTGTTTCGAGTTATTTCGATGGAAATACTCTTGTTTCGAGTTATTTCGATGGAAATACTCTTATTTCAATGAAAATACTCTTGTTTCGAATTATTTCGATGGAAATACTCTTATTTTGAGTTATTTCGATAAAAAAATACTCTTGTTTCGAGTTATTTTGATAGAAAAATATTAAACTAATTTGAAAAATAAAAAAATTGATAATCTAAAAATAGATAAAAGTAACATTATATCATATCCAATACCAAGTTATTTTCTCTCACAATTCACAACATTTTTATTAACTTCATACTCTCCCTCCTTTGTTCTCATAACATTATTTTCCTTCATTATCTTTATTTTAAAGAAGAAACTATAAATATGATGAAAAGAGAGATTGAAAGACAAAGAGAGAGGAAGATATATAAAGATAGAAATAGAATCATGATCGAGAGAGAGAGAGACTTAAATATAAATGTCACGAAAGAGTTAAGAAGAAGATGGAGAGATAGATACAAAAGAGAGATTGTTGTTAAATGCTATTAGAATTTGAGTTGGAGTTCCTACTGTAGTAGCATATTTACTTATTATTCAATTATAGATATTAATTTGAATTATTTTTAATATAATTTTATATTTCTATTTCATTAATATTATGTTAAAATCTTTTTAAATTTTAAAAAAATATTATTTGAAATGTTTTTTAAAAAATCTTCCGTTTCCTCGAAATTTTCGAAACGTTTCGAAATGTTTCCGTTTCTGAAATCACCGAAACAGTACCTCGAATCGAAATTTAGTACCTTGAATTAAACAACGAAGATTTTGGAGTAGGCATTACAATTTCTTTTTTCTTTAACTAAGCATCACAAGAAGCTTTTAGAAGGAAACTCTACTTCTAAGGTGCTCAGCAATATAAGGAAAGATATTAATTTGTGTTGTAGGTTGTTCGGTTGGCACTTCTTTTCTTTACTTCATGATCATGTTAGATTTTCTCTTCTAACTTATCTTGTAAGTAAGGTATTAAATTTCGTTTCGAGGTACCGTTTCGATTTCGGTGACTTCAAAAACGAAAATATTTCGAAAATTTCAAAGAAATCGAATTTTTTTTTAAAAACGTTTCAAATACTTTTTTTTTTAAATTTTAAAATATTTTAACATAATATTAATTATATAGATATATAAAATTATATTAAAATTAATTACAATTAATATGTATAATTAAATAGTAAGTAAACATGCTACTACAGTAAAGACTCCAACTCAAATTCTAACAGTATTCAACAAGAATTTCTTTCTTGCATTTATCTCTCCATCTTCTTTTTAATTATTTCGTGGCATCTATATTTAAATCTCTCTTTTTGTCGACCATGATTCTGTCTCTATCTTCAGGTATTTTTCTCTCTCTTTGTCTTTCAATTTTTTTTTCATCGTTTTTGTGGTTTTCTCTTTAAAATGAAAATAATAAAAGAAAACAATGTTACGAGAACAAAAGGAGAAAGTTAATAAAAATATTGTAATTCATGGGAGAAAATAATTTAATGTTAGATGTGATATGATGTTACTTTCATCTACTTTTAGATTGTCAATTTTTTTATTTTTCAAATTAGTTTAGTACTTTTTTATCGAAACCAAAGAACTAAATTTCCTTTCTTTTCCATTGAAATGATCGAAACATTTCTGTTTCTTGAGTCACCGATATGAAACGGAGTCATTGAAATGAAACGAAGTGTTTGTTAAGAAATTATATTATTTTGATTGAAATTATTATGTTTTGGAATATTCCGGTAGAACTACTTTTGTTTCGGTAGAAATATTCTTATTTCGATGAAAATACTCTTGTTTCAAGTTGTTTCGATAAAAATACTCTTATTTTGAGTAAGGTACTAAATTTCGATTCGAGGTACCGTTTCGGTGACTTCAGAAACGGAAACATTTCAAAACGTTTCGAAAATTTTAAGGAAACGGAAGATTTTTTAAGAAACATTTCAAATAATATTTTTTTAAAATTTAAAAAGATTTTAACATAATATTAATGAAATAGAAATATAAAATTATATTAAAAATAATTCAAATTAATATCTATAATTGAATAATAAGTAAATATGCTACTACAGTAGGAACTTCAACTCAAATTCTAACAGCATTTAACAACAATCTCTCTTTTGTATTTATCTCTCCATCTTCTTCTTAACTCTTTCGTGACATTTATATTTAAGTCTCTCTCTCTCTCGATCATGATTCTATTTCTATCTTTATATATCTTCCTCTCTCTTTGTCTTTCAATCTCTCTTTTCATCATATTTATAGTTCCTTCTTTAAAATAAAGATAATGAAGGAAAATAATGTTATGAGAACAAAGGAGGGAGAGTATGAAGTTAATAAAAATGTTGTGAATTGTGAGAGAAAATAACTTGGTATTGGATATGATATAATGTTACTTTTATCTATTTTTAGATTATCAATTTTTTTATTTTTCAAATTAGTTTAATATTTTTCTATCAAAATAACTCGAAACAAGAGTATTTTTCCATCGAAATAACTCAAAATAAGAGTATTTCCATCGAAATAATTCGAAACAAGAGTATTTTCGTCGAAATAAGAGTATTTCCATCGAAATAACTCGAAACAAGAGTATTTCTACCGAAATTTCTATTGAAATAAGAATATTTCTACCAAAACATTTCGAAACATAATAATTTTAATCGAAATAGCATAATTTCTTAACAAACACTTCGTTTCGTTTCGATAACTCTGTTTCGTGTCGGTAACTCAGGAAATGGAAACGTTTCGGTCGTTTCGATGGAAAAGAAAGGAAATTTAGTTCCTTGATTTTGAGTTATTTCGAGTTATTTCAATAGAAAAGTACTAAATTAATTTGAAAAATAAAAAAATTGACAATTTAAAAATAGATGAAAGTAGTATCATATCACATCCAATACCAAATTATTTTCTCCCACAAGTCACAACATCTTTATTAACTTCCTACTCTCCCCATTTGTTCTCATGACATTTTTTTTCTTCATTATCTTCATTTTAAAGAAGAAATTACAAAAATGATGAAAAGAGAGAGAAAAATACTTGAAAATAGAGACAGAATCATGGTCGACAGAAAGATATATTTAAATATAGATGCCATGAAAGAATTAAGAAGAAGATGAAGAGATGGATGCAAGAGAGAGATTGTTGTTGGATACTGTTAGGATTTAAGACAGAGTTATTATTGTAGTAACAAGTTTATTTACCATTCAATTATAGATATTAATTCGAATTAATTTTAATATAATTTTATATGTTTATATAATTAATATTATGTTAAGATATTTTAAAATTGAAAAAAAATATTATTTAAAATTATTTCAAAATGTTTCTATTCTTGAGTCATCGAAACGGTACCTCGAAACGAAATTTAATGCTTTGATCGAAACAATTCGAAACAAGAGTATTTTTACCGAAATTTCCATTGAAACTAGAGTATTTCTATCGAAACATTCCAAAATATAGTAATTTCGATCGAAATAATATGATTTCTTAACAAACACTTCATTTTATTTCGATAATTCCGTTTCGTGTCGGTGATTCAAGAAACAGAAACGTTTCGATTATTTCGATAGAAAAGAAAAGAAATTTATTTCCTTACTTGTAAGAAGCACAACTTAGGTTCGATTGATTTCATTTAATAATATTTTATTTTTACCAAAAAAAGAGAGTATAAATATGGTGTAGAACCAAATAGACATAAAGAGAATCCACTCTCAACTAAATATCAATTTTCATTTTTCAATAATCAAAAGTGTAAGAAACAATAACCAAGGTGACCTATATATATAGGCAACTAAAATAAAAAATCTTAATCTTAATGAAATACTAAAATTTAAATTCTAATCCTAATACTAATGACAAAAAAATTCTCAATACTTAAATACCCAAATGATAATTACTAACTAGTCTTAAAATTATCCTATTATAATTAATTACAAATAATAAATCCCAAAGTATCATTACAGCAATAGTAATATAATAATAATAATAATAATAATAATAATAAACCATAACTATATCTTCTCTTCTTGTCACTTTTCACTTGTTGGAAACAATTCATCCCCAAGTCTTGTAATGAAGAAACAACATAAAAATATAGGTAATGGTAGGCAGTAATGACAGTGACACTGGAAGGAATATCAAAAGCAAAACTTTTGAATTAATATAATTTTTATTAATATCAAATTTAATAATTTCAATATCCATAAGTTCATATTCAATTTTAATATTTTTAATCTCTTTAATTTCTTTAGATTTAGGATTGATAATATTAACATTGTTAATCTTTTCAGTTACTTCAAAAATAATAATTTTAGTATTAGTATCTTTTTCGACAACTTCAACTGTGATAAAATTTAACTCTTTTTGTAACTGTTTATTAATTTTTTTAAAATAATTTTCAATACAATTTTTCTAGTGATTTTTTTCACATCTTTATATATCTTATTAATTTTTTTTCATATCTTTAAAAGAATATCGGTATTGTCATAATGAGAATATTCTTTATTATTATGATCATTACTCAAATAATTAGAATTTAAATAATAATTACAATAATAAGAATACTAATTATCATTATGGAATCATTGTAGCTATAATTGATTATAATTCCTAAATGAATAAGAATCTCATCTTTCATTATACATTCTATGCTTTCAATCAAGGTATTAAATTTTATTTTGAGGTATTGTTTCGGTGACTCCAAAAACGGAAATATTTCGAAAATTTCGAAAATTTCGAAGAAACGAAAGATTTTTTAAGAAACGTTTCAAATAATTTAAAATACTATTTGTTTAAAATTTTAAAATATTTTTACATAATATTAATGATATAGATATATAAAATATTAAAATTAATTGAAATTAATATCTATAATTGAATAGTAAGTAAACATGCTACTGTAGTAAGGACTTCGACTCAAATCCTAACAGCATTCAAAAACAATATCTCTTTTGCATCCATCTCTCTATCTTCTTCTTAACTCTTTCGTGACATCTATATTTAAATCTCTCTTTCTATCGACTATAATTCTGTCTCTATATTTAGATATATTTCTTTCTTTTTGTCTTTCAATCTCTCTTTTTATCATTTTTGTAGTTTTCTCTTTAAAATAAAAATAACGAAGGAAAACAATGTCATGAGAATAAAGGGGGAGAGTAGGAAGTTAATAAAGATGTTGTGACTTGTAGGAGAAAACAACTTTGTATTGAATGTAATTGATGTTATTTTCATCTACTTTTAAATTGTCGATTTTTTCATTTTTCAAATTAATTTAGTACTTTTATATCGAAACAACTCGAAATAAGAGTATTTCCATCGCAATAACTTGAAACAAGAATATTTCTATCGAAACAACTCGAAACAAGAGTATTTCCATCGAAATAAGAGTATTTCTATCGAAATAACTCGAAACAAGAGTATTTCTATCGAAATAACTCGAAACAAGAGTATTTCCATCGAAATAACTCGAAACAAGAGTATTTCCATCGAAATAACTCGAAATAAGATTATTTTCATCGAAATAACTCGAAATAAGATTATTTTCATCGAAATAACTCGAAACAAGAGTATTTCTATTAAAACAACTCGAAACAAAAATATTTTTACCGAAACAATAGTATTTCCACCAAAAGTTTCACTGAAATAAGAGTATTTCTATCGAAACATTTCGAAATATAATAATTTCAATCGAAATAGCATAATTTTTTACCAAACACTTTTTTTCGTTTCGATAACTCCGTTTCGCGTCGATGACTCAAGAAACGGAAACGTTTCGGTCGTTTCAATGAAAAAAAAAAAAGAAAATTTAATTCCTTACTTTCAATACTCATTATGCTACTAATAGTGATAAGCTATAAAACTAAGCACATTAATAACTTATTTATGATAAAAAGTATGGAGATATGCTCCATCACATGACAAAATTTTAAGGGTTGAGTTGGTTGATAGAAACACAAATCAGAAGGCTTGATGGTTGTGTAGAGATTAATGTTAAGCTCTAATACCAATTTAATGTAAAACCAAAAAGATACACAAAGAATCCACTGTGAACTACATCAATGTCAACTTTTATTATTTAATAATCAAAAGCTTAAGAAACAATAACTAAGTAAATCCATATATATAAACAACTGTTATAAGAAACTTAATCCTAATAAAATATTGAAATTTAAATTCTAATTCTAATAAAATAATATAAAAAACTAATTATAATACTAATGAAATAACAATTCTTTATACTGAAATACTCAAATAATAACTACAAATAATATTAAAATTAATCTAGTATAATTAATTATAATATCATAAGTATCAAAGATCACTACATAAATGATAAATAATAAAATAAACCTTAACTCTATTTTCTCATCTTGCATTAAAATAATTTTTAAATTTGAATATTCAAAATAAATATTAGTTGGCAACAATGTAGGTGAACTGTTTGAGTACTAACCTGTAATAGAGTTTAAAATTGTGCTATTCATCACATGGTGATGATTATTTTTTCATTTCAAAGTTTCTCCGACTATGATTGTTTGTGGAAAAAAAAGGGGGGGGGTGTTTGAGAATTTTGAGGAGAGCGTTGACCATAACTGAAAAAGACACAAATAGGTTCTGATTTTTGACTGTCCTCCGCCGTTCCATCCCTTTGATAGATAGAGAGGGATTCAAGTTGAAGGCAAATTCTCCCAGTGGAGACTTAGGAGGCTAAGGTGAATCAGACATACAGGAACTAGGAAAATGACGGAAATGAATAAATCAGAGCTGATCTTCATTCCTTCACCGGGAATTGGCCACTTGGTATCGGCCCTCGAATTTGCAACGCGCCTAATCAACCGTGATAATCGCCTTTCCATCACAGTCATCTGCATCAAGTCGCCACATAATCCCTTTTCAGAGTCGTACATCAGATCAGTTTTAGCATCACAACATCGAATCCAACTCGTTGATATTCCTGAAATAGACCCACCTCCACCAGAGCTACTAAAATGTTTCGCACACTACGTCCACGTCTTCATAGAAAGTCTTGTACCTCATGTCAAAGCCGCTATTCAAAAAATTTTAGCATCCTATTCTAACTCGGATTCAAACCCAGTTGTTGGGTTGGTCCTTGATTTCTTCTGTATGTCCATGCTTGATGTGGGCAAGGAACTCGGTATTCCTTCTTATTTGTTTATGACCTCAAATGCAGGATTTTTGAGCACCCTACTTTCCCTTCCGAAACGTCAAATTGATAATCAGTTTAGTGATTCTGATCCAGAGTTACTGATCCCAGCTTTCTCCAATTTAGTTCCCCCGAGGGTTTTGCCTAGCGCTTTATTTGATAAAGATGGGGGATATGCTGCCTATTATAAGCTTGCTCAGAGGTTCACAGATACCAAGGGGATCATTGTAAATACATTTTCTGAGTTGGAGCAGTATGTTATTGATGTATCATCTGATGACCAAATCCCTTCAGTCTACGCTGTTGGTCCTGTGATTGACCTCCAAGGTCAGCCTCACCACAATTTGGACCAAGCTGAGCATGAAAAGATAATGAAATGGCTTGATGATCAAACCCCTTCCTCTGTTGTCTTTCTTTGTTTTGGGAGCAGGGGAAGCTTTGGACCATCTCAAACAAGAGAAATAGCACTAGGACTTCAGCATAGTGGAGTTAAGTTCTTGTGGGCTATGCGGTCGCCACCAACTAAAGACAATGCAGACAGAACCTTCCCAGAAGGTTTCTTAGAATGGATGAAAGATAAGGGAATGCTATGTGTGTGGGCACCACAGGCGAAGGTTCTGGCCCACAAAGCCATTGGTGGGTTTGTATCTCATTGTGGATGGAACTCTACCTTGGAGAGCTTGTGGTTTGGGGTGCCAATTTTAACATGGCCTATGTATGCAGAACAACAGCTAAATGCGTTTAGGATGGTAAGAGAATTTGGTTTAGCAGTGGAGCTGAGACTGGATTATAGAAGCGATGGTGATCTCGTAATGGCAGAGGAGATAGAGAGAGGGCTAAAAAACTTGATGGACAGAGACAACAAGGTATACAAGAAGGTGCAAGAGATGAAAGAGAAAGCTAGGAAAACTGTCCTTTGTGGTGGATCATCATTCATTTCTACTGGAAAGCTTATTGAGGACATGATAGCCAGTAGAACTAGCAAGTGATGGATGATCTTTGTTGTATTACATTAGATAGAACTGCACCTTCCTTAAAATCTGAATAAGCCATAAGCCATTAATTGTCCTTTGTGGTGGATCATCATTCATTTCTACTGGAAAGCTTATTGAGGACATGATAGCCAGTAGAACTAGCAAGTGATGGATGATCTTTGTTGTATTACATTAGATAGAACTGCACCTTCCTTAAAATCTGAATAAGCCATAAGCCATTAATTGGAATGTTTCAGGGAAATGACTCGTTGCCTTTGTTTATAACACAAGCAACGTTGTCTTTCTGATTGGAAAATTTGATTAAATATGCTTTGAAACTATTTAAGGTTGTGTATGATAAGAATAGTTAAGCCTAGCAATTGTGACTATTCCTTCTTGTCTTTTCAAATTTTCTTTCAGGGAGAAGGGTTTCAAAGCAGTGACCATTAACATTGAGTTTACAGCTTCTCCATGCCTTCCATCATTTTATCAAATGAATAGAGCAAACTGGCAACGGAAACATTAACAATAATGGTAACAAATTCAACTTGATTTAAAAAAATTTAGTTTAACTAGCATACTCTTTGGGTGTCAGTTGTGTGTGAGTTCATAAACCAACAGGGCAAAGAAATATAACATACCAATTTGGCTCAAATCAAATCATTCAAACTTGAGAAACCAGGAATAACAGCCTGTAGAAACTTGGAAAGCCATCGCAACCTTCTAGAATTGGATGCATCTTCCCGTATTTTTTCAGAGTTTCTTCCAACCTTCCCAATCTCATCCCTTCTGCCATATTAGCTTGCAGAAGTCAATGAAAGAATCAATTACTGCATTACAATACCAACGATACTAACTGACAACACTAACAGCACAGTTACATTAAACTACCCTACAGCTGGCCCAATTAGTTGCACCAGCTTAGACATTTGTCAACTCCTTATTGTTACTCGATAATACCGCATCCATTCTGGCCTCTTCCTTGCTATTGCTTCACGTTTTCCTAATACCTCATCTGCTGCTTTGCTGCTGAACATCTTCCAAGTTGCTATCAGTCCTTGTAATTATTTGAATGCAACTGTATACAAACTTGGCCTTGTTACTGGGTTGTTAAGACCCATTTGGATAGCAGAGCTTACAGCTTATCAAAACTTATCTATCAGTATAAGTGTTTTTATATTAAAAAAACAGTGTTTGAATAAATTTAAATAAATAACTTATCAATGTTCAATAAACTAATTTTAACTTATTTCATAAGTCAGTTTTTTAAACTTATGAAAAAAACTCCTGTGAAAACTCAAATTTACATGATCAGAAAGTTATTTTGCACTTTTACAAGTTAAAATTTTATCAAAACTATACCATTCACCTTTCTCCTTCCATCAAAACTATATCCAAATATTTTTTAAAAAATTTATAAATTTAAAAAATACTTTTTTAAATATGTATCCAAACACTAAATAACTTAATTTAAAAGTCCTTCTTCTATAAGTACTTAAATAAGTTGTATACTTAAATTAGACTTTACTGAGACAGGGCTTATAGTTAAGTAGAAGGTCATTTGCTCCTTAATCTTTTTGCACCCACTTCTTTATTGTTTTGCAATCAAGAATTTCTCCTTTGTTTCCAGTATACTTTGTGCATAATTCAGATCGTTGTAAAAATTGACAATTCAACTGATATGAATTTTTTTTCATAAATTTCAAATCCGCCAAAATTGATAGGAAATATTTGAAATTAAATCTTTTAATAATTTGATTCAATTATTATTAATGAATTAAATTGAATTCTTTATTAAAAAATGTTTTTATCCAAAAAATTTGTGCAAAAAATAATTAAAAATCTATAGCATTTAATTAAATTCAATTATTTGAAAAGCATTTAATACAATGGAAATTCCATTGAGATTTTAATTTTACAATATTACCCTCGTGAGTATCTCAATATATCAGTACGAGCAAAAGCAAAGAGGGTGTTACGACAGAATCCATCTGTTGAACTGAACAACATACCACTCAGACTCATTTAAGCCAATCTCTATCATTTGCTCCTCTAAAAAATATTGCAGATACTAAGAAAGAAGCAACAGCTGCTAAGCTTGCTGCCTTTACATCCTCCGCTCATGCTAACACATGTTCCTTCTTCTCTTGTTGCTAAAGAAGGTGAATCCATGAATGTTCGATTGGTATATCTTGCTCAATATGTAGGAATGGAGAGATAGGCTACTAACGGAAAAGTCTTCTGCCATCAAATGCCCATCAATATGTTATGATTTGGTTGGCACCAAGAAGATTCAACAGTAACTTGCAAAACCCAAAATTCTTGAGAGGTATCTTGCAATTAATTAATTCCCATTCTCCAAGTTAATTTTATTATTCAAAATATCAAGCAGTATGATCAGCTCACAGATACTATGACCAAAAGAAAGTTTATAATGGATAATTGTGAATGAGTTCCATGTAGCTGAGAATGTATAGTTAATGTTGGAGAAGCAAATATATATATTTTTTGGACTGGCGACAAGCAAAACGTTGTTGGATGGAATTATGCATGTTTTCTCAGCAGTTCCCTCATATTTCCTATCAAAAAGTAAACGATGGATTTATTTAGTTTTAAGGAATGATAAGTTAATCTTATATACTGCATGATGTTTTCCCCTTCCATTTCTATCTTAGAAAGCTAGTAGCTCTAACATACAGTCAATTTTAATGTATTTTTTAGCCCCTGTGCAAGACTTGGTATTCTCATTTATCTAGGCTTAATTGAACTCTAAATTTGCGGTAGTACCTTATCAAAAGAGAGAAGCTATTTGTTTATTCTGTCATGTGGCAGGTCTGCATGATGAAGTGGGGTTAGGATCTTTGGATTTAAGTGTTTTTCATTAACAATTTGAGCCCATACCTAGCTACTTGTTTAGATTATATGTTAATATGCTCTATGAACTCTCCTTGCTTGCTCTGGCTAGCTATTGGTCAGATATTTCCTCATTATATCATAGTAAAATAGTATGAACACTAAAGAACCATATAGCAACTTGACTAGATGAATTTAAAGTGTTTGGGATCTAGTTTGTTTATAATCAGTTCCAAAGAATAAAAATAATTAGCATTCTTGAACTAAAAGCTGTCCCTTCATTAATGCTTGCCTCTAGGTTGCTAATGTGGACTTCGCATTAGAACTCTAGTCATATCATTTTCTACATATGGTATTTGTAACTGGAAAAATCCAATATGTTAGATTAATCTTTGTGGATGAAAAATATAACTAGAGAGAAAGATCATTAGCAAAGTGGGCTATGCATTTTTTCTCTGAGAGGTACGCCAGTCTAGCATCTCTCCCTCTGCATTGTTCTTTCAGGTCCTTGGGGATAAAAGCACACTCCTCACTACATCATGGTTTTTTACCAACAATGAGGCCTCCTGAGATTAAAAGCAATGGAAGATTTGAGCAAGGATATTTTGGTTGGCCAATATTCTGGAAGGATGATGAGGTAGAACTGTTGTGGCCTGGTAGTTTCCATCAGGCTTCAGAGCTAGGTGGCGATGCTCATAAGAAGTTCCTACTGACTGGAAGTTCGATTTGAGTTTTAAGGAGGTGAATCCACCAGTACACATAGAGAACTCGACACCAGATTTGACATTAAAACTTTGAAGGGGTTGTTTGTCTCAGATCTGGCCTTGGTTTGTCTTCTTTATTGTTATATTATTGTACAGTAAGACATATATGTAGGGGCATGATTGCCAGAATGCTTTTTAGACTTCTTGGATTTCCTTTGCATCTCCTCTTCAATTCTCTTAGGAATCCTAGTTCTGGTCTTTTGCTTGTTATGTTTCTCTTTGTATAAGAGCTCTAGGAGGGCAATTTGGAGCTTCTGTGCTTGTCATATAAATCACGTCTTTTGATTACTGTAATTACTGAACTTCCATTGATTAGCTTTTTGTTTTTTATAAAGCTTAAGAAACAAAACTCATGGAGTTGGATCATAATCGTCAAGGTCAAAACCCATTTAGCAATGTCCCAAGTGGACAGAATGCCACATGGTGCCAAATTGAAGGGGGAAATAATCCATTTCAATATCAGTCCAAAATTACCAAAATCAACATTTAGACTGCTAAAATTACTACCAAAACTGTATCATCAGTTGGGTGGCAAAATGTTGAAAAAATCACCATCCAGACCAAGAATTCAGACCCGTAACCATCAAAAGGAACATCCCAAACTCCCAAGCATTCAACTCAATAACTCATATTTCTCACTTTGATGACTCTGAGGTGAATAGCAACTCAAAGCATCTGATTCACATTCTAAATTGCAGATTAAATGAGTCGCAGAGTACATACCTGCTAACCAAAGCCAGCGATTTGGCCCTAGCTGCGCCTTGATGAGATGGAACCGTGCTTGAATGATAAAAACTGCGCCACCCACGACCAGAATAGTGGGAAATCGAAGAGCAACCAAGTCTTGGAGCTCGGGTTAAGCTAAAGAAGGGAGAACAAAATGAAGTAATGCCTCAGGTTTAGGAATGGAAAGAACGAGAGATGAATTCAAACGAAAGATAAGAAAAAATAATTGGGGCACGGTGGTTACCAGAGGCAGTGACGGAAACGGCGACAAAGCGCTTAACGGAGACGGAGTCCGAGATTTGGAAGGCATTATGGCTTGCTGAACCAGCACTGGCGTTTTTCATGTATAAATAGAATTGATAGCAATGCTCCGCTTCACTCAGTACTGGTTAGTAGTAAAGAAAAAATTGGAAAAGAGAATTAATAATGGAATAATATAAAAAAAATTATTTTTGATATGTAATGAAAAAGAATAAAATTTTTATTATTTTATTATATTTAGTATGTTTTAAATAATAAAAGAATTGAATGAAAAATTGATAAAAAGATAAAAATATTTTTAAAATATAAAAATAGTAAAATAATATTATTTGATTTTAAAAAATTATTTAAAAATAATATAAATACAAAAATAATTAATAATATTTATTTTTATTAAAAATATTAATAAAATTGAAAAATAGTTTAAATATTATTTTTATTTTATTTATAAAAAATAAACAGCTTGTAATTTGTAAAAAAATATATATATAATTATTTTTTTATTCTTTCTTTTAATTTTTAAATACTTTGAAGATTGTATTTTTAATTGTTTATAATTTATGAATCTCATCAAACTATAGCATAAATTTAAGTTGATATTATAAGTTCATTATTTGCAAAATGCTTGCATATTGAATCAATCAGCAGCTGAAAGTAACTTGGAAAGGCCACCGGTTCCACACATGGTCCCTTTACCCACACTCACTGAAAATGACAGCAACCAAAAAGACAACACTAAAATTACTTGCAACATCAATAATTGATAAATATCGACAAAACGATTGGAAATTACAAGTTACATTATGAAGAGGACAAAAAGGATATAAAATTCTAAATCGCCAGAATATGACATTTCACTTTCTGAATTAGACCATTTGCAGCTTACTTTCATATGTCTCTTTGCAAAATGAAACTTATTTCACATCATTGCTTCTCTTATTAAATGCCAGCATAAGCACAATATTCATCTCTTATGCACTCCTAATTATAATGTCTCTCCAACTGAAAGTATGCATTGTCAAGAAAATATTGAATTCTCTGGTATGAATCTGATATCAACACCATGATAGTCGTTTGATTTATAGTAATCAACTAAACTACACTCTTCATACTGGATCAACGCATCTTCCTTTATTTATTGCTATCGCTTTTATAGGTTTTTCACTCTACCCCTTGGGTGCAATAAGTACCTTCTAACTGCAAGCATAAGCACCCAAGTAGAAGCTGAGATCTTTTCCTTGATCATCAAAAGCAGCGCTGAACTTAAAACAGTCTTCAAAATCTGAGCATGCAATCCTTTGAAAAAACCCAGTAAGCCCTCCCTTTTCCATATTGCATGGAGAACTCCAAACACCGTTTTTTGTGTTCCTCTCGCCATCTTCGAATCTGGAAGGAAGCTCACCGTTTGCTTTAAAGTCATCCTCTTTAGTTGTCATATATATATATCCACAAACACTCTACTTTTCACTCAACCCGTTTTCCCTTTCTTATTTTGTTTCTTTGCTCTCTTTTCTTTCCCTCAAAAAGTATCCAGCTTCTGTTTCAGCACCTCTAATATCTCCGAAGCGTCGCAGCCTATTGAGCCTTCGAAATCAACAAGCTTCAACGCTAACATCATCTCTGATGTCCATATCACTGATTACTTGATACATGAAGAAGAGCCCATCGATAATTATGTATCCTTTCATAGTGCCAACTATGAAGACCAGGAAATGCAGAGAACAACCGAAAAAATTGAAGATCAAACCCAGAAAACGGAGAGGAAAATGGAAAAAAAATTGCAGAGGTGAGGTCAAGAGAGGGAGAAACGCAGATCAACACCTTTGGAAGCTCAAAAAAATTGCAGAGAGGCCAAGAGAAGGAAGAACGCAGATTGGTACTTTTGGAAGCTCAAGAAATTTACAGAGAGGCCGAGAGAGGGAGGAACGTAGATCAGCACCTTTGGAAGCTCAGAAACATTGCAGAGAGGCCGAAAGAGAAGCAGAGGATGAGAGAGGGTGTTTTCTTGTTCGGCACTTGGAAGCTCACAGAGAGACTCAAGAGAGAAGCAGAGAGCTCAGGGACGAACGAAGCATACGGGGAGGAATGAAAACGAAGGGAGGGAGGACGAAGAAAAGTAAAGCGGGGGCCAAAAAAGTGGGGGTATTTCAGTATTTTTATGTGTGATTCCACGCCTTTACCACGGTTTCCTTAGCTTTTGAGAGGTAATCACCATTCCTTAGCTAAATCCATCGCATTCTGTGGGATTATAGGATTCTGTCTACCAAATGCGGTAAGCTGATGGAATGGGAATGTGGATTCCCATTCCATCCTCCCATTTCTGTCTACCAAACGGAACGTTACTCTGCTTTTGTACAAGTAGACGGGAAATCCTTGGCCACATAAGCCAGGTGGTTAGGTTGGTTTTGGCTGTTTGGAACCTTGTCAAGGGTCTGAAAATTTAGAGTAGATTTTTAGGTGAAGGAGGCCAAGGGGGTAGACATTCTAAAAATTTATCTATATTGTATGTCACGGCCCCAAATGATGGAACACATGATCGGCACGGCATAAGGGTTTCCCCCTAGCCGCAAGCCTAACGCATAGCACATACAAACATCCAGCACACAATCCAGAGTACATAATAAATATAACTGGCCACATATGCCACTTCCAATATAAGGAAATACTGTATGTATATATATATATATATATATATATATATATATATATATATATCTCATGAATCCAACATTTGTGATTCAATTTGGCCCATGGCCTCATAATACAACATCATTGTAAAACATAAAACCATTATCCAAACAACACATCAAAATATGCAAGAAGCGAGGATCCTGCCTGTAAGTTCATAGAGATACACTAGACATAACTAAACTAAACAACCAGTACAACGGAGCCTTGCCCAAACTAGGGCTCACCAATGCTATATTCAGCCTCCTAGGGAGCTGTAGTTGGATCAAAGTTTCTCTGACTATCTGTGGAGAGGAAACAGAAGAGGGGTGAGATTACCACATCTCAGTGAATGGGTAAATCATACTATAACAGAAATAGGGCAAACTAAGCACGAGTGTTTCGCAATGAATTAAATAAGTGAAATCAAGGTATAGAAAACATTAAACATTTAACCATAATTTATTGAAAGAATGCTAAACAGTTCAAATGTATGTTCAAAAGATAAAACATGATTAAATCAATAACCGTAAGCAAATCAATTATGCATGGTAAGTAATAAATGAAGATATTTATGCAATAACAATGATGAATGAGGTATTTTAGAAATATTTAATCTTTAAGAAAAATGCACTAGTTTATTGGAGGTCTTTCCTAACAGATCTATCATCTCCCCCAAGCACACAGCAAGGATAGGGTAATCACTGTAGGCGTAGACATAAGTCCACCCTAAATTTCTCCAAGCACATAGCAATGGGTATGGCAATCACTGTAGGCGTAGACATAAGTCCACCCTAAATTCTCCCAAGCACATAGCAATGGGTATGGCAATCACTGTAGGCGTAGACATAAATCCACCCTAAATCCCTGTGTCTTAGACAGTCATATGTCTGTCACAGTATCCTAGGCCGAAGCCTTAACATGACCATGGTGCACCAGGGCTAGCACTACCTGCGGCTAGCTAACAGTGATCTAAAAGGGTCCCTCCAATAGAAAAAATTTGAAATATGCTATTTAAAAAGTTTAAAGTAAAATATTTCAATAACTTTACAATAAAGCTATAATTCTCCATCTAGCTCTTTTCATGCATAAAATTCCGTTCTAAAATATATCTCATCCATGAATTCCCATGGAGACCTTTATAAACATAAACTTTCCCTTTTAAACATAGATCGTCCGTAGACGTCACATAGATGCTCATCATGCATCAAATCATTTCATGGCTAACTTAGTTCATTTCTATGACTAAGTTCGCATTTTTATAAATCTAGCTCAAATGGAGAATTATCAGTCTAGATGCTTGCCCTGAATACCTAGGGTTCAACTAGGATTGAAATTTATAATTTATAATATGGTTGGAACATATTGGTTTTCAAAGCGGTAAAACAATTTAACATACATTCCAACTAGTTAAAATCATACGAGAGAGTTATAAATCAAATTCCTAAAACATGCGCTATAGTATGAAAAACCCACTCACCTTACTAGGAGTCAAACAACGAGAATTACACCTCGTAGTGGCTCAACAACCTAGAAAATATAGACATAACATGAAAATTAGATAAATTTTAAACGTCACTATTCATGCCGAAAAACACTATTCACGCCGAAACCTAAAAACCCTATATTCTAGCATAAAAACTAATTCTAAGACTATCTATGGAAAGAATTTCGGTAAAAACGAAGCCTAAAATGCGATTGGACGAAATTTACCTTGGAGGTTACTATTCATGAGATTTTCTTGCGACAATTCGACGGTTTTCCGGCGAAACTGATCGGTGGGATTTGTAGCTCTCCTTCCCACGAGTCCAACGGTACCTTACTTGCTCAAATCGGATGTCCGGATGATGAGATATCTTAGAGAGAAAGTGGAGAAAATTCTAGAGAGAGAGGAAGGTCCAGCTATGGAGGAAATGAAGGAAAAAGGGAGGGGGGACCGCAAAAAAATGCCTCTCTGACGAATCTCGCCGCGGCGAGATTGCTGGTCCTCGATTTTCGCCGCGGCGAGTTTGGAAACCAGAAATCTCATGCTCTCGGAAAAATGCTGCAGCATTCTTGCCGCCGCAAACTCATTTAGCCGAATTTGACCAAATGTCCAACATGAAAGTTGTAACCATTTCTCTTAGATTTTTGTAGCCACTTGAATCACCTAATTTGGAGTTCATATGAAGGAGTTATACATAAAATAGTGAGCAAAGGTCCAGACCACACTATGCTGTTATTTTTGCCTCTTATCACTATAATATTAACGGAATTAGTGAAAGTTCCCAACATCAAAGTTGTAGATATATGTCTTATCTTTCCACAGAAATCAGAATTACTTAATTTAGATTTCATATGAGAGAGTTATGCTTATATGAGTGAAGAAAGGTCAGAAGAAAAGGTCAGAAACGCTCTAAAATTTTACATTATTCTCAACTTCATTGTTTCAAATGATTTGTACTTAACCTTCAAAGGTTTGAGTTATCACATTCTCCCCTCCTTATAAAAATTCAGTCCCCGAATTTTACAAAAACCAACAACATGAAAACATAAGACTACTCTTGGAACAGCTGTGGATACTTCTCTCTCATGACGTAATCTACTTCCCACGTAGCTTCTTCTTTGGAATGATTCTGCCAGATCACCTTCACTGTAGGGATATCCTTAGACCTCAACTTTTTCACTTGTCTATCAACAATGGCTACGGGTTTCTCTTCGTAGGCCAACTTGTCATCCACAAGGATTTCTTACGGTTGAATCACATGAGATGGGTCGGGTAGATACTTCCTCAACATCGAGACATGGAAGACTGGATGCACTTCACTCAATCCAGGTGGTAGGGCTAGGCGGTATGCCACTGCTCCTACCCTATCCAGAACTTCAAAAGGTCTAATATACCTCGGGCTTAACTTCCCTTTCTTACCAAACCGCATTATTCCCTTCATGGGTGAAACTCTGAGGAACACGTGATCGCCTAGAGAAAACTCCAACTCCCGACGCCTATGGTCCACATAAGCTTTCTGACGACTTTGTGCAGTTAAAAGCCGTTCCCTTATCAGCTTGACCTTCTCTATGGCGTCTTGCACCAAGTCTGGCCCTAGCAGCTTGACTTCTCCAACTTCAAACCATCCAATGGGAGATCGGCATCTTCTCCCATAAAAAGCTTCAAAAGGTGCCATATGAATACTGGCTTAATAACTGTTGTTGTATACAAACTCAGCTAATGGCAAGTATCCTTCCCGACTGCCACCAAAGTCCAAAATACATGCTCTAAGCATATCCTCCAGAATTTGAATCGTGCGTTCTGACTAGCCATCTGTTTGGGGATGAAAAGCGGTGCTTAGATCCAACCTCGTCCCCAAAGCTTCTTGAAAAGCTTTCCAAAACCTTGCCGTAAACTGTGGACCTCAGTCAGATATGATGGATACAGGGACTCCATGCAATCTGATGATCTCACGCAGATATAGGCTTGCATACTGAGCTGCACTAAAGGTAGTCTTCACTGGTAAGAAGTGGGATGACTTGGTCATTCGATCCACTATCACCCATACTGAGTCATAACCCTTAGGGGTCCTTGGTAACCCTGTAACGAAGTCTATAGTGATCCTTTCCCACTTCCACTCCGGTATCTCAATCTGTTGGTGCAAATCGGTAGGCTTCTGGTGTTCAGCTTTTACTTGCTGACAAACCAAGTACTGAGCCACAAAATCTGCTACATCCTTCTTCATTCCACTCCACCAATACAAGTCCTTGAGGTCACTGTACATCTTATTTGTTCCTAGGTGGATAGTATAGGCTGATTGATGTGCCTCCTCCAAAATCTGCTTCCTCAAAAGAGTGATTTTTTTTCTATATCACCTTTACTGTAAATATTTCTTTTGACCGTAACTTCTTTACTTGTCTGTCCATACTGGTTGTTCCTCTTAGGTTAAATCTTTATGTAACTGAATCTATGGACACTGTATAACATGTGTAGAATCAGGTAAATATTTTCGTAGTATAGACACATGAAAAACTGGATAAACATTATCCAATGTAGGTGGTAAAACCAAACAATAAGCCACTGAACCGATCGTATCAAGAATTCAAATAATTTTATATACCGAAAGGGTAACTTCCCTTTCTTTCAAAACCTCATTACCTCTTCTATGGGTGAGTCCTTCAAGAATATATATATAGTCACCAACTAATACTTTCTCGTGCTCAACATTCATAGTCCTTATAAACTTTTGACTTATATTGAGTTTCTAGTATATTTTTTTTATAATCAAATTCACTTAATCAATAACATCTTATAATAAATCTAACTTCACTGAGTCATTTAACAGAACATTTTTAACACCTCTTACATAAGGCTTACATCTTCTAATATCATTTTATTATAGACAAATTCTGTTAAGAAATCTCCTACCTATCTCAAAACATATGCTTGAAGCATGCTCTCCAAACTAGCATCATCAATTTAGATAATTCATATGCTATTTATTGCATGTTAGTCCAAATTAAATTTCCAAAGTTTAACTTTTCTCAATTCACTCACATATTAAGAAACCTATGATGTTCATGTAAAACTTCAAATGATGCCATTATAAAGTGGCATGATAATTACTGCTATGAGCAAATTCAACTAAGGACAATTAATTTCTCCAAACTTTCACCACAATAATATAAAGATACTTAAAGCATAACTTCTAATGTATAAACACATTATTTAAATTTGGTATCAGTCATACTATTATCTAATAAAGATCTTTAGACTTTCTGAATAACTCTCTTGAGATAATATATTCAATTCGTACTTACCAACATACCTGCTAATGAAAAATTTCACTTGTATCTTCTTTTTACCATTATACTAGTAAAAATTTTTTTTTATCTCAGTATATCCTTATTACCTCGGGTAATCCATATTCACAATCTATGGCTTCTTCTGAAATCTCTTTTCTCAACAATTATTCATACGTGAATTTCCAATCTCAACATAATTCACATCTTAAATACTAAATTTGATTTAGCATAGTATAAACCTTTAACACAAATATCTTGATTACTTACATTATTTTCGGACATGATTCTCAGAATATTCTCCATATTTCCAAATTAAAGATCAATTTAAATCCTACTTTCTATATTTTATCCCTTAAGAACTTCAGTACCACTAATTCACTTTATTACATCCCTCAAAGAACCATAAGGCCATCATTTTTTTTTCTATTCCTTTCATCTAAAAATCGTTATATAGTTCGGTGTCCAAACTCACTATTTTAAGTTATATTCTTCCAAGATTTCATTCATTAGTCACTTCTAACCAATTGAAATCACAAATTTTCTACTTTTGTCTTATCTATCTTCCAGTAAACCCAATATGTTCACATCCTCCTTTTATAACATTTTTCCACCACTATCTAATCCTTAAGCAATCCTAACATATATTACTTTCACTATTCATATCATGTCTGCCACTTATCCATTTCAATTCACTTTTCACACATTCATATATTTTCATGACATACTATCCAGATATCAAACACCACCCAAGTTACAATCTTGACAAACGAAATAGTCATTTACTCACTCACCTATTAGAAAACTTACGGTATTTTATGTAAAACTTCTGCCCAAAACTTCTTAAAATGCTCTCTAAAAACAATCTGTGAACTATAGTTCTCGATCAGATATAATCGATATCAATACCTTATGAAGTCTTACTATCTTATTCAAAGACAAATTTGAACTTATCAATAATCACCCATTTTTATTCAGGTATCTCTATCTGATATTGTAATCTTGCAAGTCTTTGATGTTCTACTTTTACCTGTTGACAAGTTAATCATCGAGATACAAAATCAACTATATCTTTCTTCATACTGTCCCACCAATGAATTTCTTTTAGATCTTTATACATTTTAGTTACCTCAGGATGAATTGTATATATGGATCTATGGGCTTCCTCTGAAATTTCTTCCTTAAATTCTTCTTTATTAAATACACACAATCGCTTGCCCAATCTCAGAATTCCTTCAGAGTCTACATTAAATTCAATATCACTGCCATTCTTAAATTTTCTTACATAAATAGGCATCATCATCCTGTGCCTTTTTCACCTACTCAACTAAAGATGATTGAAACTGTATGAATTTTACATGTATCACCATACAGATAATGCCTCCAAGCTCTGAGAGTAAAACTACTGCTGTTATTTCCAAATCATAAGTCTGACAATTTTTGTTCATGTAGCTTAAGTTGTCTAGATACATATGCAATCACTCGACCATATTGCATCAACATATACCTTAATCCCATTCTCTATGTATCACAACATACCGTATATCCTTCAGTGCCTAAAGAAGTAGACAGTACTGGCGCCGTAATCTAACATTTCTTAGTTTCTAACAATTTCTTTCACATTCATCTTACTAGTCAAATTTTATTGCTTCCTTTGTCAACCTCGTCAAAGGAGAAACAATTTTTTTTTTAAATGTTGAGCACCTTGTAGCTAGTCAAACATATCATCTATATGAGGTAATGAGTATTTATTCCACATTGTCACTTTATTCAATTGTCTATAATCTATGTATAGTCATAGTGATCTATCTTTCTTTTTCACAAATAGAACTAGAGCACTCCAAGTAAAAGTTCTAGGGCTTTTAAATCCCTTGTCTAACATGTCTTGTAACTACTTCTTTTTCAGTTCTTTAAGTTCAGTGGGTGCCATTCTATATGGAAATATAGATGCTGGCCAGGAAATAAATCAATCCTAAATTCTATTTATTAATTTGGGGTAATCCTGGCAATTCCTCAGGAATTATATCAGAAAATTCTCTAATCACTGGAACTTGATTTACAGTGGTATACTTTATATCAGCATCTCTCACCACTGCCAACTATCCTTGGCACCTTTTTGTAATCACTTATGGACTGCTAAAGCAGAAATTAGGTTACTGGGTATTTCACTAAGATTTCTTTGTATCAAGAGAGAAAATTCTCCAAGAATATTGAATTTAATCACCTTCTAGTGACATTTCAAAATGACATGACATAATGCCAATAAATTCATTCTCAATATCACATCACAATCTACCATATCTAGACAACCGGGTACAACGGATGTCACATTCAGAAACCATCATGATGTCTCATTCAGAAACCATTATATTTGGTATCTATCTTAATTTCTTAAATTCTTTAAGACGCATCTCGCTATAAAACAGAGATAGCCCAACCGTCACTTAACCATGGCAACATATAAACTGACTTACTTGAACAAAAAGACAACATCCTATCGAACCCCTTTAGCAACACCGTGAGTATAAGCATGTCCGGATTCATACCCATACTCAAAGTCCTACCTAAAGGTCCGTTACTCCATGAACACAGGGAAAACCTAAAGCTCTGATACCAACTTGTCACGGCCCCAAATGATGGAACACATGATCGGCATGGCATAAGGGTTTTCTCCTAACCGCAAGCTTAACGCATAGCACATACAAATATCCAGCACACAATCCAGAGTACATAATAAATATAACTGGCCACATATGCCACATCCAATATAAGGAAATACTGTATATATATATATATATATATATATATATATATATATATATATATATATATATATATATATATATCTCATGAATCCATCATTTGTGATTCAACTTGGCCCATGGCCTCATAATACAACATCATTGTAAAACATAAAACCATTTTCCAAACAACACATCAAAATATGCAAGAAGCGAGGATCCTGCCTGTAAGTTCATGGAGATACACTAAACATAACTAAACTAAACAACCAGTACAACGGAGCCTTGCCCAAACTGGGGCTCATCAATGCTATATTCAGCCTCTTAGGGAGCTGTAGCTGGAGCAAAGTTTCTTTGACTATCTGTGGGGAGGAAACAGAAGAGGGGTGAGATTACCACATCTCAGTGAATGGGTAAATCATACTATAACAGAAACAGGGCAAACTAAGCATGAGTATTTCGTAATGAATTAAATAAGTGAAATCAAGGTATAGAAAACATTAAACATTTAACCATAATTTATTGAAAGAATGCTAAACAGTTCAAATGTATGTTCAAAAGATAAAACATGATTAAATCAATAACCGTAAGCAAATCAATTATGCATGGTAAGTAATAAATGAAGATATATTATGCAATAACAATGATGAATGAGGTATTTTAGAAATATTTAATCTTTAAGAAAAATACACTAATTTATTGGAGGTCTTTCCTAACAGATCTATCATCTCCCCCAAGCACACAGCAAGGGTAGGGTAATCACTGTAGGCGTAGACATAAGTCCACCCTAAATTTTCCCAAGCACATAGCAATGGGTATGGAAATCACTGTAGGCGTAGACATAAGTCCACCCTAAATTCCCCCAAGCACATAGCAATGGATATGGCAATCACTGTAGGCGTAGACATAAATTCACCCTAAATCCCTGTGTCTTAGACAGTCATATGCCCGTCACAGTATCCTAGGCCGAAGCCTTAACATGACCATGGTGCACCAGGGCTAGCACTACCTGCGGCTAGCTAACAGTGATCTAAAAGGGTCCCTCCAATAGAAAAAATTTGAAATATGCTATTTAAAGAGTTTAAAGTAAAATATTTCAATAACTTTACAATAAAGCTATAATTCTCCATCTAGCTCTTTTCATGCATAAAATTCCATTCTAAAATATATCTCATCCATGAATTCCCATGGAGACCTTTATAATCATAAACTTTCCCTTTTAAACATAGATCGTCCGTAGACGTCACATAGATGCTCATCATGCATCAAATCATTTCATAGCTAACTTAGTTCATTTCTATGACTAAGTTCGCATTTCTATAAATCTAGCTCAAATGGAGAATTATCAGTCTAGATGCTTGCCCTACATACCTAGGGTTCAACTAGAATTGAAATTTATAATTTCTAACATGGTTGGAACATATTGGTTTTCAAATCGGTAAAACAATTTAACATACATTCTAACTAGTTAAAATCATACGAGAGAGTTATAAATCAAATTCCTAAAACATGCGCTATAGTATGAAAAACCCACTCACCTTACTAGGAGTCAAACAACAAGAATTACACCTCGTAGTGGCTCAACAACCTAGAAAACATAGACATAACATGAAAATTAGATAAATCCTAAACGTCACTATTCATGCCAGAAAACACTATTCACTTGCCGAAAATACTATTCACGCTGAAACCTAAAAACCCTATATTCTAGCATAAAAACTAATTCTAAGACTATCTATGGAAAGAATTTTGGTAAAAACGAAATCTAAAACGTGATTGGACAAAATTTACCTTAGAGGTTACTATTCATGCAATTTTCTGGCGATAATCCGACGATTTTTTGGCGAAACTGATCGGTGGGTTTTGTAGCTCTCCTTCCCACGAGTCCAACGGTACCTTACTTGCTCAAATCGGACGTCCGGATGATGAGATATCTTAGAGAGAAGGTGGAGAAAATTCTAGAGAGAGAGAGGAAGGTCTAGCTATGGAGGAAATGAAGGAAAAAGGGAGGGGGGACCGCAAAAAAATGCCTCTCTGACGAATCTCGCCGCCGGCAAGCTAATTCTCGCCGCAGCAAGATTGCTGGTCCGCGATTTTCGCCGGTGGCGAGCATATTTTCGCCGCGGCGAGTTTGGAAACCAGAAATCTCATGCTCTCGGAAAAATGCTACAGCATTCTCGCCGTGGCGAACTCATTTAGCCGAATTTGACAAAATGTCCAACATGAAAGTTGTAGCCCTTTCTCTTAGCTTTTTGTAGCCACTTGAATCACCTAATTTGGAGTTCATATGAAGGAGTTATACATAAAATAGTGAGAAAAGGTCCAAACTACACTATGCTGCGATTTTTGCCTCTTATCACTATAATATTAACGGAATTAGCAAAAGTTCTAAACATCAAAGTTGTAGATATATGTCTTATATTTCCACAGAAATCATAATTACTTAATTTAGATTTCATATGAGAGAGTTATGCTTATATGAGTGAAGAAAGGTCGGAAAAAAAGGTCAGAAACGCTCTAAAATTTTACATTGTTCTCAACTTTCTTGTTTCAAATGATTTGTACTTAATTTGGGTTATTACATTGTACTTTGAGTTTCTTTGAAAATTTTCCAATATGTGTATTTTTTTTTGGGTTCTTACGAACTCCATTAACAATAAGAAGATAATTTTTTATCTCTCTCTTAATTTACTTATTGATCAGCCAGTTGATTTCTATGTCATAAATTCATATGTTTTAGTGGTATTAGAGCCTGGTTACCAATCTAGAATAGGAGAAAGGGTGTATGTTCATGACATTTAACAAAAATTAAGGGAATTGGAATGTACGATTAATGTTATTGAAGAAAAAATAGACAGTGTCAACAAATATCTTAGAGTTTAAATAAGTAGAAATTAAAGAGCTTATGAATAATGTGTGAAAATTTTTAGATTCGATGGGAGAATTCTTGAATTTGAAACATTCAAGTGTTAATGAGATGCCAAGAGAGAGGAAAGAGTTGAATCAAGCTATCACAACAATCAAGAGTTATCGAAACTTTCATTTCCAAGTTTTGATGGCAATGGTTATCGTGCATGGAGAGACAAAAGTGAACAATACTTTGTATTGGAGGATGTTGTTGAGAAGCACAAATTGAAATTGTTATTGATAGCTATGGAAGGGAAGGTGTTTGCATAGTAGCGGCATTACATTCTTTCAACATGTATAAACTCCTCAAACTACTCAAACTAGAAGAATCTTCTTAAGGTCGTGGGAGCAAGGTTTGACGTGAATTGTTTTGACGAACCTATATCCGAATTGGTGAACTTAATACAAACTAGTAGCTTAGCTACATTTAGTTAATGGCAAGAATAGCAATAAATGATTAAACTACATTTAGTTGTTTTCTGGGAGGATTAAAGAGTCCATTAGAGAAGGCTCTTAGATTGCAGGGGCCTAAGAATGTGAACGAGACCATGGGAATGGCTCGAATTCAAGAAAAATTATTGCTTCAACTTAGTATGCAACCTTATCATCTAGTTCAAGGAAGGCTCAACTGTTACAACAATTCTTCTAACATTTCACATTTTAGGAGTTATAAACCTAAAGTGGGTTCTAGTAGTAATGGCTCTTTTCAAAATTCATCACACACTAATACCTGAATTTTCATTCTTGCGACTAACATGAATGCCAACTTAAACCAAAGGAACTTAGCTTCCACTTATCCAAGGCCAGCACCTAATCACTTTAATAGAAGTACAAACCATCAACCCTATAAGCAGAATCAAAAGGTTAACAGAAAATTAGAGTCTTCTAAGGTTGCTATTAGATTGTCAAAAAGGCTATGCAAATTTTGTGGTGAAAATTATTATTACAATCATGAGAACATATGTAAGGTATGGGAAATGTTGAATGCAATATGGATTAAGCATGAAAAGGAAGTACTGGATGAAGGTAATCTAATGTAAGGGCAGAGATTGAAAAATAGTTCAATAGGTAAAGAGGATATTCAAATCTCTTTGCATGCACTTCAAGGCATAACAAGGGGAGATACAATGCTGTTAGTAAGAAACATCAAAAGACAACAATTGCAATTCTTAGTTGATACATGGAGTACCTATAATTTCCTGAGCTACAAATAGGTGAAGAAGTTGGGTATGAAAACACAATAAATGAAAAGTTACAAAGTCATGGTAGCCAATAAGGAAGCCATTATAGTTATAGATGAATGTGAATCTTTACTATGGACTACAGGGAAATAAAAATTTTGTGCAAATTTTCTAATTTTACCTACCATTAGTTTTGCGACAATATCGGGTATGCAGTGGCACAAGTCATTGGGAGTCATTAATTCGAATTGTTCCAAATTTGCAAGTATCAAGTGCATAAATGAGAAATTGCAAAATTTCTACTATAGTTGAGGCTTATTTGATAAGGTTGACATAATTTGAGAAACCTTAGTTGGGAGGTATTTTACTGATATTTCTATTGTGGTTGAATAAAAGGTAGCAAGAGATACATCAATTATTACAAAAGTTTGAGGCAGTGTTTCAAGAATCTTCACACTTGCCACCCAATCAATTTTATAACCATAAGATTATCCTTATAGAAGGTTGAAACCTTATCAATTTAAAATCTTACAGATATCCTTAAATATAGAATGAAATCATTGAGAAGATGGTTGAGGAGATGTTAAGCTCAGGGGTTATACAACATAGCACAAGCCCTTTTTCTTCCCCTATAGTTTTGGAGAAAAAAAAGACAATACTTGAAGATTGTGTAAATTATTGAAAATTTAATGAGCTTATGATTAAAGATCGGTTCTTATTCCCCTCATTGAGGAATTGCTGGATGAGTTTCATAGAGTCGCATTATTCAGCAAGTTAGACCTAAAATCTAGCTATCATCAAATGCATATGTATAGTTCTAATATGCATAAGACAACTTTTAGAACTCACAATAGCCATTATGAATGGATAGTGATGTCTTTTGTAACATCCCTAAAAAAATTAGTAATTTTCATTTATATATAGATTAATAAAAGAAATAAAGGAATATGGATGTAATTGAAATATTTTAAGGATGAAAATAAAAATTTATTAATATTTTTGGGGTCAAAATGTAATTTCTTAAAAATTTAGGGGTCAAAGTGTAAATAATAAAATTTACAAAGATTTTCTCCAACAATTAGTAAATTGCTAATTAGTCCTCTATTATTATTTTTTTTAAAAAAAGAAAGAAAGATTTTCAGAGCGAATGAATAGTATGAATAGTAACTTTCTTTCTCTTTATTTTCTCTCTCTAAATTTAGAGTACTTTTAAATATCCGATCTCAAAATTAAGGGTACAACTGGATTCAAAACAAAGAATACTACAATATTAACCGAACAATTTTTTAAATCAGTCGAAGAATCGCCTCAAATTGAAAGTAAAAAATCTTAGGAAAAAGTAAACTCTAAAACTCCTATTTAGAGTCCTCAAATTGAAAATTTGACACCATAGATAGATTCAGGAGATAGATAAACCTCAAGATATGAAAAATTTTAGCTATCTGACAACTTTTTGTGTATCATGAACATTAATTTTAGCGGCATGAATAGTGATTTCGGCAGTGAATAGTTTTTACAACCGTGAATAGTGCCACATCAGTTGATCAGTGTTGACCAAACTCTCGAAAGTCAAATTTCGCGATTTTAGAGTCATTTTTTAAGTTTTTGGACTCTTCAAACTCGTTTTTGAGGTCCATTTTATCAGATTTGACTTGAAAGAATACATTTGAGGCTATCCAACCCAGAGCCCTGTCCTTGTGAGTAGATAATTCTTTCTATGACTTACCCCATACTCTTCCCGAATTTAAAATGTATAATTGATTATGTTTACAAATTATTTAAGCTATTATAAATTTGTAAAATGTGTTAAAATATCTGTTTTACTTACGAACTGGCACATAATTCAAGAAGTTTGCAAATAGATTTTGAAACTCATTGAATATGTGGTTCTGAATGTATTTATCATTATTTGGTAAAATGAATATTATGTGTATGAGACAATGATTTTGTAAAGCTATAAAGTTACTAATTATGATTGAATGACAAGCATAAAACTTATAGCAAGTTGCTCAATAATTATACATTACATTTGATGAATATGCATATATATATATATATATATATATATATATATATATATATATATACACACACACACACACAAACACACATGTATAGATGAATATCGACGGGTTGTATGGCTTAAGACGATATCGAGTAGGGGACGCCCTATTAGCCTGATTGAGCCAAGGGAGGGTCGCTGATAAAGGAGAATTTTGAGTGCTTATTGGTCATATTGTGTCCCCTAATTCGTAGCAACTTATGGATATTTCTATGCTTTTGGCTATACTTTGTTCTGGGTACTGCTGTGGTTCGTTTTGTGATTACAGGAGAACAAAAGAAGCCAAGAAGCAAGGAAAAGCAATCATGGAAAGATCCTAAAAGACTTGGGATATGCTAGGGATGAAGCAAGGAGACTGCACGTCAAAAATCATAAAGAAAGGAGCACTACAGCATGCAGCACGGCCTGGCCGTGCTTGGTGGCCTACAATATGGCGAGGTCGTGTTCTGGGCAAATGATGCAGCATCTCCCCAAATTCCAGCCCGAAGCACGGCCAGGCCGTGTCTTGGGACACGACCGTGCTTCGAGGCCCGTACAGAACGTTAAATTTAGGGTTTTTGGCCGCAAGAAAGGGGAGGAAGCTTGGGGATGCGCAGCTGAGGCAAGAAGGACCGTAGGAGACATTGGAGAAACACCTATTAGGCTTAGGAAACACATTTAGATTAGGTTTTTACATAGTTCTTTGAGGATTTTAATGTTCTAGAGTAGGATTTTACTGTTTTCAAGGTTGTAATTCATTTCAATTCATCTACACATCAGGTTCTATCTTTCTATCTTCAGTTTTCTTCTTCTACTTCTACTTATTCACTCTCAATTGTACTAAACTATTATGAATTACTCAATGAATATGATTTTGATTCTTGTTTTGATAATGTGTGAGTAAATTCAATCTAGGGTTTCGGTAAACCCAATTGTGATACAATGATACTGTGATTATGACCATAATTATGGAACCCTAATTGTAATTGGTTTTAGATTGATTAGGATTGACTATTGTATGCATGAATGAGTTGATAGAATGCCTGATCACTAGCCTATCACGTCTTAGGTATTTAATCGATGAATTGAAAGGTGAAGATTAAAACTGGAACCCAATAGTTATTTAGGGATATCTTAATCACGAAAGTAGTTTAAGATACTCTAGGCTTGAATTAACTAATGGGAACGAGAAAACTGATTAGTTGTATTTTATGGTTGGCATAAAGCTTAATGGACCTAGGTTAAGCTAAGAACCACGAAAGTAGGTAATTTGATTAACCTAGGTACGATTGGTAATGCTTGAAAGAGATTGCTAATTATTTTAGGCTAAACCATCCTCAATAATCTAGACAATTACAATTAGAGGTAAATATCAGTTGTTGAGTATTACAAGTGTGGTGAACCCTAACCCTAGGCTTTGCTTAATTGGTTAATTTCACTTGTTTAATTGTGATATTTACCCATCAAATTCTATCGATTTAGATAGCACTTTTTGTAAGATTCTGGTAATTGGCATTGTTCTCTGTGGGACACGACCCGTACTTTTCGGACTAGCTACAGCTACGCCGTGCACTTGCGATATTTGGTAAAACACACGAACAACCGCTTCAACCGAGTGATAGTGGCAATATAAGAAGGCAGATGGGTGATGAACTCACATTCCCTAATCACTTAATGTGACTATAGTCGATCGGTCACTATGCGTATAACAAATGAGTGAATTGAGTATATTGAAAACAGTAACATGCTTGAGTATTATGTAAAAAGAGTATATTTTCAATATATATATATAGTATGTTAATTATGTATCAACAAAAGTTATGACTTTATCTTAAAAGTTTAATATTTTACTATAGTTTATACAATTGGACATAACAACATTTATTTAATGATCATACCATGCTGAATATGGTTTGGGATATCTGAATATCTTTTTATTTGAGAATATTTGAAATATGGGTCCTATATGGATGTACTTCTAAACTGTATTTTCTATGTGATAAATTTAAAAACATGAGTACATCCGTATGCTAACCTAAGAGATCATATGAAGTATTATCTGCTCACTGAGTTGTTAAACTCATTACACGATATTTTCAGATTTTTCATATAAGAATACAGAGTCTGATCCTACAGATAGGTGATCAGTTAGGTAACATAATCTCTGGGTGAGTCTACGTTGTTTTCAAAACTCACAGTTTTTTAATTATACTGTGTTTGTATTTTAAAATATGCTCTAAACGCTATAGGCAGGATCTCTACTTTGTTGATATTTTGACATTTATAACCAAGTATGTATAATGTATATATACGAGAGAACCTATATGTATCTATTTTCATGACAAAGAATAGTACTATGCATGTTATGGTAAATATCTAATTGCGAAAAAAAAAAGTTTCACGTGCTCGTAAATTGGGGGCGTTATACCTTTTGGGCTCACTTATGCTCCAACCACTTTTCAAGCTTTGATGAACCATATCTTTAAATTGATTTTGAGGAAATATGTAATAGTTTTTTTTATGACGTCCTTGTGTATGGCAGTACTTGGCAACAACATTTGCAACACTTAAGGTTTACTTTAGAGATTTTAAGGGACAATACTCTTTTTGTAAAAAAATAAAAGCAAATGTACTTTTGGGATAAATCAAAGGGGGTACCTTGAACATGTTATATCTCATCAAGGTGTATTAGCATATCCAAAGAAAATTGATGTTGTTCAGGAGTAGCTTGTTCCTAAAACAATGAAGGAGTTACGTGGATTTTTAGACTTGTCTTGTTACTATTGATGGCTTATTAAAGATTATGATATGATTGCTCGATCATTGACTGAGTTGTTAAAAAAAGTCATTTGATTGGGGTGATTAACCTCAATTGGCTTTTGAGTATCTTAAACCAAAACTCACTAAAGCTCATATTTTAGATTGCTTAATTTGACACAGCCATTCTTGATTGAGATAGATGTTTCTAGGTGTAGGATTGGAACCATTTTAATGCAGCTAGAAGGCCACTAGCTTATATCAGTAAAGCCATGGATCTTAAGTACCAGGCTATGTTAGCTTATGAATGGGAACTTTTTGCCTTGGTGTTGCCATCAAAAAATGGTCACCATATTTGCTAGGCCATCATTTTACAATGAGGACTAATCAACAATCTTTAAAATATCTCTTGGGCTGGCAACTAAACACATATTTACAGAACTGGGGTTTGGAAAAATTGCTTGGCCTTGATTTTGACATTGAATACAAAAAAGTAAAAAAGAATGTGAGAGCTGATGCTCTTTCTAGAATGGGTGAATGCAGTACTTTAATGGTTGTTTCAATAACTAGATCTTCCATTCTACAACAAGTAAAGGGCACTTATCAAGTTGATACTAAGCTAGAAGACAAAATAAAGAAAATTCAAAACCAATAGTGTAGAGACAAAAAATACTTTTGGGAAGGGGATGTGCTAAAAAGAAAAGGAAGAATAGTTGTGAAGTTAGATCACAAGCTTCGGGAAGAAATTTTAGCTGCCTATCACAGCTCTCTTTGAGTGGTCATTTAGGTATGCACAACACGTATAAAAGACTGAAGGCTACCTTTTATTGGAAGGGTATGCAAAGACAAGTGCATCAATTTGTGAGTCAATGTTCCATTTGCCAACAATCCAAGTATGAAAATGTGGCTTGCCCTAGGCTTCTTTAGCCTATCCCTATTCTCAAGATAGCTTGGCATGTAATTTTTCTTGATTTTATTACTGTTTTACCTAACTCACATTGCAAGACAACTATTTTGGTGGTGATAGGCAAACTTATGAAATATGGACATTTTATTCCTCTGGCTACCACTATTTCTACAGCATTGATAGCTAAAGCACTTTTGGCCTATGTTATCAAACTTCACTACTAGCCTGCGGTAGTTATATTTGGCCAAGACCTTCTTTTCCTGAGTTTTTTTTGGAAAACACTTTTCAAGACTCAGAGATAAATGGGAGGACTTAAACTAGTTTTGGTATAGTATTATTTATCAATCTGTAATTAGCATGACTCTATTTGAAGCTCTCTATAGGTATACGCCTACCATTTGTAACCCTTATACAGTTGGGCAATCGTTTGTGGAGGCAGTGGACATGTGTGAAATAACAAATACCATATCTTCTCTTCTACAAACAAACCTACGGAAGGCATGGGAGTGAATAAAAGTTGGTTTTGGCTGTTGGGAATGTTGTTAGTGGGTTTGGAAATTTAGAATATTTTTCCAGTGAAGAAGGTGAAGCGCATTTGAAAATTTACCTATATTGTACTTTGGGTTATGTCAAGGAATTTCCACTACGTGTATCTGTTTCTGGGTTCTTGCAAACTCTATTGGCAATAATAGTAGAATTTTTCATTTCTCTCTTAGTTTGCTTATTGATCAGCCAATCTATTTCTGTGTCATGAATTCATATGTTTCATTGTTTGTGAAATATTATAAATGCACCCAGGTGAGAGCAAAAAGTGAAGGGGGAAAAATTTTGGGTGCTCAATTATTTGTGAAATATTGCAACTGGTTGTTTTTCTTTTCTCATATCACCGTTGGTGAAGTTAAGCGCTACACCAAATATTGACATACGAAATAATTGGTCAGTTGTATTAGTGTTTTTAATATTACTTTTAACAATTGTATTGACACGTGTTAATATTTAATATATCATTGATAAAAATTTTAATTCTATTGATAGTGTGCTAAATAATAATTCTTTTTTTTTAATACTTTGGAAAAGTCACTAAAGGTTTTTTGTGGTAACAATGTTATCATCACATGAAAAAGTTTTAGTCACAAAATATTTTTGATCAAAATTTTTTTAGTAACAATTACACAAATATTGTCACAAAAAATTCTCTTTAAAAAAAGATATTGAGCCAATATTTTTTATAACAATTCGTAAAGTAGTCACTAAAACTTAACTTTCAATGATAATTTTTTTTTTGTAACGAGAATGTAAATTATACAAAAATTCTATGACCATATTCTTGAGAGAGTATAAAGCAAAATTACAAAATAAAAGAGTCTATATTTATCGACAATAAAGTGAATTACATAAATTTAAATCGTGACATGTAATAAAAATAATTTAAAAAAAAAATATTATTTTTATCACATATTATAATCTCAATACAAATAATTAAACAAATTATTTTTCTTTATTAACAGAGTTCTGCCATTCCATATTTCCACGTGCGAGTAATAAAGTCCTTGTGGGCATTTTAAAGGACATTAGAAGACGGCAAAGTGACTTTATATGCGGCGTTTCGGCAGAAAACAGGAAAGTCCACCTGACCAACTGGTATACTCTTTGCTTGCCTAAAGGAACGGGTGGCCTCCGCATTAGAAAAATGGGGGTCATTAACAAGGCTTTCCTAAAAAGTATGAGGGGAGCTGATCCTAAAATTGGGTGGCTGTGAAATCTGCAGAATAACGATGATGGAAGGCTCTAGCTTAAATTTAGCCCAAGTTTGTTTCCAGTTTGTGTTGGGATGTTGGCAATGGCAACAAAGTCCATTTTTGGCTTGATAAATGGATTCATGATGAGACTCCTCTAATATTTGATCATGCACTCAGTCTCATATAGGAAAATAAGAAGCCGCATGCAGTGAACAAGTTTGCAAATGGAAACGGTGAATGGGAAGTTAATAAGTTTGTTGATTGACTTCCACTCAACGTTGTTCACAAAGAGCAGGCAGTATCGGCGCGTAACCAGAAGGATGTTCAAGACACCATGTACTAGGCACCAAATAACATAAGGAATTTCTTAGTTTCTACGGCTCACATGAGATTTGCCGGGATTAAACCCAAACACAAGGAGGAGCTGGAAGGAGCTTTGGAAATGGTATGGGCCAGAGAGAATACGAGTGTTTCTTCGGCTTATCGTCCCTGAAGAACTAAAAACATGAGTCGATGAATAGAAAATGGGTTGCCCGAATTTTGCTCTAATTGTGAAGCTTTCATGGAATCTTGCATGCATGAAGAAGCGGCCAGTATATGGAACTCACTAGTAAAAGCAGAATACAAGGCCATTTTCTTGGTTAAGAAGGCCAAAGATTGGGCCAAATGGAACTTCTGAACAAAAAACATGGGAGTTTAAGATCTTCACTAGCCCAAAGTCTTTGCGGTTACAGCGCGGAACATTTGTAGGATGGAGAAACATGAGAATGTTTGTTTGAACAAGAGCTTAATGGGGTTCATGATTCTATGAGAATTATTCAACGGGGTGTTGCTGAGATTATGCAATTCCAGGGAGCGATGAGGACCCTTTGTTTGAATGATGCCGCAATAGTGCAGGTTAGATGGAATCCACCAAATGGACGAAACTGACTGTCGATGGAGCAGCGAGGACACGAGATGTAGTGGTGCGCTCAAAGTGAAGGTTTTGCTGGAGTTGCAGTGAAAATAAGGGTGTGCTCCCCTTTCATGGCGGAGCTTTGGGGGATTCTTTTGAGGTTGGATTTGGCTTGGAGGTGTGACATAGTTCGTTTAGTGTGCAAACTACGAATGATAGCAGCGATGGGCGAGTGTTTGACGGCCAGTTGGTTAGGAGGATCAAAATGCTGCCTAGTAGAGATTGGGAGGTGAAGTTTGTTCACATCTACAGAAACCAATTATGTTGCATATTGGCTAGCTAACTTCAATTTAATCTAGACTGGGGTCCTTATTTCTTTGATAGCCTCCTAGTGGGCTTAATAACCTCTTGATAAGTGACACTGTAGGAGTTTCTTCTCCTAGAATGGCGTGGTAGTTGTTTCTGGTTTTATTTTTCTGTTTTTATGGGCTTCGCCCCCTCAATTTACAGAAGAAATGTCAGTATAATTTTCATAAAGTTAAGTATAATTTACTCTTTATTTTTTTATATATTTAAATCTATCATATATTTATAAATTAATATTTAATTTTTATTAATAAATAATTTATTATCAATATATAAATTATGATATGTAATAAAAATAATATTTTTATAAAACTATTCTTATTAAGTGTCATAATTTAAATATTTTTTATAAATATAAAATTATTCATTCATAATAAATTAAATTATATTTTATATATATATTAAAATAAAATAAAAACTAAAACTAAAGCCTACGCCATCACTACTTTTGAATCCAACCAACGTATCCACAGCTAAGCAGCAGCTTGACACACGTTGGCATTTTGTGTTCGAGTTGTCACTCGGATGTCCATTCTACAAAAGCTATTGAGTTCATCCAACCAACGTATCCACAGCTAAGCAGCAGCTTGACACAGGTTGGCATTTTGTGTTCGAGTTGTCACTCGGATGTCCATACAAAAGCTATTGAGTTCATCTTATTATTATTATTATTATTTTACAAAAATAATGTTATTTTTACACAATTTTTAATATTTTATTTTATATTTAATATTCAATTATCAATTGTCATTATTTTTTTATTATTTATTTGTATTAAATTAAATAATAAAAAATGACCTGTAATATAAATGTGAAACATTTTACCAAAAAATAAATGTGCAACATGTGGTGAGTAAATAATATATATATATATATTTTTTTTTGAAATACATAAAGAAGTATCAATCAAAGAATTATTATAAATCATCCAAATCAGTAAATAACACCAAATGACTTCTGTTAACTTAATATCTAATTCTATACAGATGTTCGATTTAACGCTATCATTGAGACCGGATGCTTGCATTAGTGTCTCATACACTAAGGATCCCCATCAATGGTACAATTTTCAGTTCTCCGTTCTCTTAAAAGTGAAGGGTTACGAGGGAAAATTATATATAAAAAATGAAAAAGGAAAAAAGATAAGATCAGAAAAGTGCCTCTCAACCAACAGGTCGCCATCAAATTGGGTGAACTATTTGAGTGTTTGCTTGTTGACGTTTTCCCGACTCCAGTTTATTAAATTTGAAAAAAGGATTAAATTTTAGTTCAGGGAAAACACCAGAGGAGGATTAAGAGGCTAAGGTGAACAAGACAATCCAGCAACCAAAAGAAAATGGCTGGTACAAAGAAATCAGAGCTCATCTTCATTCCCTCACCGGGAATTGGTCACTTGGTTTCGACCCTTGAATTCGCAAAGCGCCTACTCAACCATGATGATCGCCTTTCCTTCACAGTCCTCTGCATTAAGTTCCCATACACTCCTTTTTCAGATTCATATATAAAATCAGTTTTGGCCTCACAACCTCGAATCCGGCTAGTTGATCTCCCTGAAATAGACCCACCTCTACCAGAGCTACTCAAATCTCCAGAATACTACATCTACGTCTTCATGGAAAGCCTTGTACCCCATGTCAAACTCACTATTCAAAGCATCTTATCATCCTGTTCTAACACTGATTCTAACTCAGTTGTTGGGTTGGTCCTTGATTTCTTCTGTATGTCCATGCTTGATGTGGGAAAGGAACTCGGTATTCCTTCTTACTTGTTTCTGACCACAAATGTGGGATTTCTGGGCACCGTCCTTTCCCTTCAGACACGCCAAATTGATAATGAGTTCAGTGATTCTGATCCTGAGTTATTGATCCCGGGTTTCTCCAATCTAGTTCCTCCTAGGGTTTTGCCTAATGCTCTTTTTAGTAAAGATGGGGGATATCTTGCCTTTTATAAGCTTGGCCAGAAGTTCAGAGACACGAAGGGGATCATTGTAAATACATTTTCAGAGTTGGAGCAGTATGCTATTGATGCATTATCTGATGATGACCAAATCCCTTCAATCTATGCTGTTGGGCCGGTGATTGACATCAAAGGTCAGCCAAACCCCAATTTGGATCCAGCTCAGCATGACAAGATAATGAAATGGCTTGATGATCAACCCCCTTCCTCTGTTGTATTTCTTTGCTTTGGGAGCATGGGAAGCTTTGGTCCATCTCAAACAAGAGAAATAGCACTGGGACTTCAGCGTATTGGAGTTAGGTTCTTGTGGGCTATGCGCTCACCACCAACTAAAGACAATTCTGACAAAACCTTACCAGAAGGTTTCTTAGAATGGATGAAAGATAAGGGAATGCTATGTGTGTGGGCACCTCAGGTGGAGGTTCTGGCCCACAAAGCCATTGGTGGGTTTGTATCTCATTGTGGGTGGAACTCTATCTTGGAAAGCTTGTGGTTTGGGGTGCCAATTTTAACATGGCCTATATATGCAGAACAACAGCTAAATGCATTTAGGATGGTGAGAGAACTGGGATTAGCAGTGGAGCTGAGACTGGATTATAGAAGTGGTGATGATCTTGTAATGGCAGATGAGATAGAGAGAGGGCTAACAAACTTGATGGACAGAGACTGTGAGGTATATAAGAAGGTGAAAGAGATGAAAGAGAAAGCCAGGAAAACTGTCCTCAGTGGTGGATCATCATTTATTTCTACTGGAAAACTTATTGAGGACATGATAGGCAGTAGAACTAGCAACTGATGGATGCTCGTTGTTGTTTTACATAGATGGAATTGCTCCTTTCTTAAAAACTGCATAAGCCATAAGTCATTAATTGGAATATCCCACCCGGCTTGACACCGCCAGAATCCTCTATCAAAGACAGACTCAATTTTCAAGAATTTGATACTTTCTGATTCCTCAGTTGGTATAGATGCTGCTAAGTAACAAAGCATGCCTTACATATCTCTGATAAAAATCCTGTTGTTCCTTTATTTACATACTCGTATCATTAAGAATCTGTCAATGAATTACCTGTGAATTACCTTTCAAATTGGAAAGTTTGCATTGTATGGATATGTAGGGAAGTTGTAGATGGGCTTTTGTCTTCCTTAGCTTTCATGATCACCATAAGCATCCAATGTCCAAGTGCTGCAGTATGTTAATGTTATCATTGTTAAATAGCCTGCTATTATGCTTTGCTTTTATAGAATTCCTGGCGGGCAGCTTCTCAGTGGAAATTTTGTGAAGAAAATCTAAGGAGGCATGATCATGATTGATTGTAGTATAGACGATGTTGAGTCTCTTTCAGACAGCGTCCTTGGGCACAAGTAGAAGTTATAACACTATACTAGTTCAAAATTCCTGGCTTCTGTTTATTTTTTTTTTTACCACATGATACCATAGAATAATAAGTAAATTACTTTCACTTCTTATATAGTCTTTGAAAATTAGATTCACTCTCTCTAGTTTTAAATTAAGACAAAATTTTCTTTTAAAATTATAAAACTCAAACTATTTCAATTTTTTTTAACAAAATAGAAATACACTAACTTATGTTATTTTAAGTTTTTAAAACTACTAATTTAACTTTTCGATTGTTCTTATTACATTAAATTAGATTATTTATGAACTTTTAAGAACAAAAATGTATAAAGTATAAATTTTTTCACAGGACTTCCGGGAAAAGGTAGTTTGATTCAAATGGTAACATTGAGAAGTCTTACTTTCAGGCATAAAGTAGTTTGATTCAAAGGACAACCTTGAGAAATCTTACTTCTAGGCATATCGCCTACGTCATCTTGTACGACTCTTAATTTCTGCTTTTCATTATTTTGTGTCGTGAATAAAAGTTTATTACATTAATTATATTGATACCTGAAGAAAAAAAAAATCTCTATCATTTTTTATTCAAAATATTTATATATAACCTTAGTGCAGTGCAGAAATAATTATTCAAACAGCAAGACATGTTACAAAGTATAAAATTTACTTTTGGAAGCAAAACGTGAATTCTGCAGATAGAAATTTATCACTATTCATATAAATAAGGATCTTCCGCATGAATATATACAAATTAAATAATTAATTTTTACAAATAGGCATTTTTAAGCTTACTTTATAAATCGTGACCTTTGATCAATGACCAAAAATAATGAGAAAATGTAGGCAAAGAAATAGAAGTCAGAAGATCAGGGTGTCTTAACTTTATTCCATAAAGTGGTATTGTAATTTTAACCTGCCAATCAAGGTTATTCAATTACCATGGCTCAATTTTCCTTCTTTAATTTATGGTTTGTTTAGTTTCAATTCACGGTCTCCATAGTTATATTATATTTTATCTATCACCCATTACCCATTTTTTTGAAAAAATAAAAAACCTCGAAGAGTGCAATTCTCTTTTGAAAATTTGAAAATAAGGAACAAAATGAATAACTCTTAATCAGAAATTAAAATATCTAAATTTATGTATAGTACAAGTAAGTAAGTAACAATTTAGATAGACGTAAACACACTCTTCTGTATCTTGTCAACAGTAACTTGATTACCTGTACTTAAGTCAAATCCATTTTTCTAACAACTGCTTTCACGTCATGAGAAGGGGCAATTAATATAGAGTTTCGGTTTAGATGACATTTGGGACAACTAGGAAAACGCCGCTAAAGAACAATGGACGGTTAGACGCAATTACCAGTAGAAAAACTGGAGTGATGATAGTCTCACTAATGTAGATCAGAGATTTAAGTAGTGTCCGTTCTGCTAGAGCTTTGGTAGTTGGATACATGAATCGATCCAAACAAGATGTTATCAAACTTCATACAACAGAAGGAAAATGATAACTGCTCTAACATAGCAAAGTGGAAAAAATCATGTGGCACACAAATAAAATGATCAAGCAGAGAGCATGAGCACTGTAATGCATTTTAGGCCATCAATACTGATTCCTCTGCAACTCAAGGAGGGACGAAATGCTCATTTGCCAACCCCCTAATCCAGTAGCCCTTACTTAATATGGTATAAAGATAATTACCTTCTTGATCTCTTCTCTTCTCTCCCGTCCAAATCATTTCTTAGTTTTGGCTCTGATCTATCAGTATCATTTCTGTATGATCTGTTCTCTTGCTTCCTATCATAATCTTCTCTTGACCTTGATGCAAATTCATATTCACTGTTCCGCTTTGATCCCCTTTCTTCCCTATGATATTCCCTTGACCTACTTCCAAAATCGTCATCCTGCCTCCTGTATCTCTTTTCTTCCCTTCTATCAGAATCTCTAGACATGGGTTCAAACTCAACAACATCTGGCTTTCTTGATCTGGTGTCTTCCCTCCTATGATGATCTCTTGGCTCAGGCTCCATATCATCATAACCATGTCTTTTTTTATCTTCCCTCCTATCACGATCTTCTCTTGACCTACACTCAAATTCTTCATATTCATGCCTTCTTGATCTCTTCTCCTCTCTCCTATGATTATTTTCTCTTCCCTCAAATTTATCATCATCGTGCCTCTGCAATATCTTCTCTTCTCTCCTATCACTTCGCTTGGGCTGGCCATCTAATCTCATCTCATTGCCCTCAGCTCTAGAGCCTGAATCTCTGCCTCTGGTTTCTGGAATATGATTTGATTGATTGCTGCCAAATTTTTTCTCTTTTCTTTTACCCTCAAATTTGTCATGACCCCATTTTGAGCTATCATCCTCAAGGGCTCCCCAACCTGTGTTTGCAGCTCTCTGTATGAACACAAGGACAACAAAGAACTCAAATAAGCAAAAGGGTAGCCAAATAAACTTGAACCTACATCTTCAACTATGCAAAAGAATAGGTTCACAAAATTCTGCGCACTTAATAACTTCTACAACTTGAAAAGTTAAATTATGTGCAATATAAAATGAGGAGCAAAACTAAACAAACCAGAGAAAACCTGCAAGTAAAAGAAGTTACATGGAATTTAACAAGAGTGCTGAAAAGAAAAAAAGAAGAAGAGGAATTTGAGCCACAAAACAGAAAACTGTATATTTCAAGTTAGAACTTGGAAGGAATATCTACCATTTTTTTTCAATGGAAGGAAAAAATTATTAAGGAAGAAAAAAGTGCGTGAGAGGAGGATAAAGAAGGCTCCTAACAATAAAGAGGCACTAGAGTCTAAACAATGTCTACCATTTACATAATAATCAGCAAGCTCAGAAGCTTAAATTATAAATCAAGAGGCAGTTATATTTTTAATTTTTGGAATACACTAGAAGGATATAGAATTAAAATTCAATTCCAATTCCACCTTTTACTGCATTCAATGTAATTTGGAAAAAATATCTACAAATGTTATATTTTTTATATGAAAACTTTTAATTAATTAAAATAAAACTGTTCAATCTTTTAATTTCCGTTAGTGGTATTATTTTGTTTATCTCATATATGGTTATCATAACACATGCGCACAGTAAGAGCTCAAGAGCATATACGTTTTCCCCAAAAGCATAATTGAACTGAAGCTTAAAGCAAGCATGTTAAACTAATTCTAAAACACTGCACAATAAAATTTAACTTCAGCTCTTCAATAATTGACGTAGAACTTGTTTAAGCACTGAGACTATCTAGAATTTTCATTTATTTTTTTTCGTATTTTTGTAATTTTATTTTCGTTATTTCAATTTTTTTATTTATTTTATTCTTTCCTTGTGCAATTCGGAGTTCTTAATTGATGGCCCTGTAAATATGTTATTTTGTGTTCAGTTTGACACTTTTTAGTCAATTAATCAATTTCATGAGAATTTTCTTCATTTATAGTATTGTTTATTATTCATGCTTATTCACTACGTCACGTGGTATTAGAGCATGTACTTGATCAATCTAATGGTCAATGGCACAGTTGAAGCAAGCGACAGTTCTCATGGTGGAGATCATGGACTTGAGGCCTCATTGTCTGCGGTGTTAGATCCTAGAGTAGTGTTGAGAGCTTCGGAGTAGAGAATGGATATCAGATTCCAACGTATAGAACAACGCTTTGAAGAAATTGCAAATCGACTTGATGCTCTAAGCTTAGAGACAAACAGAAATTGAAATAACAAGCCCCATACTGGAGATGATGTCACTCACGGGTAACCTATCGGCATACTAGTCCATCATATAGCCATAGATAACATGTCTACATAAAGGACTCTAACAAGAAGGACTATTATTTGACAGAACAAGTGAGAAACACTGGGCAGGCCGAACATGATTATGGAGATCACGATGCCAGCAATACTTGGCAAAAGGTACATACTCCTTTCTTTAATGGAAATCTTACAATTGAAGAATTTTTTGATTGGATTGCAAACAAACAGACTCTTCAAGTGCTTGAAGGTTCCTAAGGGGAAGAGGGTGAAACTTGTTGTGCATTAAAGGGGGAAGCTTCCACCTGGTGAGAGAGATTACAGACTAAAAAATCATGAAGGGAAAGCACCAATCAGAACCTGATGCAAGATGAAACAGTTATTGCAGAAAGATTTCCTTCTACTTGGTTATAAGCATATTTTATTTCAGCAGTATTAGACATATCCTCTGGGCCAGAAATTTGTCCATAAATATACCACAAAATTAGAGGCTAGCAAAAAAGAAACGATTCGAGGGATACGAAAGGATAGCAGGTTGCCAAATATTTAAAAAGTCTAAAGCCAGTCATCACAGATAAAATAGGAGTACAAATATTGCATACTTTATCTGAAGCACGAATATTGCTTTGCGAGCTAAACTAATGTTGCAGGAAATGACTATATCAGAGTATTCTTGCAGGAGTTATAACAAGGAAATTATACACCATTCAATGACAAAAAATAAAATAGCTAGTGATACCTTCACATGCAATAAATAGTATAGGATGGAGAAGGCGGCTGAAAAGTAGGTGATAGATGTAGCATAAGGACAAAAAGGCTTAGATTCCTTATGCTAGACCGACCCAAAGAAAGTGCTTCAATTGCAATCTGCAAGACCATAGATTCAATGAATATCCCCTCCAAAAAGCAGTCCATGTAGTTGACCGAGATGAGGATGACAAGATTTGCTAAGGGCCAGCCAGAGGTGATGAAGAGTATGATGAAGATGCTGACCAAGGCCAAAATTACGTGGTAAGATGGATGATGCTGTCTTCGAATAAAGAAGATAAAACTCAACAGCAGCAGTTGTTTTGGACTAGGTGGACTATCACTAATCTATTATTTGATGTAATTATCAACAGTGGTAGCTGTGAAAATATCATTGGCAAGTATGTCATGGAGAACTTGGGGATTTAACCTGAAAAACACCCTAATCTATACACTATTAGCTAGATCAAGGCAACTAAAAAGATTTGGGTGACAAAGCAATGCAAGGTACATTTTTCCATTGATATATATATAGGGATTAGATATACTTTGATACCGTAGACATGGATGTTCCTCATTTGTTATTTGGGAGACCTTGGTAGTTTGATTGATGTTGCAACACGGTATGATGGGAGAGGGAACACATACTGTTGGAAATCACAGTTATTATCTCGAGAATCAAGGAATATTTGATCTACCATAATTGTAATTATTTTGTACATATTAGATAGATGTTCAGGGATAATCATCGTAAATGAGATCCCTTAGATTAGGCTACATCAAATGTTTTGGGATTAACTGTTATCATCAATTCTCTATTTATGTATAGTTCTCTTTCCAATGAAGAAAGAAAATATTCTCCATTTTTCGTGGCATCAGAGCAACCTTGGAGAATCCAGGAAAGTCCAGTGGTGAGCTTAGCTCTCTTTCCCCGACTATCTCTTCTCTTGGAGAGAACTCCTCTCTAGTTATCACAAATCATAGGCTAAATGGGAAGAATTTTCTCCATTGGTCTCAGTATGTCCTCATCGTGATTAGAGAACAGGGAAAAATGGATTATATCATCGGTGAAACCAACAAACCCAAACTAGATGATCTAGCTATGATGCATAGGAACTCAACAACTCAATTGTTATGTCACGGCTCATTAATTCCATGGAGCCACACATTAGTCGCACCTACCTCCTATTCAAGACAGCTAGGGCCATTTGGGAAGCTGTTAAAGAAACTTACTCAAATCTTGAGAATGCATCTCAAGTTTTTGAGATAAAGATAAAGCTGAAGGAGATCCGACAAGAAAATTTGGATGTTACTAGCTTACAACTCATTGAAGGTTCTTTAGCAAGAACTGGACCTATTTTATGAAACTGATTGGGAGGATGTTGATGACCACATGAAATTCAAGGCACATCTAGACAAAGAGATGCTGTATGATTTTTTAGCAGGTTTGAATAGAGATTTAGATGAGGTACAAGGCCAGATTTTGGGAAGAAGGCCCTTGCCATTGATAGAAAAAGCCTTTGCTAAAGTCAAGCATGAAGAAAACCGAAATAGGGTAATGCTTGGAGAAGTGAGAGATAAAAACCCTAGTGAGAGGTCTGTTGGAACTGCTGCACTATACACCAAGGGCAGCCTAGATCTTAAAACCAAGGGGAACAATAAGCAAATAAGACTTGGGGAATGACCGATCTGTAGCTACTGTAAAAAGGTAGGACACACCCGAGAAAAATGCTTTCAACTTCATGAAGTTCCTTCAGGATGAAAATCTAAAAACAAGAAAAAAGGAAAGGCACACCGAGTCTCTAGTGACTTTGCCTCTGAGGAATCATGTGAGCATGCTGAAGTCTCCGGTGTTCGGCTAACTAAACCTCAACTAGAAGCCCTCCACAGACTACTAAGTACACAAACTGATTCTCCTACTTGTACTCTTGCTCTCAAAGGTACTGCTTTCTCTATTTCTAACTTGGTATCCTCCCAACTAGCTCCCTGGATATTTGATTCTTGAGCCTCGGATCATATGACAAATGATCTTTCTCTCCTATTTTCTTATAAACCATGTACCTATGATTATCAGGTAAAGGTTGCAAATGGAACTCTCTCACCTGTTGCTGGGTTTGGATCAATAAAATTATCAGAAAACTTAATTCTTCATTATGTTCTTTATATACCAAATTTAACTTTCAATCTTGTCTACATCAACAAGTTAACCAAAGATTCAAAATGCCTAATTAAATTTACCCTTGATTGTTGCATTTTATAGGAGCAACCTACGGTGAAGATGATTGGCAGTGTTAGTGTGTCAGACGGTCTCTACCTCTAGAAAAACAATAAACATCCTAATAAACAAGCATATGATGTAAACAGGTCCAGATTTGACCAAATCATGATATGACACCATAAGTTAGGACATCCTAATTTCTTGTATCTCAACTGATTGTTTTCAAAATTATTCATCAATGAAAATTTGAATTCTCTATCGTGTGATGTGTGCAAGTTAGCTAAACAAACCCGAACTCCATATAACATTAAACCCTATACTGCATCTAGCCATTTTTCTCTTGTTCATAGTGATATTTGGGGGCTATCTCGTGTGAGAAATATTTTAGGGGCTAAGTGGTTCATAACTTTTATAGATACCAAAATTTGTTGGATCTATCTCTTAAAAGAAAAATTAGAGGCCTCTCATATCTTTAAAAACTTTCATTTCATGATTCAAAATCAATTCAAAGCCACTATATAGATTTTTCAGACTGATAATGGTAAGGAATACTTTAACTCCATTCTTTAAACTTATCTTGCATCCTAGGGAATAATCCATCAAAGTTCTTGTGCCACTGTATAGATTCTTCAGACTGATAATGGTAAGGAATAATTTACCTCCATTCTTGGAACTTATCTTGCATCCTACGGAATAATCCATCAAAGTTATTGTGCCAATACCCCCACAACAAAATGGTATATCTAAGAGAAAAAATCATCATCTCCCAGAAGTAGCTAGATCTATTATGTTTACTATAAATGCCCCTAAATATTTGTGGGGTGAGGCTATTCTAACCTCAATGATTAGAAATGAATGCATTAGAGAGAAAGTTGGGATAGCACCTATTGTGGAGAAGATGGTTGAAACTCGCTTAAGGTGGTTTGGCCATGTGTGGAGAAGACCCGCAGAAGCCCTAGTGAGAAGAGTTGATCGGATGGAGAATAGTCCAATAATTAGAGGTAGAGGGAGGCCAAAGAAAACAATAAGTGAAACTATTAAAAATGATTTAATAGTTAATAACTTATCTATTGATCTCATCCATGATAGGCCACTATGGCGCCGTTTGATCCATGTAGCCGACCCCACTTAGTGGGAAAAAGGCTTTGTTGTTGTTGTTGTTGTTGTTGCTATTCTAACCTCAACCTATCTCATCAATCGGATGGCTTCTAAAGTTCTAAATTTTGAAACTCCCATTTTGGTTCTCTAGCAATGTTTTCCATACTTTAGGCCTTCTACTCTTCCCCCTAAGATTTTTGGTTGTAGAGTCTTTGTTCACTCCCAATTTTCTGGCCAATCCAAGCTTGATCCTATGGCACAAAATGTGGTTTTGTTGGGTACTCACCCACCCAAAAGGGGTAGTGTTACTCTCCAACTCTCAAACATTTTTTTGTGTCTAAGGATGTTACTTTTATTGAAACAAAACCTTTTTTTTCCTTCCACCCCTCTTCAAGGGGAGTATATAAGTGAAGATGTGTGTCAGGAATTACAAGGTGAACGTGAGACTACTCAACCTGAAACTAGGCCTATCATTCCTATCATTTCTCCTTCTCTACCCATTCCTGAAGCCACAGCTACGGAACCTACCATAGCAACTGAATCTGTTATTACTTGTCAATCTGAAAATTTTGGTACAGAAGATTCTCAAAGACCCACAAAATTACTTGTTTATTCCAGGAGAGATAAGACCTCAAATAATGACAACTTTGACACACAGCAAGTCAAACATCAAGACCTGTAGTGTGCTCTAATTTGGATTGTCCTACACAGCCATCAACAGAAATCCAACCTACTTTACAACAGCAACCAGAAATACATCAAGGCCTGGGAGAGTTTTCTATTGCTATTTGAAAAGGGGTAAGAGCATATACTAAACATCCTATTTTCAAATTTGTATCGTATGGCAAGTTATCTCCCAACTTTCGTGCTTTCACTGCTAATCTCTCCAATACTGTCATTCTCAAAAATATACATGAAGCTCTCTCTAAACCTGAATGGAAACAAACAATTTTGGAAGAGATGCAAACTCTTGAAAAGAATTGCACTTGGAAATTTATAATACTTCCCACTGATAAGAAAACAGTGGGATGCAAATAGGTGTTCAATATTGTGTAAAATGATAAGAATTCTTCCCATTCAATTATCCAGAGAATACACAGAGAGAAATATATAGAAAATATTGATAGCTAGTTTGTCAATCTAATCTCTACAAAATAGCTAAACAATTCCTAAATAATAGGAAACAGAAAGAGAGGAAATAGGAAACAATAAAAAAGGAAATAAACCAGGGAATAATCTTCCCTTATCCTGAAACAGCAGGGATCACAATAGCAAGTATCGTGGGCCTGGATTACAGATATTCTGAATCCGCAACACCCCCCTCAAGCTGGGTTTCCAATATTAAGCATTCCCAGCTTGTTAACCAGACTTTCAAAACTCCTTCTTGCCAATGATTTAGTTAATATGTCTGTTGTTTGTTCCCCCGTTGGAATATAGTAATGCAAAGAGTTTCTTCTTTAATTTTTTCTTTTATAAAATGTAGGTCCACTACCACATGTTTTGTTCTACCGTGATGGACCGGATGATGAGCTATGCTTATGGCTGCCTTGTTGTCACCATTTAATTTTAGAGAAAGGATCGGTTTCACGCCCAGCTCATCAAGTAACATCTTTAACCATAACATCTCACGAGTACGATGAGCTATGGCTCTTAGCTCTACTTCCGCACTACTTCTGGCCTCAACTGATTGTTTTCTGCTTCTCCATGTGACCAAGTTCCAAACAAAGATACACTACCCGGAGTGGATCTCCTATCTTCGCATGAGCCTGCCCAATCAGCATCTATGTACCCTTCAACATTTCTAGACATATTCTTGCCAAAATACAAACCTTTTCCGAGAGACCCTTCAAGGTATCTCAAGATCTGAAGAACAGCCTCCATATGTTCCTCACATGGAGAGTGCATATATTGGCTCACAACACTTACAGCAAATGCTATTTCAAGCCTAGTGTGGGAAAGATAGATGAGTTTTCCAACTAGACGTTAATACCTCCCAATATCAACTAGGATTCCATTCTACTTGTCGCTTAATTTTTGTGGAGTCCATAGGAGTGTCTACTAGTTTACATCCAAACATCCCAATTTCTTTTAGTAAATCCAAGATATATTTCCTTTGAGAGACCAAAATCCCTTCCTTATTCCTTGCAATTCCCATATCCAAAAAGTGATGTAGGGTGCCAATGTTTTTCATTTCAAATTCAGTGGCCAATCTATCTTTTAATCTGGATATTTCACAAATATAATCACCAATAACAATTATATCATCAACATAGACAATTAAAATAATGTTTTTTCCCTCCTTATGTCTATAGTAGAGTGTATAATCAGTGTGGGCCTGTTTATACCCTTGTTCTAGAATAGCCTTTGAAAACAGGCCAAACCAAACTCTTGGTGATTGCTTTAAACTATAGAGAGCCTTTTTCAACTAGCATACTACTCCATTTTTCTGGTCTTAATCAAACCCAAGTGGAAGATCCATATTGACCTCTTTGCCACAATCCTTGCCTTATATCTCTCCACAATTCCATTAGACAGATATTTCACAAGGAACACCCACTAGCACCTAACAAGAATTTTACCTTGTGGTTTCCTTACCAAGGTCCATGTGTGATTTTTCTCTAGAACATGGAGTTCCTCTATGTCTACTTTTCTCCATTCAGGAATACCCCAGGCTTCTTTTATGTCCTTAGGGATATGTCCATCAAAACGCTTAGAGACAAAGCTTCGAAAAGATGAAGAAAACTGATCATAAGAAACATAGTTAGATATAGGATGTTGAGTACAAAATTTGGATTTTTTTTCTCAAAGCAATGGACCAATCAAGATCACTAGCTTCTAAGTTGATTCGGGTTCATGATTCTAGTAGTGTGTTGAGCCACCAGTTTCCTCCACTACTTTAGATTATTTTCTCCTAGAATAAACAAAAAGTTTCTGTTGTGAGTCACCTCTTCCCCTAGAGTTGATAGTTTCATTTTCCTCATAAATAGGTTGGTCAGTTTGTTCAGAGAAAATTTCAACAAGAGCTTCTGGGGAAGTAAAGTTTTCTAGTGAGAGAGTGGTTTCTATTTCTGTTGGGAAGGTTTCAATGTAGGAATCCAAAAGGTTAGGTCCAGGTTTGTTGGATAGTTTGCCATGAAGCTTCATTCTCAACCCCCCAAGTGAAGTTTGTTTGTAGTAGGCTTGGTTTTCAAAAAATGTGACATCTATGGTAACAAAGTACTTATTTATTTTTTTGGTGAGTAACATTTATATCTTCTTTGGGTGGCAAAATATCCCAAAAAAATATAGGGAATGGCACGAGAGTCAAGTTTATTTCTGTTATGGTCATGAACATGGACAAACGCTTTACACCCAAACACTTTTAGGGTTAAAGAACCCATAAGTCTCATATAAGGATAGTGTTGAAGGAGCAATTGGGCATGAGTGTTATAGTTAATGACACGGGTAGGAAAGGAATTTAAAAGGTAGCAAGCAAGGATAGAATTGTCCCAAATATTTTTTAACACTATTGGCAATCATGATTGAGCGAGTAACCTCAAGGAGACTTTTGTTTTTTCTCTCCGCCACTCATTTTACTAGGGTGTGTCAACAACACAAGAACTTTGATGTATGATCCCATTGTTCAAAAGATAAGTTCCCAAGATAGAGTTGAAATATTCTTTGCCATTATCTGTTCTTAAAATCTAGATTTGGGCATTGTATTGATTTTTTATCATAGAGTGGAAGTGTTTAAAAGTTGCAATAGCTTTATTTTTTTTTTCTTCTAGAAGATAAGTCCAAGCAATCCGAGAATGATCATCAATGAAAATGATAAATCATTTTTTACCGGTAGCATTTTGAACATGTAAGGGACTCCATATATCACTATGGATTAAGGTGAAAGGTTTTGATGATTTATAAGCCTGCGATGGAAAAGGTGCTCTATGATGTTTTGCAAGTTGACAAGTTTCACACTGAAAACTATTTTATTTCTAAAAAGAGAAGGGAACAAGTATTTCAAATAAGAAAAACTAAGGTGGCCTAACCTAGAGTGTCAAATCATGATTTGTTGTTCTCTAGAAAGAGATAGATCACATCCAATAGCCAATCCTTGTTTATCTTCGAAGAACTCTTCAAAATAGTAGAGGCCATTATTTTTTCTAACACTGTCAATCCTCGTGTCCAAAGTCAAGTCCTGAAAGTTACAAGTGAAATGTGAGAATTGAAAAATACAATTTTGGTCCTTTGTAATCTTACTCACAGATATTAAATTGCAAGATAGTTTAGGGATATGAAGAGCATTTTAAGAACAATTTGAGGGCTAATACTTATTGTACCAGTACCAGTAATTGTAGCAAAGGAACCATCAACAATATTAATCTTTAGATTTCCTAGATTTGGTTTATGTGAAGAAAAAAGGTTTGCAAACCCTATCATGTGGTATGTGGCCCCAAAATCTATGACCTAGGGTTCAATAAATCTTGATCTAGAACTAAGGGCAGTGAGAAAAATACTTTTCTGGGCCAAGAGAGAAGTACCAAGATTTGAATATGAAGGTTGGGTAGTACTCATATTTAAAGATGCAAACTGGAAGTTTATCATTTGTTTCAGCTGCTCCATTTGTTCTCGGCTAAAAAAGAGATTATTTTCTCCGGTCTTAGGTGCTGTCTCAAAGGTAGCTTGGAAGCTTCTACCATCCTTTCTAATATTCCTCCAATTGTTTGGTTTCTCATATAACTTCCAACACTTATCTCTAGCATGATTGGGTTTTTGACAATGGTCACACCATTCTTTCCTTGGATTTATCTGATTCTCAACCCCACGAGTTATAAAGGCAAACTCAGGAGCTGGTTTGGTGACTCCCAACATGACCCTTTTTCTAGTTTTTTCCTTCCTGGCTTTTGCAAATATATCCTCTATATTTGGCAGAGGTTTAAGACCAAGGAGGCGGCCTTGTACCTCATCTAAATCCTGATTTAAAACTGCAAGGAAGTCATAAATTCTCTCTTTGTTAATCACCCTTTTATGATTTTCAAAACATTGTGAGCATAGCCAATGACAATTATTAAAAAGATCAACTTCCTGACATAACTTAGATAGGGAGTTGAAGTAGGTATTATATACTTGTGTCAAATTTTAGGCTCTATTCCTAAGTTCATACAATTTTGATGAGTTATCAAGATCAGAATATTGCCTCCAAGCAGCTTCCCACATGTCCTAGGCGTTTTTGTAGCACATAAAGCTTTCGCTAATCTTTTCATCCATTGAGTTAATCACCCATGCCATAACCATGGAATTTTGGGCATCCCAAGTTTGAAACAATGGGTCAAATTCTAGAGGTTTTTTTTTGTTGAACCATCTAAATACCCATATCTTCCTTTTCCTCTCACAACCATCTCAACAGATTAGGACCATGCTAGGTAATTTTTTCTCATAAGTTTATGTGATGTGATTTGTAGGGAAAAATTATCAAAGCAGGAGTTATGCAGAGTGGCAGCCATTAGAGGGGTCAACTGCAAGGAAGCAGAAGCTTCTGAGTCATCCCCTTTGGAGCTTGTCACAGCTGCTCCCCAGGGAAAAGTTACTTGAGGTCGACCTGCCATGGAGGTTTAGAAAGAATGCTATGATACCATGTGTAAAATGATAAGAATTCGTCCCATTCAATTATCCAGAGAATACACGAAGAGAAATATATAGAAAATATTGTCAATCTAATCCCTACAAGATAGCTAAACAATTCCTAAAAAATAGGAAACAATAAAAAAGGAAATAAATCGTCGATGCAGCAGTTCTTGCTCTTTTAACATTGTACTTGAACTATATAGTGCCCTACTTCCGCCTCTTAAATCTCACACTTAAACTCACTTTCTCTTTAGGGAACGGAATTGGAATAAGGGATATAATCTCTAGCTCGAAGGAAATGAGATAGGTAGGATAATATAAACTTTTATTGATAGAATTGTCCTGAGGACTAATTTACAGACTCAGAGAGGATTAGAGGGATGCTTGTGTAGAGATGGTGAACACAAGTTGATTGCCTCTTTTCCCCAAGTTAGTATTTATAGACTCTAAATAACTTAACTCAAGTTTCTTTTTTACAAGCTCTGGTAACTTTCTATCTTACTTTACATGACCATAGTTTCTTTTTTATAAGAAAGTACAATAATTACATGAAGGTTATAAGGGCAACTCCACTACTTTTCTTACAATAATGACAAGTGTGTTCTATTTCTTTGTCGGCAACCAGAAGCTGACATAACTTTATCTTGAATATTTGGCTACCTTCCAGCTGTCCCTTAATAATTTTGTTGATAAGATTCTCCTATATTTTCTGGCTGGCAGCAATAATGGTTTTTGGCTTGATGTTAATGATGACGTATTGTTCTGTCAGGCAGTAGATCCATGCTTGATTTGCTTCGAGATATTTTTTTGATACTTTGACATAATGTATGGCTAGGCTGGCTCTCCTTTCAGCGATCTAGTCCTTAGTGACAATAGGGGCTAGTGTTGCTATTTCCTTTTCCAATTTTATTGTGAGTGATGATCCGCTGGTACCAATTCTGACTAATGCTCTTAGTAGTTGTCCTTGTTCTGGTGGAATAATAATGAACTTGAGAAAGAATAATGTAGTAGGCTTACATCCTTGAAGGAATGTCTGTACTACCTTCTTGATTTCTTCTGGCAGATCTTCTATAATACTCATATCTTCTGGACTTAAATAGATTAAATACAGATAACCATAATGATATAATATTTTAATCAATGGAGATTTAAGTTCTCCAGGAAATACTATTACTCGAGAATATTTTCCTACATAATCAAAACAATATTTTCTTCTAGAGGGGCTGTTCAAAGTAAAGTTACCCTCATGGATAAACTGTACTACTTTCAAATATTCATCTTCAAAAGGAGTAGTATTCTTTTTAGCCTTTGTGATTTCCACAAAAGACTTATTATTGTTATTCATAATGTTCTGAGGAGAGTCTGCTATAGCCAAATTTTTGAGATTTGGCTCTAGACTCTTAATATTTTTGTGTTCCTTCATTGCTAAGACCTCATTAGGCTATGGCTCAGGATTGGTTTTATCAATCTTCATTTTCTCAACGACTTAGCCTTAATACTATCGCTTCATTGATCCATGCTCATGTAGATTCGACAAAGTTTTACATTAGTTGTTGCAAGTTTAGCACAACCCTCTACTTTTATCCAAGTTTGGAACCGGCTATACAAATATTAGCTAGTTTTTATTATTGAGCTCTTCATTTAAGTTTGTTATTTTTCTCTTCAATTGGAATTCATTTGTCACAAGATGAAGCATGTATAATCTTCAACTTTAAGGGAGAGTGCTAAGAAACCCTATTAAGGTAGGATTTGTAAAGAATTTGGAGTTTATCATCATCAAAGAGTCATAGAATTTCTCATTATCTTGAGTCTTAACTATCCTTTCTCATTATCTTTAGGAGTTTATCTTGTACTTAATCTCTACTTTCAAGTGTTATAAATAAAAGAGAAGATGGAGCTTCGATAAGGTGTGTGAGAGTGAGTTGCACCTATGTGCAAGTCTCCCATCCCTAAATGACATCTAAGATAAGATGAATGAATACACACATAAATATTCCATGTCATTTCATACTTTATATTTTTTGAAGTTTGGCATGTCAACACATCCTTGTCAATGTCTATGCTTGATAAATAGACTTGTGACAAGTTGTTATAAACATAGAAGTCGAAGATGCACAATTCACAATGGGAATCGATCGTGTCACTTCGATTCACATGGCTACCGATTTGTATCAATGGCCAAATAACTAAAACACCATAATGGTAGCTAAAATCGCACAGATCGGTGCAATTCTGGCAAGAATCGCAGAATCAACGTTTGGCTGCATCTTTGTCGCTTTCAACTTCCTCCTCTTCTTCTTTGTTAAGTTGAGTCAACTTTTTTTAAAATTTTTTAACTAAACCCAAAGAAAACACATGGTCCACTGTGTGTTTTCTTTGGGTATGGTATATTGTATGATTGCGATATGTTATATTATATTATATATTTATATTATATTAAAACAGAATATATGGAATGTATTTTTAGTAAGAGACGAATAAATATGAATGTAAATGTAAAACTTGGAGACTATATATTAAAACAAGTTACAAGTTTTAAATATCTTGGGTCCATTATACAAAATGACTGTGAAGTAAAGGAGGACGTAAACCATAGGATTCAAGCTGGATGGATGAAATGGAAGAAAATTTCGAGTGTCATTTGTGATAAAGAAATGCCGCTCAAAGTTAAAAAAAAATTCTACCATACGGCTATAAGACCTGCTATATTGTATGGTACTTAATATTGGGCAGTCAAAAGACAACATGAGGATAAACTCAACGTTGCAGAGATGAGAATGTTGCGCTGGATGTGTGGACACACCATAAGAGATATGATTAAAAATAAGTGCATTAGAGAGAAAGTTGGAGTAGTACCTATTGTGGAGAAGATGGTTGAATCTCGCTTAAGGTGATTTGGTCATGTGTAGAAAAGACCCGCAGAAACCCTAGTAAGAAGAGTAGATCAGAAGGAGAATAGTCTAATAGTTAGAGGTAGACGGAGGTCAAAGAAAACAATATGTGAAACTATTAAAAATGATTTAATAGTTAATAACTTATCTATTGATCTCATTCATGATAAGCTATTGTGGCGTCGTTTGATCCATGTAGCCGACCCCACCTAGTGAAAAAAGATTTTGTTGTTGTTGTTGTAGTTATATAATATATTTATGTTATATAATCTAACACAACTTTAAATCTATACAAACTCAGTCTAAAATTTTATAAGACTCAAATAAATTTTAAATAGTCAATTATTCAATCTCAAAGACAGAAACTAATATTTTTGTTAGTGATTTAGGTCTAAGAATTTATTATTCATAAGTTAATCATATCTTTTTAAAACTTACGATTAATTGTTTTTAAAATTATTAATATTAATATATTATTCTAAATATTTTATCTATGTTATCTACTTATTTATATTCTATAATATATATTTTAAAGTATTTTATAATATGTTCGTCAATTTTATAATTCAATAAAATTTATGATTCGCGATTAAAAAATAAGGTATTTGATTCACAATTTGAATCGCGATTTGACTACTATGTCACAAACAAGTTAAAGTTTATGGTCATTGGTGGACTAAAACATAGAGAGCTCTCTGAAAATGACTCTATCAAATTTATTTAATCAACAAGAAAGAGATTACAAATTTACAATAATAACTAACTAGAGGACTATTTAAAGGCAATAACAAATTCTAAGCTTAATGGAAATTTTAATCATAACATAAGAGAATAACTAGTCTTAGCACTAATGGGCTGACAATTGTCGAAGCTTAAATGCCTTTATGGTAACTACTACTTAACACTAGAATTATCCCAACTATTTAATTACAAATCCATAATAGTCTCAAATGATAAAACACATTTAAATAATATAATAAATCAAATCTCTATCTTCTCATCCTACACCATTATCCCTTTATTGAAATAAACTCAAGCTCGAGTTTCAATTATCCTTTTTTGTTTTCCCTTTTTTTCTACATCACTTGCATATTCTTCTACTTGAGGGAGAGTGTTGAGAAAGCTGCCTAAGTGGAACTCGTAAATGATTAGAAGTTTATTATTGTCTAGCAGCCATAGAGTTTATTATTGTTTAGGAGTCTTATAACTATTTTTAGGAGTTCATATTGTAGTTTATCCCTATTTTCAGAGTATTATAGCACAGTATGTGTGTGCACAGGCCTTCCCATTCCTCATATGTCAGTTTTGTTGTGAATTTTACAGAGGCATTAGCATCTACATTTTGAGGTGATTAACTTATAACCTAAAACACTAAATAACAGTTACATATTGGAATTATAACTGTAACAAGCACAACAAATTATAAATTTCCAATTGGGGGCCCCAATTTCAATTCCCACTGTCAGACAAGACCTGATTCTTTTCATTGTTAGAAATCTCATTCCAAAGTTATCATTGAGGATTTGCCATTTATATTTTGAGACGATTGACTTATTAGCTAAAACACTAGTTAGCAAGATGTACCAAAAATTGAGCTGAATATTACATTCAAATCTAAGTATGGCATTATTCAATAAACAAAAGCAACACTATAATGTAACCAAACAAAGAATTAAAGTGCAAAAGAAGATTTCAAGAAGCCAAAAATTAGTGCAGATGAAGAATTTCATTTTGTTGTTCAAAACCAAACTACAAGTATACGAAAATGTAGATCTATAGCATGAAGATCAAGATAAAGTCACAAAGGTAAGTAGAACTAGAACATAACAAAAAAAATGCTTTCCGGCATCATTCTAGAATTTGCAGCTTACTTGCTCATCATGAGAAAATTTGCAGCCAGCTCCACGAGTACATTCACCTCTTTGGAAAGCCCGACATACACCGCGTGCCTCCCTTTTCTGCCTCTCTGCCTCTTCATCTTCCTCTTCTTTCTTTTTATATTTAGTAACATGATCAACCCTAATGATTCTACCCAAAATCTGTGCTCCATTCAGATTATCTGAAAGAAAAATCAATTATTAGAAAATAATTTAGCTTATGATTCTGTAGAAAAGGTTGTTGTCATCACTGTCAATATTTTATAACAAGAAGCCAACCTACTGCAAGATTTGTGCTTCTTTGATCTTCATACGCAAGAAATGCAAAACCTTTCGATTTCCCAGTTCCTTTGTCCCTAACAAGATTAACATCAACAACCTCCCCATATCTGGATTCAAAGGAAAATCATTAATAGAGAAAAACCAAAGTCAGATTCTATGTAGTACAAATAAGCTAAAAAGGAACCAATATAACAAATATAAACTTCAGCAACAAATTCACTAATGTGTACAAGTACCACTTGTTGACAGCAATTCCATGTTTATAAATGCCTTTGTAGTATTTAAATAAGCATAAAGGGCTTAAAAAGAAATAATATACACATGAGAATATTCATAGGTACAGAATTTTAAGCATAAATCTTTATTTTCAAGAAGCAAAAAATACTGCATGAGAAGTACATATTTGCAGTATTTGAAGAGCCATGTTCTTATCCAAAAGGAAAAAGGAGGTGTTGTACATAGCATTGTATACTAACCAGAGAAATGATGGAAAGTTGCAAATTTTTCAGTTTAAAACAGCCTGCCACACACCACCTATGACATGTTTGCATAGATTATCCTATGACTCTTTGTACCTGAATAGATTACTACCCATCTTACTATAATCCCTATTAAAAGCCTTCCAAAGTCAATTTTTAGCAGGCCAGTCCATGTCCATGAATAAAAACAGATACCGAGAAATATAAGGGGTAACTCAAGTTTTCAAATTGTTAAAGGCCTTTCATTTTTTTTTTAATTTCTGCACAAGACTGACCTGAATCTCCATATTCTAATAAAGAAGGTATATATGAACTATTTTCCAATGATTAAAAGTAGAGAAAAATCATATTTTTGTCCTGACAAATAAGTAAACTTTCAATTTAGTCCCACATAGTTAACTCACAGCTATCAGTTAATTCACAGTACAAAATTTGACAATAAACTCACAGCTAACATTACAGTTTCTTACAACATTTATTTGCCTTGACATTGAAATTGGCACCACTTAGCATTGACTTGACACTCATAGGTTGAAAAATTCCTATGAGGGACTTGCGAGTGTCAAGCCTGTGTTAATTAAATGTTAATTCTCATCAATATAGTAGAAAATTACAATTTCAATGGTACATTAAATTTGGCTTAAAATTAAGAAATCTAAAGATAACATTGCAAGCATGTGATGCGATGGACTAAATTGAAAAAAATTAATAGATAAGTGACTACACTGAAAATTTAACCTGTTAAGATCTTTCCTCTTACAAGTACTATAGGTAAGAGCACTTAAATTTGATGATGAACACAGCTTCAAGAAATTGAGAAAGAAACAATCTTGCCATAAAGTTTGTATAATGAATAAACCACATATAATATTACATGGGATAGTAACATATTGATTACATGTAATAGGGACAGTGACAGAATCGAAAAGAAAAGACTTACTGAGCAAAAACTGCGAGGAGATCACCCTCAGTTAGATCAAAGGGAATGCCACCTACAAATACATAAGCCGAATCTTTGTATTTGGCGTGCCATGAAGCTTCATCGCCGATGCCCAGAGCAGCTTCTTTCGAATTGATATTCTGAATGCGTTTCACTAGGGTTAACGGATTCATCTCTCTCAGACACAAATCGCTGCCTGATTAAAGTGAATATCCACCACTGGCTTTAAGCTCCGCTTGATGAGAGCTCTGCTTCCTTTGATCACTAGATTATGGCAGCAACGGATAGGTGTGAGCCTGTAAGTGCCTTCTCCCCGACCGCTCTCTTCAACACTTCTAATCAGAACCCTCTTCAGCGAGGGTCCGTTGAAACACTTGTCTGAGTAAAAAATATATATTATAATTAAAGTGACTGTTTATTTATCATTGTTTTTTGTTTTTTTTCAAATCTTTTTTTAAGTAAAATTTAAAAATTAATATAATAAAAAAAATATCATTTATGTCTGCGGTATTAGTGTTAGATCAATCTTTCAAAAAAAAACACTTTTTAATATCAAAATATTAAAAGCATATGTTTAGAAATAATTTTACAATCAATACAATTTGATAGAAAAATAATTTTAAATTTTAAATTAAAATTTTTATGTAATTAAAATATAAAATAAATAAAATCAAAATATATATTATAATATCATTACTCAAAATAAACTATAAAATCATATTAAAGTTTTAATTATAAAAAATTATTAATCAAAATAATAAAATTTTATAATAAAAATAATGTAATTTAAAAAATTAAGGGACTTAGTGAAAATTTATACATTTATGTGAAATCAGTTAAAAAAATAAGGTTAAATAATTTTGTAATTTTTAATTTTTGTGGAGTTTGAGGTGTTTTTGAATATTGGACTTGATTTGGATTTGGGTTTTAAGGTTTTTGAAGTAGATTATTGTGTGCTTTTCTCCTAATCATTTTTTTTATGCATAAATTCTTTGTTTAGAAAATTACTGAGAGAGTTTTGACAAAAAAGGATGATAAGGTCAAGGAATAAAATTTTGTGTCGTTTCCATCGAAATGACCGAAATTTTTCGATTTCGGTAGATGGCGAAATGAATCAAGGTGTAGGTTACGAAATTCTATCATCTCAATCGAAATACTTGTGTTGCGGAATATATCGATCGACACTTTCCTGTCTCGGTGGAATTTCGATGGAAAAGAACGAAACTTTTTTCCTTGACTATCCCAAGCTTATTGTTACCATTGCTGTTTCTTTTCCCTATTTTATCTTCTGAGCTTGGCTTATTCAAACCCAAGATCGCTCTTTTCTTCTTCCTGCTTCTGATCCCACAAGCGTTGCATAGTGACTGCAAGTTAAAGTGATGAAGGCCGAATCAAAATCAGATCAAAGCTTAACATTCATTGATCTACTATTCCTAATCTTTTGAGAACAAACAGAGCAAATATGTTCTGTTGGATCAAAATCACCTTAAGCCCAACAACCACCCCTCCAGAGAGGGGTCTTACCTGTAATGCAATCGGCACAGGTTTTTTTATGCTACTCGCTCATTAGGCTCTCCCCTAATGAAGCCTGTTTGGATTCCTAGCATTAGCGTCCTCAGCTTCTGATCCTTGCAACACAACACAAAATCAGCTACCTCTATTTTGGAATCAAAGACATGGGACTAGATACCCAACAGGTCCAGAAGATAAGGAACAGAGCAGAGAACAACATAAGAAGTAATGAATGAGAGTGAGAGTGAAAAAAAAAAGAATGGGTAATGAAGTAGAAAAAGAAGGCAGCGAGGAAGTATTGCTAAGACGAAGAGGTAATGAAGTAGAAAACGAAGGTGGCTAGGAAGGATCGCGAAGACGAAGAGGCAATGAAGTAGAAAATGAAGGCGGCGAAGAAGCATCGTGAAGATGAAGAGGAAGAGGGTTTCAAGATGATTATATACCCAATGCAAAACGACGTCGTTTTGTTTAGTTTTAAATTTTTTTCCTTTTTCATTAAAAAGACAAAAGCAAAAGTGTATTTGAGTAGGACTCAAACTCACCATATTAATTTTATGAGGTTGAATTTTTACCACTGAGTCAAAATTATGAATATTTATCTCTTAAATATTATACTGTTAATTAATTTAATCTTTTTAATAATTTTTGTTGATTTTATATTATATAATTTAACACTTAAAATATAATATATAATTTGTATTAAATTTTATATATATCAAATATTAGTTACATTTTATAAATATTAATCATATCAATATTTATTTAAATAACTATGTTATTATTTAATATTTTATTATATAATTTTATATATTTATATTATTAATATTATGTTAAAATATTTTAAAATTTAAAAAAATATTATTTGAAACATTTCTTCAAAAATTATCCGTTTTCACGAAATTTTCGAAACGTTTCTATTTTTGGACTCACCGAACCGGTACCTCAAAACGAAATTTAGTACCTTAGATAAGGCTAACCATGTTACAAAATTTTGTTTTAAAACCAAATTTTGAAGTTTTTAGGCCTCTCTGTTTAAAGATATCGCTAAATCATAATTCTGATACTACCGAATCATAATTTTAATGTATTAGTTTATACAATTTTAAATATTTTAGGGTCTAAAAGTCCTAAACAAAGGAGACTCTTTATTTGACATTTTAATTTTTGAGTACGTCAATCATTTTTTGATTTCAAGCTGAAGGGTTTTTCTATGCCTATTGATTAAGTGTTTATAAACTATCCTAAGATTGAGTATAAAATTTAAAATATAATTGAAACATCCTAAAAATATTTGCAATTGAGTTTTGTCATTAATTTCATCTGAAATGTTTTTTTGCAAATTATGTTGACCTACTACTTGGAGTTATTGAACTTTGATAAATAAAAAAATTGGAATAATTTCATTTTGGGAGTTAAGACTACTAATCCATTTTCTTTGATAATCTTAAAAAATTGATATAAATGATTAAAATATTTTTCTATTGAATTGAAGAATATTAATACCTCATCTAGATATACTATAGAGAACTTTGAGAAATAGTTGAAAATATCATTCATAATGTCTTGAAATTTTAATGAGGCATTTTTAATACCAAAGGGCTTCACATGTCATTCATAATGACAAAAAGGAACTATAAATATTGTTTTGTATCTATCTTCTTCTACCACTTCTATTTGATAGTATCATAATTAGATAGTATTCCAATAAGATCTTTTTCATTGGAAAGACAATACTTAATCCATTTAAGAACTTTATTGAGTGGTTTATAGATCGTGACCAGCCGTAGCGCTTCTCTTTCTATTTTAGCATGATCTTGAATATAAAAACCTACACACTTTAGGGAGATTTGTTAGGTCTAATGAGTTTTTTGTCTAAATATTCTTGAATTTTATTTGTACAATATTCTAATTCATTTGAATTGATCTGGGTTTTGTATGGATCTTTGACTCATCAAAATGTTTTTCATAAGAAAGAGTAATTACATATTTTTTTTCCTATCCCAAAAAGCATTTGGATGACAAGCACATATTTTTTTTTCAAATTTTTATTTTAAGGGCATGCTTGGTTGACTGAAATAAAAAAGAAAATGGAAGATGAAATTTGAAATTCGGTTGTTTGGTTAGATATACTTGATGGAATTGAGCGTTCCGTGGAATGCTCTATTCCATCAAATAAGGGAAAACACATTCTTTCATAAAAGTTAAGAAATCTTGTATTCCATCAATCAAGGGAAAATTCATTCCTTCATAATGATCTTGCAAGTTGTGTTTCCTTTATCTCATGGTTGCACTTGATTTAAATTTTTAATTTTTTTGTATTATAAAGAATTTATGTTATAGTAATTTAATATAATTACTAGATTATATATTTCAGTATTTTAATCATTTATGATCTTTTAAATCAATTGAATAAGAAATAATTATGTTTTATCATAAAAATTGATGAAATGATGAACCTAAATAAAAAAAAGTCATTTATTTCCTTTAAAAAAAATTAATTTAATTCACATTAGAATAAAAAAATTTATAATTTAAAATTTAAAGGTAATTTAGTCTTTTCACTTACACTGTCTTTCTATTCTTTCAATTTATTTTCATACCAAATAATAGAATAACACATTACCTCAATTCTTTTCATCACATACTAAACGAGGCAATGGGTTCTCATTCCTCTTTCCATTTCTACTTTCTTTTCTTAAACTATTCTCACTAAAATTCATTCCATCCAACCAAACGGACACTAAGTTTTCTATTATTTATTGAATATTCTGATTTTTAAGTTGTTCTTCATTTTTTTTATAATGAATTTCTCTTTGAAGAAAATTAATATGATTATGTTTTCTTTTAATAGCATTAATAGTTATTGAATTCTTTTGAAGGATATTGATTTCTTTAACTCGAGGTGGAATCATCCACTTAGAGATTACTGACTTTCCAAAGATTCCTGAGACAAATCCCTTTTCTAAGACTTTGAAAGGCATAATCTGTTGAAGGAATGAAGTTCCTAATATTATAAGCTCTTTAAGGTTTTGACAAGTATAAAGATGTTAAGGCAGCACATACCTTGATTGCAAATATATACATTTGACAATTTACAAGTAATTTTGAGCTTGTTTCTATTGACACCATAAAGGGATTTAGTAGTTTTTATGTAATATTTTGTGAGAATTAATCCTTTTTAAATATAATTTATATCTACACAAGAGTCGATTAAAGCCATTATTGTTTTATGAAATTCTTTGTTAATGACTATATTTAATTGGCAGTACCATTTTTTATAAATTTTTCTTTGGATCATACTAATAAATTGATCTTGGTTTTTTTTTTAGGAATTTCTATTGAAGTATTTTTACTAGTAGGTGAGAATTGATGAGATTCTATAGAGGCTTTTAATTGAAGGATTTTCAAGTCTTGAGTAATATCATTAGTCTTTAATTTGTTGAATTTAATCTTTTAAATTTTTTAATTTCCTATTGAAGTTCTTGAAGGGTCATAAAGTGACATTCTTCTCTAAACTTATTGAAAATTTTGTTGATTTTGATAGGTTTGATTGAGTTTTCTTTTGATTTTTCTTTTTTCTCTAAATTTCTTTAAGTAATAGAAGTTATTGCCTTTTGATATCATTATCTTCTATTTTGTCTATCACATCTATTACAAATTGAGATTTTCTAGATGTGATAACATTTATTGACTTGACACACTTATCACATTCACAAGGTCCAAAGATCGCTTGTGAGCATATTGAGTTTTATGATGTTATTGTTATTTCACTATCTTATTCCTATTGAATTTGGTAGATATGGTCTTCTTGATTTTCATCATTAGAATTAGAACTATTTTCTAATTGAGATGAAAAATCTCCATTAATAATCATTTTCATTAAATATTGTTTTTGGTCCTCATCAATTTCTAATTTTTAATTTTTTTGTTTTGTTTTGCAATTTGAAGCATAATGGTTGTATTGCCTGCATTTATAACATACTATATTCTTTTTTTATCTCTTGAATTATTTCTTAGGGTTTCTTGAAGGTTTAGTGTAAAAAAAATTTATCTTTTGAGTACTTTAAACATTTTTAATATTTTCTTGAAGGGGTAATTTTCTCTATGTTTTGTGTTTTTTTAATATGTTCTTTTTTCTTCTGAGGACAAAGCTTTAATAGTTTTGCAACCATGTTGTTCACAAAGGCTACCTAATTCCTTCTTCCTTGTTGTTTTAATCCTTCTATGGTGATAATATTAATAATTTGACCATATGTTAATTGAGAATAAAGAATTTAATTAACTTTTTGACTCTTTCTGCAAACAATGTTGTAAGTCTAGATAGAAATCTTTCTTTCCAATAGTCTGCATTTTCATCTGGGCAAAGGCAAACATTTGGAAGAAAGTTTTCCTTGTACCAACAGAAGTAAAAAAATTTAGACATATTAAGTTTGCTAATATTGAAAGTTATTTATCTTGATATTGAAGAGGATCTCCTACAAAGTGTTTAATTATTGTATAAATGAGTTAAGTTGTTGGATCTGGAATGGCTATTATTTCACCTGTTGCATCTATTTTTTGTTTTAAGAAATTTTGAATTGCAAATTTTTCTTAAAGTGTAATGATGTTATCCCACCATCCTCTAAGGTTTCCTATAAAAAATTTTGTAATAATTTCGAAAATTCTTTGATTTGTATTGCCCCAATTCTATAAGTTGAGATGGTCATAGTCATTTCTTGGATATGATTAAGGATTTCACTTTCACTCATGCCATCTACGTTCCATTCATAGAAAGTAGTTCCATTGTGACTCATCGTTTAAATTGATTTCTTTCTTCAAATTAAAGGTCTTGTTCTTGAATAATAGTTTCATGTTTGAGAGACTTGAATCTTGGGTAATCTTTTTTGAATATCTTATTTTATTGATGCAATTATCTTTCGGTTCTAAATTTGACTTTGTGATAACATTTGCATTTTTGTCTTTTAATGAGAGTTTATCAAATTTTTGGGTTTATTTTTCAATAAATCATTATTATCTTGGAGTTTAATTTCTTTTGTTTTATGGAGAGGTATTGATTCATGTTTAAATATTGGTCATTGAGGGTCTAAATGTTTGTTAATTGTAGGTAATAAAATTGAGGTACAGGGTGGTTCAAAAACTTATATTTTATCTTCTATCCTATTTAGTTGTTGACTTGTTGTTGATGGTATTAGATTTTTATAATTATTCTATTGTTGAATACTTAATACTTCTTTTTTTGTTAAAGATTCAAACTTTGAGGGCTAATAGTTTTGAAAGGTGAAGCTATTACTTCATAACTTCTTAATTTGATTTTGATTTTTGTTAAAGGAGGATGTATTGAAGAGATTGGTTTGAATTAAAGTTTGAGATACTTTTTCTGTGATGTTGATACTGGGGTGGTTTTCATAAAAAGGATTGAAATTTTGGTGGTTGTATGTATATTGTTTGAACCAAGTAAAGAAAGGAAGTGAGGAATATTAGTCTTAAGTTGTTCCATTCCTTGATACCATATGGTTCTAATTTTGGCTTGATCTTCTTTTAAGAAGGTTCCAAAAAACCATTCTCATTCCTTTTTATGCTTTAATTGCATAAATTCTTTTGTTAATAACTCTTTGTTTATCAAAGTCTTCTCTCCTAATGACCATAATTTGATTTCTAATTGGAGACTTATTGTTGTTGAATTGTTCATCAATTTGAGATTGAGTTTCAAATTCAGGTAGAAAATTTAGGATATTGATAGAAGTATCAACTAGTTCATATAAAGGTCGATGAACTCTAGGTTCAAAGTCTATTTCTCTTAAATCAAAGCATGGTATTGAATCTGATAATTTTTTTAACAAAGTCATCTTACTCGAAATAATTGTATATTGCAAAAAAAATTATTCTATAGACAGAGATTTGATGACTTAAGGGATTTTTCATTCTTCTGGAAAAGTTACTTGATCATGTTAAAGTCTTTCAGGGATCATAACATTAGAGTGTTGAGAATTGACTTCAAAGATTATAGTTTTGTGCCTAGGGGATTGTCTAAGGGCTCTATAATCTTGGTTAGTGTTTGATAGTTTGAAATAGATCCTATAAATTATGTTGATTGTTGAAGTTCCTTCTTTCCAATTTTCATTATTTTGACAAATATCTAAGGCTAAGCAATTTTTTATTGTTGAATCTTTGAGTATAACAATGTAATTTGGAAAACAATTAAAATAGACTGATCCATTATGAAGGTTTGACTCTAATAAGGCAATTATTGAACATCATCATTTCTCTTATCTCTTAGACATACTAAGATTGGAGAATTGATTCCTAGTTTACATTCTTGATTTACATTGGCATCTTCTTCTATTGTTTTTATATCTTTTTGAAACTAAAGTTAAATGCTAATGTTTGGTATACTTTGGATTCATCAAATCTAGATATTGACCAATTTTGAAGGTTAGATTCAATTGTTGAAATTTCTTCTTATTGAAGCTTCACTATTTGAGTTTTATCTATTAAGCTATTTAAATCTTTTGAATTAGTCGAATATCACTATTGTTCCTCAAAAGGGTTTGACTAATCAAACTAGACATCTTGAACCATATAATAATGATAGTTTTTTGACAAGTTTGGTCTTTAGTTCTAACTAAAAAAGCAGGTAATCCAACAGTCTCACTAACTTTTCTCTTAGATATTACTACTAGGTCTGCCTAAATGCTATTCTAATGCTAGTTTTCAAACCTTAGTGCTAAAATTCTAATAATACTTCTATGATTCTTGACTTCTAATAATATATATATAAAATATATAATATATATATAAAATATATATTAATAATAATAATTAATATAATAATAATTAATAATAAAATATATAAATTAATAAATATATATAAATAAAATAAAATATATAAATAAAATAAATATATTAAAAATTGAACTCGCCTTTACTACCAAGTGGGGAAGAAGGATCGATAACAAGTAACCAACAAGATATAAAATAGCAAAATATAGAGAACTATACAATGAACTCAAGAATACTGAAAAGAAGAAGAAAATAACATATATATATATATGAGATATTGATCGATTGCGTATGAACTAAGATGAGTTCATAAAAACTCTAATTTTTTTATGGATCATCCCTAATTTAGCTATTTTCTAGAACACATATTGGTTGAAATAGATTCTTTTGAACATAGTAAGGAGTAAATTCCACTAATTATGTTTGAATGGTTTGAGCATAAGATCTTTATGGGTCAACTAAGTTAAAAGGTGGCCTTGGTTGAGGAGTTGAAGTGCTTAGAAGTATACAAGATTGAACAAAACCTACTGAACCATCCAAAAATTGAAAAAAAATTATTTTGGGTAGTTTAGATCGATTTTTTAAGCTAAGAATAGGCAATTCGATTTAGTTTTTGGTTGGGAGAAATTTATAACTAAATCATACTGAACCATTGCTATATCTAATATATTTTAGTTACAAGACGTGTTAGACAATGGATTTAAATGTCTTAGTACTTTTTCTTGGAGTGCTCCAGTTCTATCTATGAAAATGAAAGATGGATCGCTGCGATTATGCATAGATTATAGATAGTTAAATAAGATAACAGTGTAGAATAAATACTCAATACCTTATATAGATGATTTGTTTGACCAGTTACATGGTGTTCAATGTTTTTCAAAAATTGAATTGATTTGAAATCTGGATATCATCAATTAAGGACAAGGAAAAATGATGTTCCAAAACAATTGTTTTTAAAACTTGGTATGGGCACTATAAGTTCTTAATGATGACATTTGGATTGACAAATGCTTTAACTACATTCATAGATTTAATGAATAGTAATTAAGTCATCCTTGGATCAATTTGTTATTATAAATATTGATGATATACTAGAATATTTCAAGAGTTTAGAGGATCATAAGCAACATTTAAAGATAGTTTTACAAACTTTGAGGGAGTATGTTTAGCAAGGATGGTGTCCAAATAAACCCTAAGAAAGTAAAAGTGATACAGTAATGGTTATGTTCTACTACAGTTAAAGATGAAGATCCAAGTCCAATTTGTGCTTTTTGCGGTTGTCTGTTGTCCATTCTATTTGAGCTTTAATTGGATCAGGTACATGAACATATGCTTGTAAAGTATCAATCAACTCCTCAGCATTTGAAGCTGAAATAAGAATTCGTCGTGTTGAGTGTGAGATGAACCTTTGTTCTACAGTTTAATCAAGAAAAGACAACAGACCATTAAAGAAATAGTTAACATTTAACAAACCTATCGGTTTGTGATGCATATTTAATTGTGCCCAAGAGACTATTTAAAAAATCTCTTCTAAAGTACCAAAACTACCTAGTAAGGCAATGAAGGCATCAGCATTGCTCATCATTATAGCCATGCACTCATGCATGGAAGTTACCCTAAATTCTTCCCCAATTATCTTCCCTATGATGTTGGATGCAGCTAGAGCTGTAGGAATAATACTTAGAACTTGACATCCTTCTACATGTACAGTTGTAGACACGCACCCCATTAATCCACGGTTACCTCCACCATAGATTAAATGAATCTTTCTCCTAACCAGCACTATACCCAGATTTTATACTGCTTTCACATACTCTTTATCTTTTTTAAGATTAGAACCACAAAAGGCACAAATATTTTGAAACTGACGGAATACGGTTCCCTCCATAACTGTACTCACCCTAATTTTGATGAAGGTTAAGATACTAACGTGTACATTTATAGAACTCAGAGACGAGCATAATTAGAACAGCTATGTGAGTGATTAGTGGATATCAGCTAAATTGAAGGTGAATCTCAAAAAAAGATGGAACGCATGTATATGTACAATAGTTATGACTGTGACTCATATTAAGTATATAAAGAAATAAAGATTAAGGTATTACCAGAAATTTTTCTTTTCCTTGTTGTGCTTGATAAAGCATTGATGTCTTGAAACTTGTAAGAAAGTTGTAAGGGATAAGCGTCATTGTAAAAAAAAATGAAAAATACAAACCAGTTAGTTGTTGAAGAGGGACAATCAAAAGATTTATCTTATTTTTCTCAATGTTCTTACCAGTCGACTATCAGTATTATTAAGTTGACTAACTATTTGAAATTTTTTAATTTAAACTAGTTATTTTACAGTTGATTGATTACATCTGTTTTGAAACAACCAACTGCATCTTACTAGTTAACTACATGCTCTTTGTTCTTCACAAACTTTTATAAGTTCAGAAATGTTTCTATTTCATGTACTATTTTTCCACCGAATAATAGTAACTAGATATTGGCACATATATTCAAAAATTACGGCCACCGATTTTTTCCGAAATAGCAACTAAGTTATATTTACAGCTTTTTAATAATTACGGCCACCGATTTTAATTTTCTTTCAATACTTGATCCAAATTTTTGACTTTCTATTTTGGCACCGTTCTCTATTATACTTTTCGTCTATTCTACCGCATTCTCCCTTATTAATGTTTGGCATTAAATGTAAAGTTCTTTTCCCTCATTACAATAAAAGTTAATTTATTTTCTTTAAAACTCAGTTATTATGGTGTCCAAGTGGTTAGTAGGTTAAAGTAATGAAAAGTTTGAAAGGAATAGACAGATAATGGCCTTATGGTACTTTGACAAATGTAATTAAGTGAATTAGTGGTGTTGAAGTACTTGAGAAATAAAATATGGGAAGTAGAATTTAAATTAATCTTTGAACTCTTAATTTGAAAATATGGAGAATATTTTAAGAATCATGTCCAAAAATAATGTAAGTAATGAAGATATTTGTGTTAAGAGTTTATACCATGCTAAATTGAGTCTAGTATCTACGATGTGAATAATGGTTGAAAAAAAAAATTTCACAAGAAGTCATAGATTGTGAATATAGATAACCTTAAGACAATAAGGATATATTAAGATCTGAAAAAATTGTATTAACTTGATGGTAAAAGAATATACAAGTGATATTTCTTTCTTTATTCGGTGTGTGGAAGTTATGCTTCAGGTATCTTTATATAATTTTGGTGAAAGTTGGGAGAAGTTATTTGTCCTTAGTTGAATTTGTTTATATCAGTAATAATCAAGCCAATATGCAGATGGTACCATTTGAGGTTTTATATGAAATATCGTAAGTCTCCTAATAGGTGGATGAGTTTAATAAATTTAAGTTTTTGGAATCTAATTTGGAATATCATGCAATAGATATAATATGACTAATTTAAATTGATGATGTTAATTTTGAGAGTATGCTTCAAGCGTATGTCTTCGAATTTGGAGGGAGATCTCTTAGCAGAATTTGCCTATAATAAAGTGTTATTGGATGACTTAAAACTTTATGTAAGAGGTGTTGCAAACTTTCTGTTAGATGACTTAGTGGAGTCAAACTTATGATAAGATATCGTTAATAAAGTGAAATTAATTAGAAATTTTTTTAAAGAAACTCAATACATGCCAAAAGTCTATAAAGACTATGAATGTTGAACACTATAAATTATCAATTGGTGATTAAAGTTTCTTAAAAAATTCACCCATGAAAGAGGTAATGGGGTTTGGAAAGAAGAAAAAAGTTCAGATTTAGTATATAAGCTTTTTTGAAATCTTGGGTAAAATATGCATAGTATATATCGTCTAACTTTGTCATCAAGATTAATTGATGTTGGTACAATCTTTCTTACATCAATGCTAAGGAAGTATCTATCAGATTCTTCTCATGCTATTTAATTCCAAGAAATTCAGTTGGACAAGAATTTAGCTTAATTATGAGTAAAAATCAATGTCTATTGTTGATCGACAAGTGAAGAACTTATAGTTGAAGGAAATCTCTATAGTTAAGGTTATATGAAAAAAATCACACAAGTGAAGAGATTTCTTAAAAAGTAGAGATGATATACAAAAAAAAAAGATATCTCCAATTGCTTGAGTAATGAGATTAATAACTATAATTTATGCCTTGACTTCATTCCTTACTTATGAAAGGATGGTTTAAAATTCGGGGACCGCATTTCTTAAGAGAAAAAAAATATAATATCCCGTAATTTTTAAATAATAATGTTTTACAATAAAAAATTTTTTTATTTTAAATGATTATGTTTTGCTAAAATTAAATATATTTTTAATTAAAATGATTTTTGTTTTGCTTAAAATAATTATATTGGCCTCTAATAAATTTTTGTTTTATTTTTAAAAATATTCTTTCTTTTATTATGTATAAAGATATTTATTTTGTGATTTTTTTATTAAAATTTTTATCAAGAAAAGTCATGATTTAAAAGTTCAACTAAAGTTTTATAAGAATGTAAAACTTTAGAAAATTTTGGGATATTTTAGGATGAAAAATAGTATTTATTTGTATATAATAAAAATAATAAATTTAGATATTTAATTATTAAATAATAAAAAGAAAAAGAAAAAAGGGGGAGGGAGAGACGAAAGCGTAAAGATGAATGCAAAATTCTGATTTCTATAACTGATTAATAGTATAAATAATAATTTTCATTTTTATCTCTAGATCTGAAGTGCCTATTGACTTCCGATCTCAAACCTAAGGGTACCACTAAATTCAGAACGGAAAATACTACGATTTTGACCAAATAATTTTTCAAATCAGCCATAGAATTGCTGCAGATTGAAAGTAAAAAAATCATAGAAAAAAGTAAGTTCTGAAACTTCTATTTAGAGACCTCAAATTGAAAATCTGACACTGTAAATAGATTCAGGAGTTAAATAAACCTTAGGATATGAAATTTTTCGGTCATCTGAAAACTTTTTGTGCGTCGTGAACAGTAAATCTGGTGGGTATGAATAGTGATTTTCGACAGTGAATAGTATTTTCTGACCGTAAATAGTGTCTATCAGTTGATCAGTATTGACCAAGCTCTCGGAGGTCAAATTTCACGGTTCTAGAGTTATTTCTTAAGTTTTTGGACTTTTCGGACACATTTTTAAGGTTTATTTAGTCAAATGTGAATTGAAAAAGTGAATTTTAGGGTTGTCCAACCTAAAACCTTACCTTATGAGTGAATAATTCTTTCTATGACTTGCCCTATACTTTTCTTGAACTTTAATTGTATAATTAATTATGTTTATAAGTTATTTATATTATTATATGTCTCTGAAATGGATTAAATTATTTAAATTGTTTACAATTTGGATTATAGTTCAAGAAGAGTATGGTTTTGAAAATAGATTTTTGAATTCATTGAATATGTGATTTTAAATATATTTCTCATCATATGGTAAAAGTAATATATTTTGCACGTCGCATTGATTTATAAAGCTATATAATTGCCTCGAAAAAGGGCTTGTATATGCAATAAACCCTGATTAAAAAATTTATGACAGATGAATCTATACTGAAACTGAAAGTCTGTATTTTACTGAAAACTCTATATTGGATGATATGGCATATATGCATATGATATTTTCTGTGGAGGAATCCTACTGAAAATACTATTTGCTAACAACAGGTAATGTTAGCATTGGTGCACCTTGATACCTCACCTAGTAGGGGTGGTGCTAGCATTGTGTGACGGTTAACACACGGAATATAACATGTGATGAAGAGTAGAATGCCTCTTATATGAGCGAGATACCGACTATATGATATGTGACTTGCCTCCCTTACTGTGTGCTTGGAAAATATTCATATTAGAGTCCCTTTACGTGTCCTCTTGAATGGTGGTAAGGCAAACCTCAGCAGAATGTTGAATTTAGGCAAATCCTACACCACCAAAGTACGGAAGATCCTGAACTCTGATATGGTGGTTCTGATATGGGATCCTCATAATATTTTCATATAAGATATTTTGATGCATAACAACATTTGTTTAATGATTATACAATACAGTATATGGTTTTGAATATACGAATATCCTCTGTTTTGAGAATATTTGAAATGTGAGTCTCATATAGATGTATTTCCGAACTGTATTTCTTATGTGACAAATTTTAAAATATGAGTACATTCGTATGTTGACCTAAGAGGTCATAGGAGGTATTATCTGCTCACTAGATAGTCAAACTTACTACACGATATTTCTATATTTTTTTAAGATGAAAATATAGAGTTTGGTCCTTCCCATTTAAATAGTTGACCAGTTAGACGACATGATTTTTGGGTGAATCTACTTTGTTTCTAAGGCTCGTAGATTTTGATTTATATTGTACTTGTACTCTAGAGTATGCTCTGAACGCCACAGGCAGGATCTCTACTTCTGCTGTTACTCTGATGTTTATAGATTTAATTTATATATTGTATATACATGGAAATACTTATCTATAAAAGAGTGTATTTATACATGTTATGAAAAATATATGTTTGTAAAATATGTGTTTCACGTGCTCTAAAATTAGGGGCGTGACATTTTTGAAGAAGATGAACAAGAAGAAGTAAGGCGGCTGGAAAAAAAATGAAGCATTAATCAAATTAAAATTCTCCCTTTCTAATATCATCACCATAGGGTTTTATGAGGGTGACTAGAATAAATATTTACCTATTATTGTCAGATGAAGTAGATATTAATTCTTCAATATGAATTGTTCGTCTTGAATTGTTTATCACACTATCTTAAGATAAACAAGAGAGCATAGGTGACAAGGGAAAACCACCCTTTTAACTCCACAAACAAACTTCCCCTTTACAAACTCATGGAAATAATATACGTGATATTTACATTCCAAAACTTCACTCATGCTTAAAACCTAACGTAAATTTCATAGATGCAACAGTAACTTAAAACTTATTTAAACATCCTTACTTTAGGTGGCTAGAATATATATATTGACTTTTAAAAATAACCATTTACAAAAAGAGTAAATTATTTACATTTTAAATTTACCCTTTTAATTATAATTTATTAATAAAATTTATACCTTAAATATTTTTTTATTAAAAATTCATTAATAGTAACAATTCAAAATTATACAAATAATAAAAAATAAAATTTATAATGATAAAAACATAAAATACCCTAAAAGTAAGGGTCTGTGACAGGGCTACTAGATAGTTAGAGTCTTGAGACATAGTGCATGAGAGTCTGGGCTTTAGAGTGAGGACATAATCTTAGGAGTCAATGCCATTGGGTGAGGGTACTTATTGGACATGGCTCTTAAAAGGAAGGGAATGGTGACCTTGGTTCCATAAGGGGGTGACCCTAACTCTCTTGAGGGGGAGGAGGAAGGGGTGATCCTAGTCCCTTTGGAGGGATAATGCCAATCCTTTCAAGAGAAGGAGAGATGGACCTTAGTTTTCTTAGGGAAGGGGGTATGGCTTGCTTGAGGGAAAGTGTATGACCCTTGGCACTCTTAAAGGTAAAAGGGTGTGATCCTTGACCTAATTAGGGGGAACAGGTGACCCTAAACCCTTAAGAAGAAGAATAGGTGGACCCTAACCTTTTTAAGACCCTAATGATTAGGTGTGACCCTAGGCTCATTCCAAATAAATGTGACCCTCAGTCCCATTTTAGTAGAGGGTGTGAACCTTGACCTCTTAGAGAGGAAGCAATGTGACCATTGACCCTTTGAGAGAAATGAGGGGTAGACCCCAACCTCCTTAAGGATTTAAGGGGAGTGTGAACCTTTACCCTTTCGAAGGGAGAGTGTGACCTCCAACCCCCTTGAAGGGGAGGATGTGTGACCCTTAGCCCCCTAAGAGAGAAGGTGTAACACCTGGTCCCCTTAGGGGGAGAGATGTGACCCTTAACCCCTTAAGGGGAGTGGTTGTGATCCTTGAATCCCAAGGTCTCCTCCTCTCTTGACGTAAACCAAGGTCACCTCTTCCCCGTAAGGAGTTAATGTCACCCTCTCGCCTTAAACCTTTCTCTGTAAATGGGTCAAGGTCATCCCATCCCTATTAAAGGGGATAAGGTTACACTCTCCTTTCGCCTAGGCAGCGAAGGTTAAATATCTCCCCATAGGGTGTCGGGGTCACTCATTTTCCCTTAGAAGGCTGACTACCTAGGTTTAAACCCTTTATGCCCTAAATCATAGGCCAAAACACTTAGATTCAAGTGTCCCTTGAGTTGTGACCCACCCCTTGCTCAGTTGAAGGTCTTAAATTGCTTGCACTAGAAGCTAATACTGAGACTAATAACACAAACATGAAAGCTCTCAACTTGGCTTGGGACCAAGCACCTTTTATGGACCCTCAAGCCTCAAAACCCTACCCTATCGAGGCATTTAAACTGGCCATTTAAGGGCCTGATCTCAAGACCTTGATTGAAATGCCCCTATCCATTTGTCTTGGAGTTGCATAAACATAATAATTAAACTTTGTGTAATTTTTTTATCTAATGGAAACTTTATTTAAGTGTATATTTTAGTTGCATAAACTTGATAATTAAACTTTATCAAAATTAAACATTTTTTAATCAAATATTAGTATCAAACTTGTAAAGAAAAAAGATACCTTTAGTTGTTCTCCTTTTGGCTTCTCAGCTATAAAATGGCACGCTTTTCATGCCATTAGTAATGCAGTCGCTCCAAAAGCTATAAATATTGTATCACGGCATCTATAATGCCTTACAATTATAAAGTCAAGTTTATTGATTTTTCACCTCAATCATCCATGAAGAGCATTAAGAAATGAAATATATGTAAATTGTAAGGCACTAACCATCCAAAACACGAGAACAAAGAATTTGTGCTTATTTCCAATAATTCTCACAGCATCTAAGGTGAATACACAATAGTCAGAAACCTTTACATGATGGAAATACAAGAAAGTAAATAGTAGTTTCACTGAAAGTCTATACATAATTAAGAAACTAATAATAAAAATGGAGGAAATTTGAGAAACAACGACAAATCTCTTTATGACAATATTAGTATAAATGCAATAACTTGAGCTTTGGGCATCAAACACAAGGAGAGAGACCATTGTAGGAACGGAAAACACAGAGGGTTAAGAATTTGGATCCTCTGTTGTGGAAGAGGCATAGCACCGCGTGCTGTGCCTCAAAATAAGTGTGACCAGTCGACTGATCATTTTCCACAACCAGTCGACTAGTCACACTATGAAGGGAGACACAGCACCGCGTGCTGTGCCTCCCTCCACAGTAGAGAATCTAAATTCGAGGGTTAAACGTTTATTTATGCATAAACCCAGCATGATTTATAGGAGAAATAAGATCGAGGATTGAAAATTTGTGTTCGATAATAGAAAGAAAGAGGTGGGGTTTTAGAAACTTTATCAAGAAGCAAAGTATAAGTTCAGAACTAGAAAACAGGGAAAATTCAAAGTTTGCTAGCAGAAACCTGAAGAATTGATAGTTTCATTCAAGAATCCACCTGCAAGAAATTATCAGAAATTGAAAAACTGTGTGGAATAATGTCATATGGCATTTGAAAAACAATCTATGCATAATGTCATATTCATTTTCAATTTCTGAAAAAAGATATTAAAAACTTACATTTGAAATTATTGTAATCCTTTTTCTTCATGTTTATATTGTATTAATACATAGAGGATAAAAAAAATTCAGTTGTTTTCTTTTTTATTTACATTGTGGTCATCAGTTGATATTTGACTCAATTTATACATAAATTAATTATCTAATTTTAATCTTGTTAAATGAAAATTATTCAACATGGTGATAGAATTTACTAAATAAAAAAGAATAAATTATATTCAACTCTTTTGAAATTTATAAAAATTATACTTGCATGTCTTTTAATTTTAAATATAGACAAATTTGTTTTTAAATTTATAAAATCAACACTACTCACATTCTCTCAAGTTTTTAAAAAATATAATAATTTTTTTTATTTTAAGTTTCTATAAATATTATTAATTTGAATTTTTAAAAATTTGTATTACATTAAATTAAACATATTATGAGTTTTTAAGTGAAAAATGTATAAAACATAACTTTTATTAACAATTTTGTAAATATAAAGAGTTTTTTTTTCATAAATTTTAACTTGAGTGGATGTAAGTATATGATTCAACAATCTAACAAAAAATGAATGTAATTTTCTAAAAACAAAATAAAGTTCGAACTAAACACATTACATGCAACTACGGCTTGAGGTTGACTTGAAATTTAGTTTCTTTTGGCAAGAACAAACCAAAAAATAAAACCCAGAAACAAAAAAAAAAACACACTAGAAAAAGCAAATCAATGGGTATATACCGGGATCTGTAAGTGTAGAATTAATTTTTCCACTACTATAGATCTCTCTACTAAACATGAATATATACACACACAGACACAGACACACATTTTTCTCTTTTTCTTTCCATTGTAAGCCCATGAAATCAAGCTATTTACCAATTAAAGGTTGCATTACATTTTTCACCTTACAATGAAAATAATATCAAAACTAAAAATCTAAAATCCTATCACAGAAAAAAAAACAAGCATATACTAAAATATATATTATAAAACTAATAATTATCCTTAATAAATAAATTCAAAATATAAGTGATAATTAGAATTAAGAATTATATATATATATCAAAAAGAAGAAAAAAACTTATCTCTCTCTCTCTCTCTCTGTGTATGTTTATCAACGGCCATTTTATTCGGCCAATAATTAATATCAATCAGGAGCAAAGCTCCTCTTCCAACGGCTATTTTATTTAATGAAACCAGCTCCTTCAACTGGGTTCTTCAAGGAAAATCACAATTCTTCTGGTTTCTACGAGTTAATTTTTTTCTCTCTCTCTTACATGTTTTCTAGTCCCAATTTGACTTACTTCTTTCTAGTAATCCCACATTTTTTTCCAAATTTCTGTTTTTTTGAATTTGGCGCAACTTGGTTCTTAAATTTGCTCTTTATTTTATGCATTCTTCAGATTTCTGCAAGTTAAATTTCTCTGACTCAATCTTCTCTGTTTTCCAGCTCTAGCCTTTTCCGGTTCTTGGGTAAGTTTCTAAAATTCCAATGAAACCTTTTCTTTTTTTTTTGGCTTAATCCACACAATTTTTCAATTTCTGATATTTGAATGAAACTCTCAATTCTTCAGATTTCTATGAGCTCATTTTCTCTCTCTCTCTCTCTCTCAATTTCTCTGTTTTCAAATTCTGAACTCTTTCTTGCTTCTTGATAAAGTTTCTAAAATCCCAATTCCACCTCTTTCTTTCTATTTTCTAGCACAAATTTCCAATCCTCGACCTTATTTCTCCTATAAATCTTTTCTGGGTTTGTTCATACGTCAAAGATTTACCCCTGTTTTCCATTCCAGGCCAAGCTCTAGTTGCCCTTGAAACTTCATCAAACATGGCTATATATCAACGGCTATTTTATTCTAACGGCTGGGGCAGTAAAAAAAATGCCAAAGCAGGAGCAATGCTCCTCCTCCAATGGCTAGCTACGCCAATGGCTGGTTATTTACTTAAAAGTTTGAAACTGTTGAACATAGGCAGAAGGGCAACTTTTTCCTCTATTTCATCGAAAAGCTACAATGGACTCTCTACTTGTTAGTTCGTTTCATGCCCAGATCTCAGAAGCTGGATGCTCCCATAGTGGGATTTATGTACAGTGACAATTATCGTCAACTGAGCAAATATATTAAATATTTGAGGCTGCCTCAAGAATTCCAAGCTTTTGGGTCCAGGTTGGTTATTGCATTTATATCAACACCGGTTTCTCAAATTTTCTCTTTTGATTATTAGTTTCTTAATCATGTTTAGATTTTCAGTGAAATTGCTTGTTACTTGCTTGTATTTCTGTCATGCTAAGATTTCTGAAATGTTCTGTCTTCACCTTGGGAGGTTTTTATTCTTTTTAACATGCTCATTAATTTCATATGCTCACAATACTTCCTAAAGTTCCCCGCTATATTGCTATCTTCGATTAATATTCAGAAAACTTTCTCTCTGAATTTTAGTTTTTTCCTTATTTCTCTTGCTACTTTTATTTATTTATTTGTCTTGAAGACTAGTAGTTGAAATTAGCTACCTCTCGTCTTATATCCAAAAAAATAGAAGGAAAAAATTATTTTTTGAACAAAATTTCTCTTCCTTTCGTATTGTTATTAAGTTTTTAGGTAAACAAACAAGGTGATCTAGGTTGGAAAATTGTAGACAATGTTATTAACTTTTGTTGTTTCTCAAATTTGATAGAAAATTGTATATTCCCCATATCAAATTTTGTATGTAGATACATAATATAGCATATTCACAAATAGATATATGTAAAATTAGGATAAAATTGTGTACTTGACACTATAGAAGGATCCATCCTTCCTTGGGAAAGCGACGGTTGCAGAGAAAATCCAAAGAGACTCCTCCATGCGGATACATATGGATAGTCCAGCCCATTATAAGCTACTCGTTTACAAAATTCATACAAATACATTAATTAGTTAGTGCTATGTGTAAATAACATAATATAACAATATTTCATAACTAATATTATTTAATAATTCAGTAAACAATTCTTAATAATTGATTAATGTTAATCCACAAAATTATTAAAAAATACAATATTCTCTCACTTTGATAGTATTAATTAATTATTAGAACTATAATAAAGTATTAATTATGACCAAATCACGTATTGACCAACAATTCAAAAGAAATATAAATCTTTTGATGATGTGGAATATCCTATCCAATTGGGATAAAATGTCATACACATTTGCAACTTCATATTTCATATGAAACAATTATGGATAGAAAACTATATAACAAAATATGCAATACTCAGACAAATGGTCCAAGCATATCAATGATGCTATAAGAGGTATGATAATATTATTGACATATAATTCAGTACATACCTCAAATAAAAGTAAATAAATGCATAAAATTTAAACTCCTATTGACCCAAAATGTCAAAAGACTTAACCAAACTTATATGAGTTACATGATTTTGATAACTCCAACAGATAGGCCTTTGGTCAATGGATATGCTAATTTATGTTCTGTAATAATGTATTCAATCTGAGTATGAAATTTTTGAACTTTCTCTTTAACAAATAGGTATTTTATATCAAAGTTCTTTGAATGAGTAGAACTCCTATTGTTCTAAGAGAAATGTACAACAACAGTATTATCACAATATATTACAAGTGGCTTGAATATACTTTCAACAATATGAAAGCTAGAAATCAAGTTTCTTGGCCACATGACTTGACAAGTAGTTTCATAACAAGTGACATACTCTACTTCCATAATCGAGGTAACTGTAAGTATATGTTTAACAATTTTTCAAAAAACAACTCCTCCTACCATCATTAAAATAAAACTAGAGGTAGACTTTCTATCATATGGGCAACCTACAAAATTAGAATTGGAATAGCCTGTGACTTCAAGTTAATCAGACTGCTTGTAAGTTAACATATAGTCATTGGTACCTTATAAGAACCTTATGACCTTTTTCATGGATTTCTAGTGATTTATACCTGGACTGCTCAAGTATCTCCCTAAAGTATTAAGAGCAAATGCAATATCAAGATGAGTACAAACTTAAGCGTATATTAGGCTTTCAACAACGGAAGCATATAAGACCATTTCAATTTTAGCTCTCTCGTCATCATTTTAAGGATATTGAAATTTTGAAATCTTATCACCTTTTTGAACAGGTGCATCATATGAGGAACAGGATTACATGTTAAACCACTTGAGAACTTTTTTTAATATATCACCTTTGAGACAATCCAAGAACACCATTAGACCTATCACAATGAATTTGGATGCTAAAACAAAGAAAGCATCACTAAGATCTTTATACCAATGTGACTATTCAACATTTTTGTCTCATTCAAAAGTTTAACACAGTTAGTAGCAAGAAGTATGTCATCAACATATAAAACAAAAATAATGAAGTGTTACTCCTACTCATCTTTAGATAAATGAACTTATATGAAGCATTTTCCTTATAGCCAAAGGAAGTGACTACTTGATCAAACTTCAAATACCACTGTTTAGAGACCTATTTCAACCTATAAATAGTCTTTCTTAGTTTGCAAACTAATTGTTCTTTGCATTTTTCAACAAAATCATCAGGCTAAACATATAAACATCTTCAGTTAAATCTCCATTCAAGAAGGTTTTTTTTACATCCATATGGTGAAGTTCCAAATTAAAATGAGTTACGAAAGTCATCATAACTCAAAATGGACCTTTAGTGAAAACTGGTGAAAAGGTTTACTTATAATCAATGTTATTTCTTTGACTGTAGCCTTTTGCTACCAATCTGACTTTGTGTCTCTCAACTGCACCATCTAAACTATGTTTGGTCTTGCATCCTACTGGTTTGCAACCATTTGGTAACTCTACAAGATCCCAAACACCATTGTGACATATGGAAGTTAATTCATCTTGCATAAAGGTTAGCCATTCAAAAGTATGAAAACAAGAAATAGCCTCCTAAAAAGTCACTGGATCATTGTCATCACTAAGGTCAAACTCATGTTCCTAGATATACACAATATAATCATCAGGTATAGATGGTCTGTGTCTTTGAGATCTTCTTAACAGAACTTCTTCTTCAACAGCATTATCTTGTTCTTGCTCATCCACTAATGGTACCATTATATCATCATTTTTTGGCAAATTTTGATCACCACCATGAACAAGTGGAAGCATAATATCTATTGGAAGTGAAATAGCTGGCATAGGAGCAACAACATGATATTCTCTAATAGTGACTAATTGCGGTGTTTGGCTCTCATTCACTAAGTGAGAGGGACAATAGAATTTGCTACCACTAGAACCCACATAATAACCAATGAAAAACTACTAAATTTTTTAAGATCTAGTTTCTTTAACTGAGGATTATAAGGTTTACTTCTACCTTACAACCCCATACATGGAAATGTTTCAAGTTGGGTGGCGAGTGAGTTTTATACTTATAAATTAAATACTGTCATCTTATTTTTTTGTCATAATTAAGAATTTATCTCCCTTATTTGATTTTAGATTTGTGTAACTTTTATAGTTAGAAAGAAGAATAGAAAGTAGACTTAATTAGAATAATCGAAGCAAATGTTTTGTTCTTTGAGAATGATGTCTATAAATCAAGTAAATAAAAATTATTAAGTATGGATGAGTAAGGAGTCATTAGATTATATCTTATTGACTCTTGCAATGCATTCTAATAGATATATGCACCAAACCAATATTGACTTATAACTATATTTTTAAAAGAATTAAAACATAAAGATTCAAGACAGAATTTCCAATGTTAAAGGATCGAGAATAAAAACTTCAGTCAGCAAAATGTGCATAAATTTTTATACAAAATTCTAATCAATATGATTCTTGATGATATGAAAAAAAGCATGAATCAGCTCTAAACTTGTATTTCATAGTAATTTTGAAATATTGATGTTAAATGAAACAAAATTGGGCTAGAAGAAAATATGTTTGCTATTGCAAACTAACTCGACCATGTTCTAATATTTTGATCATAACTCACAAAATACATATCCAATATGTACAAACTTTGGAGGCTGAAAATATAATAGAATTTCCTACAACTTTTATGTTCACGTAGTTAGCAAATTAGATGGATATGAAGGAGTAATTCAAGAATTACTTTCGATACTCAGTTTGTCAACTTAATGCAACTTGTTAGCCACCATTGTTGACAATTAACACACTTAATTGTATTTATAAATGGAGGGATTGAGAAGGCTTGTTAGGGGGTGAATTTGGAGAGCTTGGTTTTGGGTTCTAGCTATTGTAATGTTCTTCTTTCTTTAGATACTTTTTATTCCTTTTTATAATATCATTATACTTGTTCATCTTCAATTTTTTCTTCTTACTTTTATTATGGAGAACTAATCTCCTAATGTTAAGACAAAAAGGTGAAACTCATGGTAAGAGAATAATGATCTATTTTACTTTTTATTAAGAATTTAATATTTATATGTGATGTTGTACTTACCTCCTCATTTTGTTAAGTTATTCCTTAATAGTTGGCTTTGCCATTTATCTCTTGTTAGTTTCTTTTAATGGTTGGTTTTGCCACCTACTTTATGTTGTTATTGTTTATGATTGGTTTTACCATCTATCTCTTGTTATAGTTCCTCTTCCTTTTACATCTTTTCATTTTTAATCTTGTAAAATATAAATCTTGATACATTATAGATAATATGATAATTAACAAGTTATTTTTCTATCTTTGCATCTTTAATATTGTAAAGTATGAATCTTGATCCATGTTGCCACAATCAATACTTGAACCAATCATGATTTATTGTTGACAATATGACGATTAACACAATGTATGTTTGAATTTATTTTACAAGAGTTGTTATATTTTTTTACTAGTTTTAATTAAAGCAACAAGAAATTTTTAGCATCGTTGCCAGGATTGCGATGAAAAGCTATTTGGATCCAAGTAAGTATAATTCTTTCGTTTGCTATAATTTAGAACATTTGTTTATTCTGTGTATATAATTTTTTCTAAGAATTGTTTCTTGAAAATTAGTTCAATAATTTGGGTGTAAAAAGTTGGTTGATTCTGTCAACAAGGTTAAAAGTGCCTAAGAAGTATGGATTTTAAGTGAAATTATCGTGACTCATCCATACTTTTTTAGGAATCCACTAGGTGAATATTATCCATTATTACTAACACTCAAAATAAAATGATTTTGAAAAAATTCTTTAATGCATAATTTTGTGATTTTTTTGTCTTTTTGTTGTATTTGCATTTTGTTACTTGTAGTTAACATTGTATATAATGTTATTAAGTTGTAAAATTATCGTTTTTTGTAATTATGTTGTGTACTATTAGAAACATTTGTTTATAGTTTTTCTTTTAGTTTATGCGTGCTTGGAAACATGATAAAGATAAGTGTTTGATTAAGAAAAGTTTAGGATCACCCATTGCTTTTACAATTGAGACATTAGATTTTGTTAGATCATTATTAAAAATGGAAGAACAAGTTATGCATGAGAAAGCTCTTATGGAGTACTTCTTACATGTCATAGCCAATACTTCATCTTGCATAGTATTACCACAAACTAATACAATCCAATTTAAACTCAAACCATCCATACTCTAACTTTTACCATAATTTTATGGTTTAGAAAGAGAAGATCTATACTTATATGTGAAAAAATTTCTTGAAATTTATTCAACATTTTGCCTTCAAAATTCTAATGATGAGTCAGTTAGGTTTAAAATGTTTCCATTCTACTTAAAAGATAAAGCTGAAGCCTAGTTAAACTCCTTTTCTACAAGAACTATTACTAGTTAGAATTAATTAGTAAATAAGTTTCTGGCAAAAAATTTTCCTATGTCTAAAATTGATGTTTTCAGGAGAGAAAATATCTTATTTTTACCAAAAAGAGGGTGAACAAATTTTTTGAATGTTGGGAGATTTAATTATTTTCTTTTGAAATGTCATCACCATGATTTTGAAACATGGAGGCTGGTGAAATATTTCTATGATAGTTTAACTTCATCAAATTTTCAAATAATCCAAAGCATGCATGGTGGGAGACTTTTACTATTAAATGAAAGGGAAGCTTATAAATCCTTAAGATCATTATCTAAAAAAATGCGTAGATCCCAGGGATAAGAAGTCTCAAACCCCCAAAAGAGAAAGAATTTATAAAGTGAGGGATGATACAGATATGAAAGTTGCCTTAGCTAATCTTTGAATTCTTCTACCAATACTAGGAAAGAAGCATGTGCCTTATATTCTAGTACATCTCACACTGCACAATCTTGTTCATTCATACCAGCTTACTAAGAGGCATTCTCTGAGCAAATTAATTATTTTCATTGTTATGGAAAGTTATCGAACAACCCATTTGTACCCATATATAATTTAAATCAGAGGAATCATTCAAAAATTTTACGAAGGAATCAAGGTGGACAACAATTTGTCTCTCTCAATTCATATCCTCTAGTTCCTCAACATGCTCCTCTTTTCGGGGTACCATAAGAAAGAAAAATTTCTTTGAAGGATGCCTTACAATAGTTCATACAGTCGGCCCAACAAGTTTTATAGTTTCACGCTCAATCTATTTCAAAACTTAAAACACAATTGAGTCAATTAACTAATGCTATAAGAGAAAGAGAGAAGGAAAAATTTCCTAGTCAACCAATTTCTAATCCTAAGGGTCAATGTAAACTAGCATCATCAACAAATCCAAATGAGGAAGTGAAGTCTGTAATGACCCTTAGATAATCATGTTCACATGCCAAAAACTAAAGAACAAAGTCAGCATGAACCATAACTCAATGACTCAAATGAGAATAAAAGTAAACATATTCCTTGTGTTCTTAAACCTCCATTCTTACAAAGACTTGCAACAATCAATAAAGGTACTAATATAGCGATATTTTAGAGGTGTTTAAGCAAATTAGCATTAACATCCCTTTTCTTAATGCTATCAAATAAGTACCTACTTACTCAAAAATTTTGAAAGATCTTTTTATGGTGGAAAAGAAAATTAATGTTTCAAAAAAAGCATTTCTGACTGAAGAAATAAGTTCTATAATTCAACAAAAAACTCTTGTCAAGTTCAAAGATCCTGGTTGTCCTATAATTCTTGTGTTATAGGTGACTATATTATCAATCGAACCTTACTTGATTTAGGAGCAAGTGTGAATCTATTGTCATGATCAGTGTGCGCAAAACTTAGGTTTGGAAATGTTAAACCTACACCAGTGACCCTTTAGTTAGTAGATATGTCTACAAAAATTCCTAGAGGTGTTATAAAGGATGTGTTCATTAAGGTTGATAAATTCTACTTTCTAATATATTTTATTGTTCTTGATGCTGAACCTGTTGAAAATATAGATACACAAATTTCAGTTATTTGGGTAGACTATTTCTGACAACATCCAATGCAATCATTAATTTTTAAAATAAAATTTTAAATTTGTCTTTTGGAAATATGACTATGGAACTAAATAATTTTAATGTCTCTCGTCAACCTGTGGACATGGATGATTTATGTGAGGTCAATGTGATTGAAAGTGCCATTTATGATTCATTTTTAGACTCTTTTAGTAATGATCATATAGAAAAATGTTTGACTCATTTCAACAAGGATATAGATGATGATTGTTTGGTTAATAAAGTAAACTCTTTAGATACCACTCCACTAATGGATAATGATAAATAGAAAGCCAAAAAAGAAACAGTTTCACCTTTTGAGTCTGTTCTATTGCCATCTATAGAGAAATTATCCCAATTAGAATTAAAACATTTGCCAGATAATCTGAAATATGTTTTTTTAAGACCTTCTGAGACATTATCTGTTGTCATAGCTTCTGATTTAGATAAAGAACAAGAAGATGAACTCATTATAATATTTAGTAAGCAAAGAAAGGCCATATGATGGATAATAACATATATTAAATGTATTAATCCATCAATTTGTATGCACATGATACATTTAAAGGATAATGCCACAATGTCAAGAGAGTCATAAGGATGGCTAAATCTAGAAAAACTACATTCTCGTTGGTTAGGCCCATTCATTGTTCGTGATGTTTATCCACATTGTGCAGTAGAGATTGAAAATCCTAAAAGTGGTGATGTGTTTAAAGACAATGGCCAAAGATTAAAATCATTTTTCGAATTGCATAACCCAGAGGTAGATGAGACATTTTTGCGTGATCCTATCTACTTGGATTTATTTGCTTCCTTTGTCAGAAGTTGTTACACACGCTATGTGTAGCTATTTAAGTGAGATATTTCTTTATTTAATTTGTATTTTTTTGTACCCTCGTCTTTTTCTTTTGAATTGCCTTTTTTCTCTTGCTTTTGTTGCTTTTGCTCTTTCTCTTAATTTTTTTTTGAAAATGGAAGACATACTCGTAAAGCCCACCTAGTGGAAAAAGGCTTAGTTGTTGTTGGAAGACATACTCGTAAAATTTACATTAATGAAAATTTACAAAGCACAAGTGGAAAGATTCAGGCTGTTGATGAACATTGGGATGCCTGTTGATGTTTGTTGGCTAATTGTAGCTAAGGTACGATTAGTAGGTGAGTCTACAAATAGTTTCATCTCATACATGTCTAGTCTAGGAAAAAATAATTTTTCTAAAAAGTGTAGAGCTAAAAGAATATGTGTTTGCTACAAATGTGAACGTGAAACTTGCAACACACGTTGTCTTTGGGATAAGTGCATGTAAATAGGAAAGATAAAATAAAATTCATTAAGAATGGCAACGAGTAAGGAGTCATTGGATGATAACTTTTGTCCAAAGTCTCTTGAGATGCATCCTAGTGGATCTGTGCATATTGGCATTGTCAGTTTATAGCCATATTTTAAAAAAGAACATAAATGATACAGTTTTAGAAATCTGACGTTAAAAGACCTTATTTGCAATTTATAAAAAAAATTAGATGGGAAGCATATCTTCGACCTATAGAGAGTCTTTAAGCCGTTATTGGACGTAAAACCAGAGAAAAATGTGAGCCATAATCACAACTACATGTACATATGTATGCATGTCATCATTTTTAAAATTTTTACCTTTAATTTAGCTGACATCCACTGGCCTACTCACATAGCTATTGTAAGTATGCTCTTTGTCCGAGTTCTATAAATGCACACTTTATTATCTTCACTTTCATACTTAAAGTTAGGGTGAGTACAGTTATAGAGGGAAATGAAATTCGTCAAATTCGAAATGTTTGTGTATTTTGTGGTTTCAACCCTTAAAAAATAGATATTATGTGAAAGCAACACTAAATTTAAGTATGGTACTAGCTAGGAGAAAAATTTATTTAGTTTATGGTAGAGGTAGTCATGGGTTAATGGGGCGTATCTCTGCATCTGCATCTACATATGTAAAAGGAAGCTATATTTTAAGTATTATTCCTACAGTAGTAGTTATATCAAATCTCATAGGAAAAATAATTAGGGAAGACTTTAGGGTTTCCTTCATGCATGAGCATATTATTGATGCCTTCATTGCCTTATCATGTGGTTTTGGTACTTTGGAAGAAAATTTTTAAATAGTCTCTTGGACACAACTAAATATCCATCATAAACCGATAAGTTTGTTAAATGTTAATAATTTCTTTGATGGTTTGTTGTCTTTTTTTGATTAAACTGTGGAATAAAAGTTTATCTTACACTCAGCACAACGGATTCTCATTTCGACTTCAAATGCTGATGAGTTAATTAATGCATTACAAATATTTATTCATGTTTTTGATCCAACTATAGCTTAAATAGATTAGATGTCAAACAATCGCAAAAAGCGTAAATTGGACTTATATCTTCATTCGTAACTCATTTTATTTGATTGAATAAACTTTTATTCTCTGTTAGTTTGATGCAAGTTCATCTTTTCCTAAATCTCCTTTCAGGTAATATCTCTTTCAATCTTTACTATTTGTTTTGTGTTTGTTCATGTTAAAAAAACTGAGCAATGTTTTGGGATTAGGCAAAACTAGCACCAATGATAAAAATGGTTTAAGTATTTGTAGCATTTAGAAAATAAATGAACTCTAAGTGCTATGCATAAATTTACACTCTTTTATGACTTATGTTTTACTTAAGAATCCTAATATCCTAAAAGCTTAATCTTTTTTATTTGACTAATTATTATTTAGAGAAGGTTTATGAGATTCAAATATGACCAGTGATATTATTAAACTCTAAAACTTGTTTGATTGTCACTTAAGATGAAATTCTAGACTACTCTTCATTTAAAAAATGAATTAGGTAGTGTTGAAATTGTTTAAACCTTTCAGACCAATCTATACATTATGACATTTCTAGTAACCCATTTTTAAGCCTATATCTATCCTTTCTTGTACACCTATATAATTACCTAGTCTCTAAATAGAAATATCTCTAAATCTTACCTTTCACTTACAAGAATGAACATTTGATATACCAAATTGTTTAGGGGTGCATGGTAAAAGTTCAAAGAAAAAAAAAAGAAAAAGAAACAAAAGTGTGACTCTCTTAATAAATAAGTTTTGGGGTGTTTACTTAACCAAAAAAATGTATGAGTAAGATAAGAATAAGGCTGGATGTAAAATTTGCAGGAGTTATGTGGAGTGAATTAAATGATCGGGTAAGTTGTAGAGTGAATTGGGCTTTCATTGATATCTTTTTATCTACATTTAACCTATAATATACATTACAAGCTTAATTAAGCACTTAAAAAAATAAAAATAAATAAATTTTGAATTGAGAATGGAAGACATACTCGAAAAATTAAAAAATTATTCAATCAAATAAAAAAATGTATGAGTAAATAAAATAGGGATGTAAAATTCGCATGAGTTATGTGGAGTGACTTAAATGATCGGGTAAGTTGTAGAGTGAATTGAGCTTTTATTGATATCTTTTTATCCACCTTTAACCTATGTGATACATTACAAGCTTAATTAAGCACTTAAAATAAAACAATAATAAATAAATTTTGAATTGAGAATGGAAGACATACTCGAAAAATTAAAAAATTTATTAAATAAAATAAAATGAGTTATAGATAAAGATCTAAGTCCAATTTGTACTTTCTGCGATTGTCTAATATCCAATCTATTTGAGCTATAATTAGATCAGGAACACGAATAAATACTTGTAATGCATCAATCAACTCATCAGCATTTGAAACTGAGATGATAATTTGTTGTGTAGAGTGTAAGATAAACTTTTGTTTCACAGCTTGATCAAGAAAAGACACCAAATTATCAAAAAAATGGTTAACATTCAACAAATCTACCGATTTATGATGAATATTTAGCTGTGCCCCGGAAACTATTTGAAAATTTTCTTCCAAAGTACCAAAACCACCTGATAAGACAATGAAAATATCAGCATTGCTCATCATTCTAGCAATGCGCTAATGCATGGAAAATATCCTAAAATTTTCTCTAATTATTTTTTCTGAGGTTTAATACACTTAGAGTTGTAGGAACAATACCTAGAACTTGGTTTTCTTCTACATGTGCAGCAGCAGAGACACACCGCATTAACCGACGATTACTTCCACCATAGACTAAATAAATTTGTCTCCTAACTAGTACTATACCCAAATTTTGTGCGGCTTTTGTATACTTTCTATAACTGTACTTGTAATATCCCAAAATTGTTAAATTGTTATTTTTAAATAATATTTTATTATAAACAAGTATGATTTTTTTAAATGACTAAGCATATTTTGCTGGAAGTAAATATATTTTTATTTAAAATAATTATTATTTTGCTTAAAATAATTATATTGGCCTCTAATAAATTTGTGTTGTATTTTTAAAAATATTCTTTCTTTTATTATGCATAAAGATATTTATTTTGTGATTTGTTTTATTAAGATTTTTATCAAGAAAAGTCATGATTTAAGAGTTTAACTAAAAGTTTATGAGAATGTAAATTTTTAAAAAATTTTCAGATGTTTTAGGATGAAAAACAGAATTTATATGAATATATATAAAAAAAAATCATATTATTCAATTATTAAATAATAATTATTATTATTATAAAAAAAATAAAAGAGAAAAGGAGAAAGGAGAGATAACGATAGGCATGCGAAGAGTTGCAAAAACATATGAATAGTGTGTGAATAGTGAATAGTACTTAAATATTTTTTCTTTAGATCTGGAGTGTTTACAGACCTTCGATCTCAAAACTAATGGTACCAATGGATTTAGGACGGAGAGTACTACGATTTTGACCGAACAATTTCTCAAATCAGTCGTTGAATCGCCGCAGATCGAAAGTAGAAAATCTTAAAAAAAAGTAAATTCTAAAACTCTTACTTATAGACCTCAAATTGAAAATCTGACACAATAGATAAATTCAGGAGTTAGATAAACCTTAGGATATAAAATTTTTCAACTATTTGACAACTTTGTATTCTTGGTGAATAGTATTTTTCGACGATGAATAGTATTTTTCGACGGCGAATAGTGTTTTTTGACCATGAATAGTGACAAAGTTTCCAGAGTCATTTCCTTGATTTTTGGACCCTCCGGACATGTTTTTGAAGTCTGTTTAGTCAAATGTGGATTGAAAAAGTGTAATTTGGGGCCATCCAATCTTGAGCCTTTACTCTGTGAGTAGATGATTCTTTCTATGACTTGCCTTTACTCTTCTTGAATTTTAAATTGATAAATGAGTATGTTTACAAGTTATTTATACTTTTATATGTTCCTGAAATGGTTTTGAATATCTGAAACGGTTGCAATATAATATTTAGTTTAAGAAGAGTATGACTTTTGAAATGAATTTTGAAATATATTGAATATGTGATTTTTACATGTATTTTTCATTATATGAAAAATCAAATATGTTATGCATATGATATTGATTTATGCAATGATATGTTTGCCTCGGATATGGGCATGTATATGTGATTCCCCTGATTGAGAAGTTTTGACAGAGGAATATACTGAGACTGAAAGTCTGTATTATATTGAAACTTTTATACTAGATTATATGGCATATATGCATATGATATTTTCTGTGGAGGAATCCTATTAGAAACACTGTCTGCTAACAGCAGGTGATGTTAGCCCTGATGCACTTTGATAACCCAGCTAGCAGGGGGTGGTGCTAGCCTCGTGTGAGGGCCAACACATAGGAGATAATATGTGAAGGAGAGCGGAATGTCTCTTATATGAGCGAGATGCCAGATATATGAGATGTGATTTACCTTCCCTTACTGTGTGTTTGGAAAATACCCACATACAGTCCTTTCACATGTCCTCTTGAATAGTAGTAGGGCAAACCTCAGCGGGATGCTAAGTTTAGGCAAATCCTATATCACCAAAGTACGAAAGGGGTCAAACTATGATATGATGGTTCTGATATAGGATCCTCTAAATATTTTCATAAGAATTATTTTGATGCATACCATAATTTTATTATCGTTCTTACAGCATTACTTATGAATTGAATATGAATATGAATTTGAACAGAAATTATTTGAAATGCGGGTCCCATATGGATGTACCTCTGAATTATGATTTTCAATGTGACAAGTTTTAAAATAAAGAGTACATCCATATGTTGATCTAAGATATCATATAAAGTTTTATTTTCTCACTGAGTTGTCAAACTCACTGCACGATGTTTATATGTTTTTCAGATAAAGATATAGAGTTTGGTTCTTTCCCTTCAGATAGTTGATCAGCTAGACGACATGATCTCTGGGTGAGCCTACTTTGTTTCCATACACGATGTTTATATGTTTTTCAGATAAAGATATAGAGTTTGGTTCTTTCCCTTCAGATAGTTGACCAACTAGACGACATGATTTCTGGGTGAGCCTACTTTGTTTCCATGGCTCATAGATTTTGATTTATATTGTATTTGTACTTTAGAGTATGCTCTGAACACCACAAGCAGGATCCCTGCTTTTGCTGTTACTCTGTTGTTTATGGACTTTGTTTGTATATAGTATATGTATGAGAATATGTATCTGTTTCCATAATAAATCATTAGAATATTCATGATGATGGAAAATATATGTATACGTGTTTCAAGTGCCCTAAAATTAGGGGCGTGACAGCACTCACCCTAACTTTAAATATGAAAGTGAAGATAATAAAGTATGCATTTATATAACTCAGACAAGAATAGCTATATGAGTAGGTCAGTGGATGTCAAATAAATTAAAGGTAAAAAAAAATTAAAAATGATAGCACGCATGTATATGTACAGGTAGTTGTGATTGTGGCTCATATCTTCATCTAGTTTTATATTCAGTAACAGCTTAACACTCTCTACGAGTCGATGATATGCTTCTTATTCAATTTTCTTATAAATTGGCAAACATGGTCTTTTAATATCAGATTCTCAAGACTGTATTGTTTATGTTCTTTTTAAAAATAGGCCATAAACCGACAATGCTAATATGCACAAATCCACTAGGATGCGTCTCAAGAGACTTTAGACAAAAGTCATCATCCAATGACTCCTTATTCAAGCCATCCTTAATTTATTTTATTTTATCCTCCCGATTTACATGCACTAATCCCAAAGAACAGTAATGTGTATCGCAAGTTTCACGTCCATATTTGTAATGAATACTTATTTTTTAGTTTTATGCTTTCTAGCAAAACTGTTTTTTCCTAGACTAGGCATGTAAGAGATGAAACCATTTGCAGACTTGATAATCATACCTTAGTTTAATTAGTCAACGAATATCAGTAGATATTCCCATGTTCATCAACAGTTTGGATCTTTCAACCTGTGCTTTTTAATTTTTCATCAATGCATTGGATGGAAGAAAAGGAAAATGATTTTTTAATTTTATGAGTATGTCTTCCATTTTCAAAAAAAAAATTAAGAGAAAGAGCGAAAGCAACAAAAGCAAGAGAAAAAAGTAATTCAAAAGAAAAAGACAACGAGGAAAAAAAATACAAATTAAATAAAGAAATATCTCACTTAAATAATGTGCATAGCAACTTCCAAAAAAGGAAGCAAATCTATCCTAGTAGATATGATCACGCAAAAATGTCTTATATACATTTAGGTTGCACAATTTCAAAAATAATTTCAATATTTGACCATTGACTTTAAACACATTACCATGTTTGGGAATTTCAATATCTACTACACCATATGGATAAACAACACGAATAATAAATGAGCCTAACCACCAAAAACGTAGTTTTTCTAAATGTAGCCATCCTTGTGACTCTCTTGAAGTTTTGACATTATTTTCTAAATGTATCATTTGAATATAAATTGATGGATTAATACTATTGATGTCTGTTATTATCCATCCTATAGCTTTTTTTGTTGCTTATAAGCATTCTCTGGACATGAGTTCAGACATGACACTCAATAGGGTAGTGAGCAGGCATTCCAGGTAGACTACTGAGATTCCCAACTCTCTCTAACTAGATTGGTTGTCTTGCCTCTATGACTAGTGCTTTTCTTGCATGTGTTTCGCATTTGCCTTTTTCACAGCTAGAAGATAGCTTGCCAAGGCAATTTAAGGGTAAATGGACGAGAAAGGAAAGGAAGGAACTGATAACACAGATAACCTTCGAGGGGAATATTCTTTAATCCTAATGCTGCCCTCCTCCATCTCTTTAAGATACTTATCAATTTTCTCAAAGCTAGTAAGCTCCAGCTCCTTAATTACCCATAAATCTTTGTACACGTGACTCAAGTTCGAATAGGAGCCATAAAGCAAACATTCTCGAACTTCACTAAGGATTCTAGTGAGTTCATCTTCCTATTCTTTATCTAAGTCAGTTAATAGGCAAGGTCTCAGAAGGTCCTAAAAACACATATTTCAAAGAATGTGGTAAATGTTTTAATTCTAATTAGGGTGATTTCTCTACAAATGACAGTAAATCAGACTCAGAAGATGAAACTATTTCTTTTTTTTGTTGCTTTCCATTTATCAGTATCTATTAATGGAGTGATCTCTAATAAAGAGTTTACTTCACTAATCAGAAAATCATCATCTATATCCTTGTTGAAATGAGTCAAACATTTTTCTATATGATCATTACTAAAAAAGTCTAAAAATAAATCATAAATGACACTTTCAATCAAGTTGACCTCACATAAATCATCTATGTCCACAAGTTGACGAGAGACATTAAAAACATTTAGTTTCATAGTTATATTTCCAAAAGACAAATTCAAAATTCCATTTCGACAATTAATAATTGCATTGGATATTGTCAGAAATGGCTTACCCATAATGACTACAATTTGTGTATCTGTATTCTTAACAGGTTCAGTGTCAAAAATAATGAAATCTACTAGAAAGTAGAATTTATCAACCTTAATAAGCATATCCTTTATGACACCTCTAGGAATTTTTGTAGACCTATCCGTTAATTGAATGGTCATTGGTGTAGGTTTCAACTTTTCTAGCTCAAGTTTTGCACACACAGAGTATGGCAGCATACTCATTTACTCCTAAATCGAGTAAAGCTTGATTGATCATATGGTCACCTATAACATAAGAAATTGTAGGACAACTAGGATCTTTAAACTTGACAGGAGTTTTATGTTGAATTTTGGAGCATACTTGTTCAGTCAAAAATGCTTTTTTCAGAACATTTGTTTTTTTTATCATACAAAGATCTTTCAAAAATTTTGAGTAAGTAGGTACTTATTTGATAACGTTAAAAAAAGGGGGATGTTAATGTTAATTTGTTTAAATACCTCTAAAATGTTGCTATATTGAGTACATTTCTTGATTATTGCAAGTTTTTGTGGGAATGGAGCTTTAGGAACATAAGTTATAGCTTCACTTTTATTCTCATTTCATTCATTGAGTTGTCGTTACAGACTTCACTTTCTCATTAGAATTTGCTGATGATCCTACCTCAAATTGACCCTTAGGATTAAGAATAGGTTGACTGGAGAATTTTTCTTTCTCTCTTCCTCCTACAACATTGACTAATTGACCCAATTGTATTTCAAGTTTTGAAATAGATTGAACGTGAGACTGTAAAACTTGTTGGGTTGAATGTATGAACTATTGCAAGGTATCCTCCAAAAAAAGTTTTCTTTGTTGTGGTACCTCGAAGGGAGGAGCATGTTGAGGAATTGAAGGATACGAATTGAGAGAGACAAATTGTTGCCCACCTTGATTCATTAAAGGCTAATTTTGCCTCTATGAAAAGTTTGGATGATTCCTCCAATTTGAATTATATACGGGTGCAAATGGGTTGTCTGAGGACTTTCCATAAAAATAAAGAGAATTAACTTACTCAGAGAATGCCTCTTGGTAAGCTGGTATGGATGAACAAGATTATGCAGTCTAAGATATATTGGAACATAAGACACATGCTTCTTTCCTAGTATTAGTAGAAGAGTTCAGAGTGTGCCTTAAAGTTAAAGCTTTTGCCTTTCTAGTAAGATTGATTAAGGCAGCTCTTACATCTATATCATCACTCACTTAATAAATTCTTCATCTTTTTGGGGTTTGAGACTTCTTATCCCTAGGATCTGTGCAGTTTCAATGTTGAGAATTTTCATATAAAGATCCTAAGGATTCCCAAGCTTTCCCCTCAATCAATTGTAAAAGTCTCCCACCATGCATGCTTTGGATCATTTAACAGTTTGATAAAGTTAAACCATCATAAAAATATTTCACCAGCCTCTAAGTTTCAAAACTATTATGAGTACATTTCAAATGAAGATTAAATATTTTCCAACATTCAAAAAATTATTCACCCTCTTTTTGACAAAAATAAGAGATTCCTCTCCTAAGGACATCGATTTTAGACAAAGAAAAAAAATTTATCAGAAATTTATTTATCCATTGGTTCCAACTAGTAATAGTTCCTGTAGAAAGAAAGTTTAACCATGTTTTAGATTTATCTTCAATCAAAATGGAAACATTTTAAGCCTGATTGACTCATCATTGAAGTTTTGAAAGCAAAATGTTAAACAAATTTTAATAAATTCTTTCACATGTAAGTATGGATCTTCTCTTTCTAAACCATAAAATGATGGTAAAAATTGGAGCATAGCTTATTTGAGTTTTAATTGGGTTGCATTGTTGTGGTAACACTATGCAAGATGAAGTACTGGCCATGATAGGTGAGAAGTATTCCATAAGAGTTTTCTCATGCACAACTTGTTTATTCATTTTTAATGGTGATCTAACAAAATCTAGTGTCTTAATTGTAAACTTAATGGGTGATCCTAAACTTTTCTTAACAAAACACTTATCTTTATCACGTTTCCAAACACGCATAAACTAAAAGAAAATCTATAAACAAATATTTCTAATAGCACACAACATAATTACAAAAGAGGGTAATTTTACAACTTAATAACATATATATACAATGTTAACTACAAGTAACAAAAAAAATTACAAAATTATGCAGCAAAGAATTTTTTAAAAAAATAATTTTATTTTGGATGTTAGTAATAATGGATAATGAATAGTTTTCAACTAGTGGATTCCCAAGAAAGTGTGGAGGAGTAACAATAACCTCACTTAAAATTTATACTCCTAAGGCACTTTTAGCCTTTTTGAAAAAATCAACTAATTTTATACACCTAAATTACTACAATAATTTTCAAGAAATAACTCTTAAAAAAATTTCTACACATAGAATAAAAAATTTTCTACACATAGAATAAACAAATGTTCTAAATTATAACTAGTTGAAGAATTATACTTACTTGAATTGAAATAGTTTTTCCTTCGCAAACTCCGGCAATAGTATCAAAAACTTCTTGTTGTTTTAATTAAAACTCGCAATCGCACGAATCTGTTATAGTATAGATTTTGTGATATGTAAAGTTGATCCCACAAAAATTGTCAATTAAAAGAAAAATCTAATTTAGATTCAAAATAGGTAATTCTAGCATAGTTGTCAATATTTTTTTTTGTGAGAAGAATATTAAACAAAATATGCAAGGAACTAACATACTAAAATTAAATAGGAATGCATTCAAAGTAAAGAAACATATTAAAGTTAGGGGATCCATTCTTAGTTAGATAAAGATAAATTTTAACTCTTTTATTGCTCAAATAAAATTCTCACATTAATGAGATTCCATTCGGAAGATATGTTATCTTAAACTTGTTTTGATTTATATATGAATTATATTTGCCTCTTTTTTATTGTATTGCTAACAATAAAACAAATCTTGTAAAATATATTCAAGTATATATTATGCCAATCATCATATTATCTACAATAAATCAAGATTGATTCAAGCATTTATTGTTCCAAAGATTGTCTACAATTGATCAAAATTCATACTTTACAAGATTAAAGATGTGAAGATACAAAAAATAACTTGTAAATGGATTCAAGTATACATTGTACCAACTATCATATTATCTACAATGTATTAAGATTCACACTTTATAAGATTAAAAATGAAAAGACGTAAAAGAAAGAGGAAACATAAGAAGATATAGGTGGCAAAACCAACTATAAACAATAACAATACAAAGTAGCCAGCAAAGCCAGCTATCTTAAGAAGATGAGGAGGTAAATACATCACATATAAATATTAAATTCTTAATTGAGAGTTAAATATATCATTATTCTCTTACGAAGATTTTCACCCTTTTACCTTAATATTAGGATATTAGTTCTCCATAATCAAAATAAGAAGAAAAAGTTGAAGATGAGCAAGTATAATGATATTATAAAAGGTAATACAAAGTATCTAAAGAAAGAAGAACATTAAAATAGCTAAGAACCTAAAACCAAGCTCTTTAAATTCACCCCACAACAAGCCTCAATCCCTCTATTTATAGATATAATTAAGTATACTAATTGTCAACAATGTTGGCTAACAAGTTGCATTAAGTTGACAAACTGGGCACCAAATGTAATATTTGAATTACTCCTTCATATCCGCCGAATTTGCTGACCATGTGAACATAAAAATTATTTGAAACTCTGTTATCTTTTCACTCTCCAAATTTTGTATGTATTGGATACGAATTTTGTGAGTTATGATCAAAATACTGGAGTAGGGTCGGGTTGGACTACAATAGCAAACATATTTTTTCTAGTCTAAATTTGGCCCCTTTAACGTCAATATTTTAAAATTACTATGAAATATAAGTTTGGAGCTTATTCATTCTTTTTTTCATTGCATCAAGAATCACATTAATCAGAGTTTTGTATAAAACTTTATGCCCATTTTTCTGGTTGAAGTTTTCATTCCCGATCCTTCAACATTGGAAGTTCTACCTTGTATCTTTATATTTCAGTTCTTTTAGAAATGTGGTCATAAATCAAGATTGACTTGGTGTATATATCCATTAGGATGCGTCTTAAAATTCAATAAGATATAATCTAATGACTCTTTACTCAGCCATATTTAATGAACGACAAATTTGTTTTGATTCTTCAAATTAAATCCGCTTTCTATTATTAATAAGGAATCTTCGGTATAGACTTATTGGGCATTTCATTTATAATGTACACTAAACTTTTTATAGTGTCACCCTAAAGAAATCCAAGCAAAGATGAATGATTCAACATGCATCTTACCATATTTAAAAGCGTACAATTTCACCTTTCTGCAACCTCATTTTACTTAGGGGTACCAGATATGGTGTTATGCCTCAACCCACATTCTTAAAGAAATATTGCAAAAGGTTCTAGGTTTTGACTAGTTTCTTCATACTTACTATAGTATTCACCACCTTTGTCAAATCATATACATTTAATCTTTTCTCTAGTCTTCAATTCAATAGCAGCATTAAAAGACTTAAAACATCTAAGGAACTGACTTTTTCTTGAATAAGATCAATCCAACCAAACATAGAAAAGATATCTATGGAAGTGATGAAATACTTATAACCACTTATGGCAGTAGGTATAATAGGCCAGCAAATATATGTGTGAATTAATTCTAGCACATTAACACATCTATTTTCCCCCTTTGTTTCTAACATTAGCAAAAAGCTTTCTTTTAATAAAATTAACACATATGTCAAAATCTAAAATCCAAATCATGCAATATGCCTTGTTTGATCATTTCATCCTCTCAATTTGAGGTCTAGAAATATGTTCCAAATGCCTATGCCACAACATAGAAGAATTTTCTCCAACTTTACTGCGCTTATTTCTACTAACAGAGTTAATAGATATACTATTCAAACTCAGCATATATACCCCATCACTTAAAATTCCATACAAGGTTTTCATTGCAAAATTTAAAAGTGTAACCATATTTATCTAAAACTAAAACACAAATCAAATTCATTCTTGTCGAAGATACATAAATAGCTATCCTAGCTATATCTCCCATAATAATTTCTAACTCTACTTTACTTAACTTCTTGAAGACTAGTAGTTGAAATTTGCTACCTCTTGTCTGATAAAAAAAATATTTTTTGAACAAAATTTCGCTTCCCTTAACATTGTTATTAAGTTTTTAGGAAAACAAACAAGGTCATTGTGGTTGAAAAATTGTAGTCAATGTTACTTACTTTTGTTGTTTCTCAATTTGTCTTATTTTTTTATTAGTTTCTTAGTCTTTTATATATTTTCAACGAAAGTTCTATTTACTTACTAGTATTCTATTCCTTGAATGTAATTTTTGAACTGATTGTTCCTACTCAATGCAAGTGCTCACTCTTTTCTCTTCCTTTAATATTGCTATTAATTCGTTCTTAGATAAGAAACAAGGTGATGATGAAGATTGAGTGCACCATTTAGTTTCTAAAATTATCAATATGTTGAACATCAGTCATTCTTTTAGTCTATAAAAATATCAAATTCTCAAGGGGTTGGAATCACCTTCCCTTTGGTGATAGGGGCTGACCTTAGTCCCCTAAACCTTAGGTCAACTTAGTCTATAAAAATATCAAATTCTCAAGGGGTTGGAATCACCTTCCCTTTGGTGATAGGGGCTGACCTTAGTCCCCTAAACCTTAGGTCAACTTAGGGGCTAGAGGGCTAGGGAGTGCTACCAGACACTAACCCTTTCTACACTTAGGTCAACTTGAACCCCTTACATAGTCCCCTTAAATTTAAATTTTTTACAAATTACTCAAAGTTTCACTTTATCATTAAATTCATAAGTTTTTTTAATTGGTTTTGAATCGAATTTATTTTTGGATCCTAAGCTCAATAGACCACTCTAGTGACACACTAAGCCAATTAGTTCATTAGTAAATTTGTAACTTTTTATTTGAGATTTTGATTACACTTTTAGTGGCATTAGTTCAATAGTCATTTTAATCTTAAGAAGAATGAAGACATAAAAGCAAAATACACCATTTTCTTTAAAACAAAACTTGGGACAAAGCAATAATAATAGAATAATAGCAATAGTAACAATAGTAGTTTTAACAGTAGCCAAGCTAAGGTCACCCTCTATTCCCTCCAAGGGGGCTAAGGTCACCCCATCCAACTTAAAAAGGACAAGGTCACTCCATCCCCCTCTATAGGGGTCGGAATCAATCCCTTCCTCCCTAAAAGGGCATGGTTACCATTTCCTCACCTGGTAGGTCGAGGTTACCCCTTCCCTTCAAAGGGCCCTCTATTTAGGCTTAAACCCTTTTTGCCCAAAACTATAGGAAAAAGTACTTGTGATTTAAGCAATTGCTACCTAAGATTTGTGACCCACACCATGCTCAACTAATGGTCTAAACTGCTTATCTTGGCAACTAACTGATGAGTGAGTTTTCTACTCATAAATTAATTATCTTTAACTTATAATTTTATTAGTTTTTGAGTAATTTCTAATAGATTTATGTTTGATTGTGTGTTTACTACATAATAGGGGTGTAAGAAACTCGAAAGACCCATTTGAAATTGCCTATACTTGAAAAAAAAGACCATCAGGTAGAGTATATCAAGTTTCAGGTTAAAACAGTTTGGGAAAAGAAAAAATATCGAGTTATATCGGTTAGGTCGATTTAGTGTACAAAAAACTCGTTTAACCTTACCCAAATCGAGTATATATATTAAACTAAAAATACAATTGAGACAAGTTGGTGCCTGTAGTTTAGTGGCAAGATGTTTACTCTGTCTTAAGCGATTTGGGTTCAATTCTTGGTAGCAACTTTTTATTTTTTTATACCAAAATAAAAAAGTGAAATGATGTATTTTTTCCCCACTTCTCTTGCTTCTTCACGATGGCTGGCCTTCTAGACTTTCTCTCTTCCCTATCTCATCTCTCTTGCTTTCTCAATCATCTAGAAATCTCTGGAAGATTGAGGAAGCAAACCTACAAACCACACACATATGTAACCCTCGACCTCTCCCTATGTCTCTCGATCCCTCTTGTCTTCCTCTCCTTCTTCTATTGTCACATCTGGTCATCTCGTCTCTTTCCACTAACTACGTTGTCGACAACCATTATGGAGCAGACATGCAGTAAAATTTGCATGGTAATTCTCCCTTTTCTTGAAAATCTCTCTCCGTCTCTCAATTCCTTTTGGTCTCTCTCTCCTATTTTTTTCATCATATTTGATCTTCTCGATCCTTCTACTTGAAATTATTTAGCCCCTTTATTTTTTTTCTTGTTCATCATCTTCCTTTTATTTTCTTTATTTTTGAGTTGTAATTTTTCTTTTTTCCTTAGAATTTATAAATGGTTGCTGAGAAACTATGGAGTCTGCTCTGTTCTTTGTTCTTTGAATTTCTTACATAATACTTTTGCTAACTGATTTTTGCTTTTTGCTTATTTCGGGTGACTGCTTAACCTACCAACCCCGAGATACTCAGTTTACCCGTGTAGATGGTTGATTTTAGATGACAACAGAGCAACTCGACCACTGTTTGGTTGGGTTGAGATGTTGTCTCAACCCAACCAAACCCAACCTGCTTACATCCCTATTATATAGGTAGAAAGAAGATGGAGAATTGAGAAAAAATTGGAGAAGATTGAAGAAAATGATCTATAACTATAGAAATCCAAGCAGAATCTTTAGGGTCGTGACATTGGGATCTTAACATCGCAATGCCAGTGCAACAAATCTATTTTTAAAATACGAGTTTAAGCGGGATTGGATAATCTTTTGCAACCTTAAAAGACCCTTGGGCTACAGTTTAAGAATCTTTTAGAGGAAGAATGAAGAGATAAATGACTTTTCTTGGAAAAGTATATTTCTTAACCCAATTAGTGGACCAAAGCTTCAAATTCTATCCCTAATTTACTTTTTCTTCTTTATGTTAAACTATAAACTAATTCTGTTTTTTACAACTACAATGTAGCCTAACTATGATACTTTGAATTATTCTTTCAATTTAATTGATAAGTTATTTTTCTTAATTGAGTTTTCTACATTATTCTTAATACTTCTAATTAACTAACCACTAATTAGATGATTCGGTAATCATAATAATACCAGGAGGTGATTTGTGTGTCAACTTCATGGTGTAGAGATGGATTGCATATGAGATAGGAATATACTTATATGGTCTGAGTAGTCTTCAATTGAGAGCATAGAACTTAATAAATCTTTGCATGTTTAATTTACATAGGAATATAGTGGGTTAGTATTTATAGGTATTTTTATTAAACCTCAAGAGAAGATAGTGAATAATTTAAAGTTTCTCAATTGGCAATTAGGAACTATAATTTTTAAGTTAAAGAGATAAATAATTCAAAATAGATTAATTATGATAAAATCGAAATCTCTAGAGTTGCAATTGATTGACGTATTCTAAACTACATTTGCTTTCTTTAAATTTCGACTTTTCTTTATTTTTGCACTCTTAATCAATCTTTAATTTGAATCATTCACTTAAAATTAGGATTAATTAAAGTACGATAATTAAAAATATCAATCTACATAAGAATAATACTCTATACTTACAGAGATTTTATTATTTAACAATTATAGTATATGCTTGCGCTAAAAAAAATTATATTCATGCATATCACTAACATTGAGACTAATAGCCCAAACTTCGACACTCCCACCTTGGGAGCACTTGTTATTGACACTTGAGTCTCGAATCCCCTACCACACCTTAGGCTTAGAGACTGCCCATACAAGGGCTTAGACCCCAAGATCTTGACTGAGGTGCTCCTATCCTTAGGTCTTGGAGTTAACATAAATATGATAATTAAACTGTATAAATTTATTTATCTTATGAAATTTTTTATGTAAATGTATCTTTTAGTTGCATAAACATGATAATTAAACTTTATCTGAATTAAACATTTTTTAATCAAATAGTAGTATCATACTTGTAGAGATAAATACCTTCACAGCTTTCGGTTATTCTCCTTTTGGTTTTTGAGCAAATTCAAGTACGTATCCTTCTGTCAATTTTCACCCGACCAATAAAATGACACGCTTTCACCAATTGTTAATGCAGCCACTGCAGCCACTTCAAAAGCCATAAATATTGCCTCACAGCATCTGCAGTGCCCTGCAATGATAAAATAAAGTTTGTTGAAATTTCACTACAATCATCCATGAAAACCATTAAGAAATGGAATGAATGCAAATTGTAAGGCACTAACTATCCAAAATACAAGAGAATAAAGAATTTGTGCTTATTGCTAATAATTCTACCCACCCAAAATGACAGAGTTTGATAATGAAAGAATTATAGTGAGAATTTTTTAAGTTCTGGCAGTAACTAGCCCTTTTTCTTATCAAGCTTCTTGTTTGTTATCTAAGTACTAATTAATAACAGTATTAAGGGAAGAGAAAAGCCTAAGCATCCAAGGCATTGAGCAAGAACACTCTGTTCACTAATCACAGTATGGGAAACTTATGCTTAACAACAGAAAATAATTTCAGCTACTAGTCTCCAAGAAAAAAAAGATAGAAGTAGCAAGATAAATAAATAAGAAAAAAACTAAAATTTAGAGAAGAAAGTGTTTTGATTATTAGTCTAAGATAGCAACCCACCCGGGAGCTTGAGGAAATACAGCAAGCTTATGTTTAGAAATAGAAAATGCGAATTTTGCTATATTAGAGTTTAGCTACTAGTCTCCAAGAAAAAAAATAAAGTAAAAGTAGCAACAGAAAATTTGAGAAAATAAAAGTATCAATAGAACACAAGCAAGTGAATAGCAGTTTCACTGAAAATATATACATGATTAAGAAACTAATCAGAAGTCAGAAATTTTGAAAAGCAACAAAAGTTAGTAATGTTAATAATAATGCTCAGAATGCTATCCATATATAGATGCAATTAATAACCCAAAAGATTTTATGGCTTTCACCAGTTTAAACAGCTAACATGGACTAAAATTATCCAACCTTCATCATCACCTTGTTTAGTTATCCAAGAACTTAATAACAATATTAAAGGAACAGAAAAACATAAGCAAGCAAGAAATTAAGAAGGAAAAATGCGTTCAGTAATCACATTCAAGAAAACATAAGGCGAAGATTCAACATTTCAAAAACCTTTACATGATGGAGATACAAGCAACTACCAGTTTCCCTGAAAATCTATACATGATTTAGAAACTAACAATCAAATGTGAGAAAATTTGAGAAACAGTATACATGAAATAACCCTCATGGACCCAAAAGCTTGGAATTCTTGATGCAGCCTCATGGGGATCGAATATCTATTATCTTGGCTCAGTTGAAGATAATTGATTGGTGCATAAGGTCTTAAACATGTCCGGACCCTTGTTGCAATTGTTGCTCTGTTTTCGGTGGTGAGCAGGCTTGTGAAGTTGGTCCAGGCTGAAATTACAGAATTAAAATTCTCTAATTAAATAATTTAACTTAAACAAAAAAAAAAAAAAGAACTAGAGGGAATTTGATTGCTTTACCACACATGCGTGAACATCATCGCATCTGCACAAGAACTTTCCACTAAGAGTGGTCCACGGCTTGAAAGGATCTTCCTTCCTCAAATAATTAGAATGAATGGTTTAGCAGCAAAAAATGGAAGGGAAAGGGAAAAGTTTGCCAAAAGGGCAACAAAGTTAGCCCACCTGTTGCCGGCAGCTCCAAAACAAGTGCTGAGCATGTTAATGAGTTCTCCAGAATTATCTGCGCATGTAATGGGTTTGATTGGTGCAGATCGAAAATAATTTACCAGCTTAGTTGAAAGTTAGCTCGTAGAAACCTGAAGACAGTTTCATTGGGATTTTAGAAAATTACCCAAGAGCTGGAAAACAGGACAGATTGAGACAGAGAGAGTTAACTTGTGGAAATCTGAACAATGCATAAAATATAGAGAAAATTGAAGAACCCGGTTGCATCAAATTGAAAACATCAGAGATTTAAAAAAAGCAGCTGTTATCAACCTTCATCATCCCCTTGTTTTTCATCTAAGAACTAAAAGCTTGGAATTCTTGATGCAGCCTCATTTGGGGGATCGAATATCTAATATCTTGGCTTAGTTGTTGAAGATAATTGTCACTGTTCTGAGCTCTGCGCACGAAACACAATATCAAGGAGGGACCCAGGGGCAGAGGGTCATTGGGCTTTCAGGGAGCCAAATATGTGAAAAATTAATAATAATAATATATTATTTATTATTTAAATATAAATATATTATGATTTAATTTTCTAACTAAAATAGTATTTTAATTTTAAAAAAATAACTTAATTTCATTAAAAAAATTAAAACCATTGTAAATGCTTTCTTTAAATTTTTTTAATTAATAAATTATACTATTTTTAATTTTTAATTATTATATATAATTAATATACTTTTATTCATATATTTACTTTTTTTTATTCTTTAATCCCCCTCCCCCAACAAAAGTTGTCTAGCTGCGTTGGAGGAAAAATGTCATAGCCCCAAATGATGAAACACATGATCGGCACGACATAAGAGTTTCCTCTTAACCGTAAGTTTAACACATAGCATGCACAGACATTCAACACACAATCCAGAGTATATAATAAATATAACTGACCACATATGCCACATCCAATATCAGAAAATACTGTATATATATATATATATATATATATATATATATATATATATATATATATATTATGAATCTAACATCCGTGATTCAACTTGACCTATAGTCTCATAATACAAACATCGTTGAAAAACTAAAACAAATCATTTTTCAAACAACACAAGAAGCGAGGATCCTGTCTGTAAGTTCATGGTGATACACTAAACATAAACTTAGACTAAACAACCAATACAACGGAGCCTTGCCTAAGCTGGGGCTCACCAATGCTATATTTAGCCTCCTATGGAGCTGTAGCTGGATCAATGTTTCTTTGACTATCTATGGGGAGAAAACAGAAGAGGGGTGAGATTACCACATCTCAGTGAATGGGTAAATCATACTATAATAGAAACATGGAAAACTAAGCACGAGTGTTTCGCAATGAATTAAATAATTGAAATCAAGTATAGAATACATTAAACATTTAATCGTAATTTATTGAAAGAATGCTAAAACAGTTCAAATGTATGTTCAAAAGATAAAACATGATTAAATCAATAACCGTAAGCAAATCAATTATGCATGGTAAGTAATAAATGAAGATATTTATGCAATAACAATGATGAATGAGGTATTTTAGAAATATTTAATCTTTAAGAAAAATGTACTAGTTTATTGAAAGTCTTTCTTAACAGATCTATCATCTTCCCCAAACACACAGCAAGGGTAAGGTAATCACTGTAGGCGTAGACATAAGTCCACCCTAAATTCCCCAAGCACATAGCAATGGGTATGGCAATCACTATAGGCGTAGACATAAGTCCACCCTAAATTTTGTGTCTTAGGCAGTCATATGCCTGTCACAATATCCTAGGCCGAAGCTTTAACATGATCATGGTGCACCAGGGCTAGCACTCCCTGCGGCTAGCTAACAGTGATCTAAAAGGGTCCCTCTAATAGAAAACATTTGAAATATGCTATTCAAAGAGTTTAAAGTAAAACATTTCAATAACATTACAATAAAGCTATAATTCTCCATCTAGCTCTTTTCATACATAAAATTTCGTTCTAAAATATATCTCATCCATGAATTCCCATGGAGACCTTTATAATAATAAACTTTCCCTTTTTAAACATAGATCGTCCGTAGACGTTACATAGATGCTTATCATGCATCAAATCATTTCATGGCTAACTTAGTTCATTTCTATGACTAAGTTTGCATTTCTATAAATCTAGCTCAAATGGAGAATTATTAGTCTAGATGCTTGCCCTGCACACCTAAGGTTCAACTAGGATTGAAATTTACAATTTCTAACATGGTTGGAACATATTGGTTTTCAAAGCGGTAAAACAATTTAGCATGCATTCCAACTAATTAAAATCATATGAAAGAGTTATAAACTGAATTTGTAAAAAAAATGCACTATAGTATGAAAAACCCACTCACCTTACTAGGAGTCCAACAACGAGAATTTTACCTCGTGATGGTTCAACAACCTAGAAAATATAGACATAACATGAGAATTGAAAAACTTAAACGTCACTATTCATGCCAAAAAATACTATTTACTCGCCGGAAACACTATTCACGTCGAAACCTAAAAACCCTATATTCTAGCATAGAAACTAATTCTAAGACTATCTATAGAAAGAAATTCGGTAAAAACGAAGCTTAAAACGCGATTAGACGGAATTTTACCTTGGAGGTTACTGTTCACGCGATTTTCTGGCGACTTTCCGGCTATTTTCTGGCGAAACTGATTGGTGGGTTTTGAAGTACTCGTTGCCACGAGTCTAATAGTACCTTGGTAGCTCGAATCGGTTGGCTGGATGGTGAGATATCGTAGAGAGAAGGCAGAGAAAATATTTTAGTGAGAGAGAGGGAGAGGCAGAATGTCAGAATGAGGGAGAAGGGAGGGGATGCTGCAGAAAAACGAAAAACCCAGCCAGAAGCACGGCCTGGTCGTGTCCTGGAATACGATCGTGCTTCGTGGCTCCAGTGCACCAAGTATTTGGCCGAATTTGATAAAACATCCAACATGAAAGTTGTATCCCTTTCTTTTAGCTTTCATTAGCCACTTGAATCACCTAATTTGGAGTTCCTATGAAGGAGTTATGCATAAAATAGTGAGCAAAGGTCCAGACCACACTATGTTTCGGTTTTTGCCTCTTATCACTATAATATTTACGGAATTAACGAAAGTTCCCAACATCAAAGTTGTAGATATATGTCTTATCTTTCAAAACCAATTGGAATCACTTAATTTGAATTTCATATGAGAGAGTTATGCTTATATGAGTAAAGATAGGTCAGAAAAAAAGTCAAAAACACTCTAAAATTTTACATTGTTCTCAACTTTCTTTGTTTCAAATGATTTGTACTTAACCTTCAAAGGTTTTATTAGTTGAGGGTTATGACAAAAAAGTTGTAGCTTTTCAATGGAATGGAGGAAAAAGTTGCCTTTGTGATTTATCTTCAACAACTTTAAACTAAGTAATTAACTAGCCGTTGGAGGAGGAGCTTAGCTCCTGCTTTGGATTTGTTTCAGCCACATCCTGCATTAATTGATATTAAATTGAGCCGTTAGAATAAAAAGGCCGTTGATATGTATATATATAGAGGAGTCTATTTCTGCTTTTTGATATAAAATAGCTGTTATAATATATTCTGTTTCCACAACTCCAACACATGTAAGTTGAATCCGGGCCTAAGTTGCATTTGTGTATGCATAATGTCATACTTATTTGCAATTAATGGAAAAAGATATTAAAAATTTGCATTTGAAATTATGGTAATCCTTTTTCTTCATGTTTATATTGTTTTAATGTATAGAGGATAAAAGACAAATTAAGTTGTTTTCTTTTCAATTAACATTGTCATCATCAGTTGGTATTTAACTCAATTTATACATAAATTAATTATCTATTTTTCAATCTTTTTAAATGCAAATTATTCAGAACATGATCATAGGATTTACTAAATAAAAAAAGATTAAATTATATTCACTTCTTTTGAAATTTACAAAAATTATAAACAAAAAGTTTTTTTTAAAAAATATACTATTTTTTCTTATTTTAGGTGAAAAAAGCATAAAATATAAGTTTCGCTAAAAACTTTGTAAAAAAAATCTGTATAAATAAAAATTATAGGAAAGTATATGCAAGTTTCAAAAACCTCCAAAAAAAAGTTTACTCAAAAAACAAATGGGATTCCAACCTAAATACGTCACATACTCACATTTACTTGTGAACCAATGCTCGGCCTTAACAAGCCAAACCCAAAAAAAAAAAAAATACCAAAAAAGCAACAAAACAATCTTGAAGGCCAACAGAATTGGACATTAACCCAATAACAAGATTGAGTCATCCAATTAATGATCCAACTAATTAGTCCTTAATTAAACTGAATAACCGGTATAATATATTAAAAATATTTATGTGAAATATTATAAAAATAAATAACTCAAATAATAAAATTTTTTATCATAAAAATCATAAAAATAAAAAAAAATTAATAAATTTTAACTCATTAATAAGAGTAACAAATAAAATAATTAATACAACGATCTAAATAATTTTTTATTAAATAAGATCGACTATATAAATAAAATAATATCGCATTGACTTATTATAAATGAGGTTAATAGAGAGATTATTAATAGTTAAATTTTTATTAATGATTTTACCTATTATTTTTTTTATTTCTCTCTATCTAATTATTAAGTTACTCTCCATCTGATTTATTCATCGTACTATAAATTTTATATATTTTTTTCATATATAGTCAAAATACTTTAATCAAAATTTCATTAATTTTTTTTATAATAGGTGCTATCTCAATTTTTTTTTAATATATTCATTTTTAATTATATATCTTCTAATATGTTCACACATTTAATACAATATTTTTATTTCTATGACATTATATCCATAAATAAAATAATTAATACAAATAACAATATTTTCTTCGTATTTTTAAGTTCACACTTCAAATATCAAAGCTCAAACTACATCCACTATTAAATTAAAAAAATCAAACGGTAAGTGATCAAAATAAACAACAAACAACTTTCCATTAGCCAAGTGAATATTTATATTTAAACTAACTCATCATTTTCACAAAAATTGATGAGAAAATAGCCCCACGATTCACTCACTCAAGAATAAATTCAAGTCAAACAAGTTAGAGAAAAAAATCAGCTGGTCGAACAAGTCAAATTTGGGTTACTTGCAACTAATTATCTGATTGCCAAACTGAACTGATTTGAGGTCTAGGTCATTAGGTCACTGATCCAATTGCCTGGGTCAGTCTAAATCAAAAAATAGTGCTAAAAGAAACAAAACACAGCTTTTATTAACCCATTTCTTTTTTATTATACTAATAAGCATTCTGAACCAAGATAACTATCAAATAAGATCGAGGTAAAGCCACCCAACCCAAAGGGAGAGGAAAACCCCTGGCAAAGCATCATTTAGAGCAATATTATTTTGTCTAAATTATATGTTAATTAATTCCAGTGATATTAGTTACATGAAATTACTAAAATACTCTTTTTGTGAAGAGGATAAAATAGGGTGTCAAGCAAAGGGAAGGGTATTTTGATAATTTCTTATATCTATCTTTAAGGTTAACATTTATCTGTCATTCTCTCTCCCGATAAAAATTTGTGGTGAGAATCTATGCATCATTTGGTGTACCTGTCAATTAAAAAGGATGGATATAAGCTGGATAGTGAACAATTTAATTGATTGGAAATTCGTTGATGTTATATTGCAATTTGAAAGAGCTATTATAATCATTTGGTCTTTGATTCTTTAGAGCTTGATATCACTGTATATTGTTATAGTCACACAAAATCTAATATTACAGCAAAAATTTTATAGTAAATTAATAATTTAATATCTAAATTTATAAATTTATTTAATTTTAATTTCTGATTTTTTTAATATGCACTAGTTAGTTTTTGAAAATTTTCAAATTCGTTGCACGTTAACACTTTCATCTAAGGAATAATATACATTGAGCATAAACAAAATAAATTACTAATGTGATGTTAATTTTGAATTGTTAGTTTACTCAATATTTATAGCATTGAACTATCATCGATCTTGTATTATTTTTTTTCAAAAATATATTTAATTTTATTCATTTAAACTAGTTTTTATAATGTAGTGAGTACACATCGATTGAACTTATATATTGAATTTCTTTGTATTGACTTTTTTTTCTCATTTTCTTAATTTTATTTTTTAAAAAATTAGAATTTTGGTATGAGTTTTAGAGAACTTTTAAACATTTCTATCACATCTAAAGACGAAAAAATGTTCATTTTAAATTTTGTAAAAAGGAAGGCAAAATTCCTTAAATTGGATATAGTATTCGTTGATCACCAATCGATTATTAATTAAATAATCTATTAGTTAACAAACATGACAATTACATGACTATTAAGCATGAATATTACTTTCGAATTAAGTTTATGCATGACTATGATGTTTGAAGTTTTTCTTGAACTACAGATTATTTCAAACTTTTTAGACAAAAATTAATAAGTCAAAATAACTTAGAATTCAATGCATAATTTTAAAATTTAGGTTTTATTATTTTATTTGAGGACAAGCAAATATAGTAATAGATATTTTATAATGATTTAGATAACTCTATCAAAACCTTATTGGATGTTGTAGCATGAGTCTTAATGAGTAAAACGTAATATAGTCAATATGATCTAAACATATTTCTAAATTCAAAATAACATGTATAAACCAATCATATACGGAATAAAATAGATTACAGCAACCTCCAGCCATTACTTTTCTTCTCAATCTTTTTTATGATTTTTGGCTCTTCCAAGTCTAGTTTTTCACTCTCTAGATGGTGTAAATTCGTAGAAATATCCACAGAAACAGACTCAGGGACCAAAAATCCTTTATATAGATGTTCTACCATCAAGAACATTTATGGAGGAGTTACCATCTCAATAATTGTTTTTCATGGCCATTCGATCCTTCATTTAATCAAAAAACGTTGAACCATTAAACTCAATAATAGGATTTGATTATTAATAAAAGAAAAAATTGTTACATTCTCCCACTTGGTCCATACATTTAACTTAATGACTTAAATGAGTTATCAAACAACTTTCTTAAGAAATAAATACATGAATCATAATAATAAGTCCTCTAAAAATGAGTAATATCAACTATGTATTATAATGCATTTATTTTCTCAAGTGTTATACTTAATATGGTAACAAAAACTTAATGAATAAACCCTATGTTTATTCTTAGTCCAAAAACAAAATATGTTTTTCTCAAATGAATTAAAGTGCACATTAATATGAGAAAACATCACAATATATAATAATTTCATTAATTTCCTGTATGTACACAATCATAAAGTGGAACCAAGTCTCATTTTCTCTATATGATCCTTGAATCATAATGATAAGTCCTCTAAAAATGAGTAATATCAACCATGTATTACAATGCACTTATTTTCTCAAGTGTTATACTTAATATGGTAACAAAAACTTAATGAATAAACCCTACGTTTATTCTTAGTCCAAAAACAAAATATGTTTTTCTCAAATGAATTAAAGTGCACATTAATATGAGAAAACATCACAATATATAATAATTTCATTAATTGCCTGTATGTATACAATCATAAAGTGGAATCAAGTCTCATTTTCTCTATATGATCCTTGAATTTTAGTGGTGGCATGCCCTTAGTCAAAGGATCAGCGATAATCAATTCAGTGCTAATGTGCTCAATGACCACTTTCTTTTCTTTTACACGTTCTCTAATGGCTAAGTACTTAATTTCGATATATTTACTTCGACTTCGACTTTTATTATTCTTAACCATAAAGACTGTAGTTGAATTATCACAAAAAATTCTCAATGGCCTAGAAATTGAATCCATAACTCTAAGCCCCGAAATGAAATTCTTAAGCCATACATCTTGAGAAGTGGCCTCAAAACAGGAGACAAACTCAACTTCCATAGTAGAAGTAGTAGTCAAGGTCTGCTTAATACTTCTTCAAGAAACAGCTCCACCGGCTAGTATGGAAATGTATCTTGATGTTGACTTGTGAGAATCAACAAAGCCAGCAAAGTCTAAATCTGAATAGCCGATCACATCTAGATTGTTCGTCTGTCTATACATAAGCATGTAGCCTTTCGTCCCTTGTAGGTACCTCAAGACTTTCTTTGCAGCTCTCCAGTGGTTCATTCCTGGGTTACTCTGATATCGCCCGAGCATTCCCATAGAAATGCAATGTCAGGTCTGGTGCAAATCTGAACATACATAAAGCTTCCGACGACAGAAGCATATGGGATGTTCTTCTTAGATTTCCTCTCAAGATTGTTCTTTGGTCATTTATTCAAATTGAATCTATCACCATTCACAATGGGAGCAACACTTGGTGAACAATCCTGCATTCGAAATCTCTCTAAAACTTTATTGATATAGGTTTCTTGTGACAAACCTAAAACACCTCGAGGTCCATCCCTATGGATATTAATGCCAATGACATAAGATGTCTCACCCATATCCTTCATGTTAAAATTTTTAGACAAGAATTGTTTCACCTCATGCAGCAAACCCTTATCATTGGTTGCAAGCAAAATATCATCCACGTATAAAACAAGAAAACATATTTTACTCCCACTGAGCTTCTGGTATATACATTGATCCATAGGATTTTCAACAAATCCGAATGAAGAAATTACTCCATGGAATTTAAAAAACCACTAACGGGAGGCTTGTTTTAAACCGTATATAAATTTATTAATCTTACAAACCAAGTGCTCACCAACACTAGAGGAGAAACCTTCAGGTTGTTTCATATAAACCTTATCCTCTAGATCACCATTAAGAAATGTTGTTTTCACATCCATTTGTTGTAACTCAAGGTCAAAATGAGCAACTAATGTCAAAATAATGCGAAGAGAATCTTTCTTAGATACATGAGAAAAAGTCTCTGTGTAATTGATTCCTTCTTTTTGAGTAAATCTCTTAGCAACGAGTCTTGTCTTGTATCTCTCAATGTTGCCTAATGAATCCTTCTTAGTCTTAAAGACCCATTTACAGTCAATGGCCTTCGCCCCATTAGGCAACTCTACAAGTTCCCAGACTTTATTACTCTTCATGGAATTTATCTCATCTTTCATGGCATCATACCACAAATTTGACTATTTGTAACTCATGGCTTGTGAAAATGTTTCAAGATCATTTTCAGCTCCTATATTATAGTCAGACTCTTATAGATACATTATAAAATCACTAGGAATAGTTGATCTTTTCTCTCTAGTAGATCTTCTTAATGTTTTAGCCTCGCCCTCTTAAAGAGTTTGTGATTCAATTTGTTTAGGAACTGCTTGTCAATTTTGAAAATTTTGATCTAATTGATTAGCTTCTGGAAACTCAATGACTGGTTGTTCAACACCCATTTGTACTTGAGGGGTGCTATGAACAATAACCAATCTGTCACTTCAAGTGGAAGGTTAAGACTGTATATGATCATGTGCAAAAATTAAGTTCCTAAACTGATCGCTCCCACTGATCAAGTCATTTTCAAGAAATTTAGCATTTCTTGATTCCACTATCCTAATTGTGTGAGATGGACAATAAAACCTGTAACCTTTAAACCTTTCAGCGTATCCAATGAAATACACACTAATGGTCCTCGGGTCCAGTTTCTTCTCTTGTGAATTATATATCCTCACCTTAGATGGACATCCCCAAACGCGCATATGTCGCAAACTCAGTTTCTAACCTTTCCATAATTCAAAAGGTGTCTTTTGGACAGCCTTAGTTGGAACTCAGTTTAATATATACACAACCGTCTTTACTGCTTTAGTCCACAAAGATCTAGGAATATTGGAGTTGCTAAGTATACTCTGCACCATGTCTAATAATATTTAGTTTCTTCTTTCCGCAATAACATTCTGGTCTGGAGAATCAGGCATAGTATATTGGACAACAATCTCATGCTCTTGAAGAAACTTAGCAAAATGACCAGGTGCTTGTCCATTCTCTGTGCATCTACCATAATATCCTCCACCTCTATCTAATATCATTATCTTTATTTACTTTCCACATTGGTTCTCAACTTCAGCCTTAAAGACTTTAAAGGCATTCAATGCTTCGTGTTTATTATGAAGCAAATAGATATATATATATATATATATATATATATATATATATATATATATATATATATATATATATATATATCATGAGTAATCATCTATAAAGGTGATGAAATATTTCTGACCATGCGCATCCATGTCTGGATAGCATATATCAGTATGAATGATCTCTAATATGTTTGAACTCCTAATAGCACCTTTCTTAGACATGTTGTTCTGCTTTCCCTTAATGCGGTCTACACAAGTCTCAAAGTCAGTAAAATCTAGAGTACTAAGTACCTCATCTTTTACTAACCTCTTAATTCTCTCTATGGAGATATGTCCTAATCTTCGGTGCCATAACATAGAGGAATCCTCGTTAATATTATACCGTTTAAAACTAGTTTGAACTTGCATTAAACAATAAGTAATATCGCTTTGTAAATTAAGACGATAAAGACCATCAGACAAAATATCATTTCCAACACAATCCGAATTATATAATAAACTGAGTGATGTGTCTTTAAAATTAAAGGAATATCCAAAAGGTACAAGTCTGGAAACTAAAATTAAGTTTCGTGAGAAACTTGGTACATAAAAAGTCCTTTCTAATTTTAAAACATAGCTACTACTTAAAGTTAAAATGCAAGTTCCTATTGCTTCCACATGTGAGCCCATCTTGTTGCCTGATAAGATGCTCTACTCACTTCCCACTGGTTTCCTTAGATTTTGCATACCCTGCAAAGAGTTTGCAATATAGATTGTTGAACTAGAGTCAATCCACCAAGTGTTAATATTAACATTATCCATATTAGATTCATAACAGACAAATGGGATTGATTTACCTTTCTTCTCAAACTATTTTTGAAATTTGGTGCATCCCTTCTTCATGTGTCCCTTCTTTTTATAGAAGAAACACCTCGCGTCTTTCTTTATATCAGCTTGAGGTGGTATTTTACCTTTTCCCTTCTAATTAGCTTAAGACTTATCAGGTTTATTTTTCCTACAAGATGATGTCAACAATGCACTCTCACCCACTCCCATCAATAGCCTTTCTTCTTCTTGCACACACATGGTCATTAATTCATTAATTGACCATTTGTCTTTATGCGTGTTATAAGAAATCTTGAAAGGCCCGTATTCCTGTGGAAGGGTGTTTAGAATGTAGTGCACTAGGAAAGACTCTGACATATCAACCTCAAGTTTCCTAAGTTAAGCTGAAATATCACGCATTTGTATTATGTGCTCGCGCACACCTCTGACATTGGTGAGTCGGAGAGAAGAAAATTTCATGATCAGGGTACTTACTAAAATCTTTTCAGAAGTGATGAATTGTTCGTCAATGGCTTTCAACAAATCTCAGACCTTCTCATGCTGATCAACAGAACCACGTATACCAGCGGTGATTTTAGTCTTAATAAGCATCACGCTGAAACGATTGGGATCGCTCCCATCGTTCATATAGAGCAATTTCAGCCGGTGTGCTTTCATCAGTGATTGTAGTTGGTTCATCCTTTCTAATAGCATAATCTATGTCCATCTACCCTAAGTGGAGGAGTATTCTCTCCTTCTATACCTTATAGTTATCTCCTCTAAGTTCGGCAATATTACAGTGAATATTAGAGAAACTAGCAGGTTGAGAAACTGTATAAAAGCCAAAAGCTTATGTCAAAATTTTGAGGTTCATTAATCTATATTTCATGTATTACCAATGTAAACATGTATATATATGAATTTAGTGACATAAAAATTGACTGTTGGCTAAATTTTTAATTCAATTAAATTCATATGTACTTTATGATAGAATTACCAAATTATGTATTTAATTTCATATCTTATGGATACATTATGAAAATAATTTGATTTTCTATTCAAATATCTTTATGATAAAACTATTAGATTATATACCAATTTATAACTCCTGTGTGTAAATTATGAAAATAATCTGACATTTTATCCTAATTAATTATATAAATATAATAAAAATTCCTGTGGGATAAAATTTATTATATTAAATATAATTAATCACAATACTATATCTAATTTCTTATGTGATCTTAAACAAAACTTAATATATAATTTTAAATAATTAAAGATGCTGTGGCTAATCTTTAATTAATTAAGATTATAAGGATCACTAGACATATTATTAAGTTTTATGAGAATAATCCTAAATTACATACAATCTGATAATATCAAAACTTAATGATAAATTAGAGCATATAAAAAACATCTCATAAATAAAACGTAATTGCATAATTAAACTAAAATATTATGCACAAAAAATACTCATTCTTAATAGCATGAAAATAAAACATAAAAAATATTCATGCATCATAAGAGTATTTAATCCAAATAACATGTATATAAAATAACATAATAACATATATACATACACATAAAATAATTCAAAAAATTATAAATCATGGAAACCAAATATTGAGAAAAAATTATTTTGTACATTAAAATGCCTTAACAATATTTTTCTCTCAATATTAAACTAACAGGCATCCACGGCCTAGTGGAAAAATGTTATTTCACTTCATCAGAAGGTCGCGGGTTCAATTCCAGCTAAAGCAATTTTTCATGTGCATTTTGAAGAGAAACTTTAAATATTAAACGAAGTGCATATATAATCGAAGTGCACTACTGGTTCAGCAGTCAAAAAAAGCTACGCCAACCCAAAGGCGCAGGTTTAAATCCTACCATTTGTAGTTTTTATATGCATGTTAATATGAAGCTTTAAATATTAAAATAGCACATACATAACTAAAGGCACATCTCTGACAAGCGGTTGGAACAAATGCATTCTAACCCGAGGGTTCAATTCCTGTGGATGCATTTTTATATATATTTTCTCACAGTACGTTAAATAATAAAATCAGCACATATTGTATTGAAGATGCGCTACAGCCTAGTGGCAAAAACATGCATATCATCTTAAATGACGCGGGTTCAAGATCGGAGAAGGCTACATCCCGTGTGGATATTTTTTTTAAAACAAAAACACTGTTCATCATCTTCAACCTCCAGCGGTTCAGAAAAACCTAGTCGTGACCCGGTTTTGACCTGCAATAAAATCCATTTTTTTCTCCCAATTTTGACCACAAAAAAAGATGCATAATATATTGAAATGATCATAAAATAATATCTTAATGATTAATGATCTCATTTTGCATCAAAAATTCCAAAATATTTCTAGAAAAAATATGAACATTATCACCATATATGTAAAGTAAAGCAGATGTTATTTCATGCTTTGATATCAAATTTAAGATAATCAATATGATCTAAACATGTTTTTAAACTCAAAATAACATGTATAAACCAATCATATGCGGAATAAAATAGATTACACCAACCTCCTGCCATTGCTTTTCTTTTCAATATTTTTTATGGTTTTTGGCTCTTCCAAGTCTAGTTTCCCACTCTCTAGATGGTGTAAGTTCGTAGAAATATCTAGAGAAACAGACTCAGGGACCAAAAACCATTTATATAGATGTTCTACCATCAAGAACATTTATGGAGGAGTTACCATCTCAATAATAATTTTTCATGGCCATTCAATCCCTCATTTAATCAAAAAAACGTTGGACCATTAAACTCAATAATGGGATTTGATTATTAATAAAAGGAAAAACTATTACATAAAACACAAAAAGGAGGCTTATGCTTGATTTGAAGAGATGGTTGTTAATAAATACCAACGGCCAACTGAAAGGAATGTGCCACAAAAAATGTTGGAAATTCATGAGATAGATGTACTACTATCATCTCTCAATTTGTTTATTTATCTAAGAAACTTGATTTTTTGACTACTAATGTGAGACCTAAGATTTGTGACTTATGCAATGGAGCTCACTTTAGTTATGAATGCCAAGTTGGCAATCCATTTTCCTCGTCTCAACCAATAATCAAGGTTGGTGCAATCACCCAGATTTTTCATTAAAAAATAGCCAAAATGTAATACAGCCACCTATTGCTCCTTAACCTTAATTCCAGCTCTAGTCACCTAAAGTTTTCTTAGAAGACATTGTTTCCTAGCTTACAGTGAACAATACTAAACTCAAAGAGACTACTAAGCAATTTATCGTAAGAGAAGAAGCTACTCTTCAAATACATGAGGCATCAGTTAGAAATTTAAATATTCAAATTGGCTAGATTTCAAAGGTTCTTACTCAAAGACCTTAATGTTCCTTGCCAAGTAGTATAAAGAGAAATACAATAGAGCAAGTGAATGTTGTGACACTTTGTAGTGGTAAAGAATTACTAGAGCTACAAACACTACCAAATACCAGCTTGACAGATAAACCTTAGGAAAAAGCTGCAGAGAACACGACTAAAGAGTGACAAGAGAAAGTGGTGGAGAAGTATAAATCAAGGTTATTTATTGATGATCCTTCACCATATATCCCATCATTGCCATAGCCTCAGAGATTTTAGAGATAGCAAGTAGATAAGTAATTCTTTAAATTTCTTGATGTTTTTAAGAAATTACAAATAAATATTTCTTTTTTGGATGCCTTGGAACAAATGCCCAGCTACATAAAGTTTATGAGGAAAATCCTATCCCATAAAAGATTACTGGTGGACTATGAGACAATTGCACTTGTTGAGGAGTGAAATGCCATTTTGCAGAAAACGTTGTGCCCCAAAGTTGAAAGGATCATGGGAGTTTTTATATTCCTTGAATTATTGAAAATTTTTATGAGACATTGGTGCAAATATTAATTTAATGCCTTTATTTATTTTTGGGAAATTAGGAATTGTTGAAGTAAAACTAACTACAATCTCGTACAAATGGTTGATAGATCTATTAAACACCTGTTTGGGATTGTTAAAGATATTCTGATAAAAGTAAATAAATTTTTATTCCTTGTATATTTTATTATTCTTGATATTGAGCAAGACCAAACAATTTCTATTATCCTTTGATGACTATTTTTAACTACAAAAAAAAATTGATGTACAAAATAGAAAACTCAGCTTGAGACTAATGACCCAAATTTGGACGCTTCCACCATGGGCTTGGGACCTCATGCCTTTTATCAACCCTCGAACCCTTACTCTACCTTAGGCCTTGGGACTACCCATACAAGGGCTTGGAACCCATGACCTTGACTAAGGTGCCCTTATCTCCATCTTAGCGTTGCATAAACATGATAATTAACCTTTGTGTAAACTAATCTTTTATCTAGTGGAAAATTTATGTAAATGCATTTCTTAGTTGCATAAATATGATAATTAAACTTTATCTACACTAAATATTTTTTTATTCAAATAGTAGTATCAAACTTGTAGAGGAAAAAAATACCTTTATAGCTTTTAATTGTTCTCTTTTTGGCCTCTGAGCAAATTCAATCATGTGTTCTTCTATGTTAATTTTCATCAAACCAATGAAATGGCACACTTTTCATCCATTGGTAATGTAACCACTTTAAAAGCAATAAATATAGCCTCACTGCATCTATAGTGCGCTACAATGATAAAATCAAATTTGTAGAAGTTTCAACTCAATGCATTAAGAAATAGAATTAATGCAAATTGTAAGGCACTAACTATCCAAAACATAACAAAGAATTTGTGCTTATTTCTAATAATTCTAACCACTCAAAATGAAAGAGTTTGATAATGAAAGAATTACAGACGATTCACTAGCACCATATAATTACCAAATTGGCAATCATTATTAGTAAAAGTAAAGAAATTTTTTTAAGGTTTGGCAATAACTAGCCCTTTTTATTATAACCATACTAACCACATAATGGTAGTAACTAAACATTTTTATTCCAGTGAAAACTTAAAACAACTTACATTATCAAGCCTCTTGCTTGTTATCTAAGAACTAATTAATAACACTTTTAAAGGAAGAGAAAAGAATAAGGCATGTAGGGCATTGAGCAAGAACTATCTGTCCACTAATCACATTCATGGAAACTTATGCTTAACAACAGAAAACAATTTCAGCTATTAGTCTCCAAGAAAAAAAAAATAGAATTAGCAAGAGAAATAAATAAGAAAAAGCTAAAATTCAAAGAGAAAAATGTTTTGATTATTAGTCTAAGATAGCAATTCAATGGGGAACTTGAGGAAATACTACAAGCTTATGTTTAGCAATAGAAAATGTGAATTTTGCTATATTAGACTTTAGTTACTAGTCTCTAAGAAAAAAAAAGTACCAAAAAACACAAGCAAGCGAATAGAAGTTTCACCGAAAATATATACATGATTAAGAAACTAATCAAAAGTGAGAAAGTTTGAGAAATAACAAACGGTAGTAATATTGTTAACAATAATGCTGATACTGTTATCCACATATAACTGCAATTAATAACCTAGAAGATTTATACTTTTAATATCGGGGTCAATATAAAGGTTTAATTAAGTATAGCTAAGGACTCACTTCAAGGAAGGATTGATCATCTACAATCTTGCACGTAGGGCACCAACAAAGGAATCATCAGCGCCAGTTGTATCAACTGTATTGACATGAAAAGCCTCCATGGAAATTCTGATTAGTGGCAAAAATTAGAAGTAACCTTAATCATTAGGCACTTGAAAATCAACACTAATGTGCCACTGTTCATTTATCACATTCAGGTAAACTTGTGCTTCACAACTGAAAATGATTTTTTTTCTCTAACAAAAAAAAATATAAGTAGCTATAGAAATAAGTAAAAAAAAATCGAACATAGAAATACAACAAGGAACTTGTGCTGCAAGCTTTGAAATGAATAAGCACGCCAAAAGAATAAAAATCTACTAAGGTGAAGACACAGTATTTAAGAAACCTTTGTATGATGGAAATACAAGTAAGTAACTAGCAGTTTCATTGAATCCATACATGATTAAGAAACTAATAATCAAAAAATAAAAAGATGGGAGAAAGAACAAATCTCATAAAGGCAGTGTTAGTATAAATGGAATAACCCACAAGACCCAAAAGGTGGGAATAGGCAGAAACAAAAGGTGGAATTGGGATTTTAGAAACTTACCCAAGAGCTAAAAAATAAGGAAGATTTAGACAGAGAAGGTACTCTTGGAAATCAGAAGAATGCATAAAATAAAGAGGAAAAAGTCGAGACTGTTAAAATATTTTATGGGTTTACATATGTTAATTAATTGTACATAGATTGTTATTTAATAAAGAGTCCAAATAAAGTGATCAATTAAATTAATGGGCTTTCAAAATATCAAAAGTATTTAGGTATAGGCCACCTTATGTGTAGAAGCTCAATGTGACTTAAAGTCTTTTGTGATGGGCTAAAGACTAATGTCACATATGCATATATAAATAGGGTAATGGTTCTTAAAGTACATGTTGTTGTTTTAATTAAAACTCGCAAGTGCACGAATCTATTGGAGTATAGATTTAGTGGTATGCAAGGTCGATCCCACAGAGATTGCCAATTGAGAGAAAATTCTAATATAGATCCGAAATAAATACTTCTAACCTAGTTCCCGATGTCTTGTTTTGTGAGAGGAATATTGAACAAAATATGCAAAGAACTAATATACTGAAATTAAATGAAGATGTATTCAAGGTAAAGAAGCATGCTAAGGTTAGGAGATTCACTCTTGGTATATCAAATAAAAATAAATTTAACTCTTTTATTACTCAATTAGAATCTTTACACGAATAAAGTTCTAATCAGATGATATATTAATTTAAGCTCAACTTTGTTTATACATGAATTATATTTACCTCCTTTCTAATAATTTAAAATATTCTTGTAAAATGGATTCAAGCGTACATTGTGCCAATCAACATATTGTCTACAATAAATCAAGAGTGATTCAAGTATTTATTGTGCCAAAAATTGTCTACAATGTATCAAGGTTCACACTTCACAAGATTAAAAATACAAAGATGCAAAAGATAACTTGTAAATGGATTCAAGCATAAATTGTGCCAATCATTATATTTTCTACAATATATCAAAATTCACATTTTACAAGATTAACTTATGCAAAAAAATGAAAGGTAGAAAATTAATTAACATAACAAAATAAAATGAAATAAAATAGGTGGCAAAGCCATCCAATAGTAAAATAAAATAAAGTAGGTGGCAAAACCAACCATGAAAATAATAAGAGATAGGCGGTCTAATAAAACCAGCCAATAACAAGAAATCGGCGGTATGATAAAACCAGCCATTAAGAAATAATTATGAGAAAAGAAATAGGAAGGTAAATACAATATCAAAGATAAACATTAAGATTAAGAGTTAGATAAATTATTATTCTCATACCAAGAGTTTCACCCTTTCACCTTAGCATTAGGAGATTAGTTCTCCATAATCAAGGCAAGAAATTGAAATGAAAGATGAAGAAATATGATAATATTACGAAAGAAAATGAAAAATACAAGATGTCTAAAGAGAGAATAACATTACAAGTTCGTAGAATTCCAACAAAGCTTTCCCAAGCTCTATCCAAAGCTCTCCAAAAACTCCCTAACTCACCCCTCAAGCCATCTATTTATAGATACAATTAAGTGTGGTTGGTGTGGTAATTATCAAAATTGTTAGGTAGGAAGTTGTACAAAGTTGACAATTTGAATTCCATATGTGCACCGAAATTGATCCTTGAATATCGTCTTGAAAACCGTCGAATTTTCTAACTTCATCAACACGAAAATTGTAGACAATTTCATTAGATTTCCGTCAAGACAAATTGTGGACAAATTGGATACGTAATGTGTGAGTTATGGTCAAAATACTAGAGCAAAGTCAGGCTGGACTGCAACAGTAGTCAGATTCTCTTCTAGCCCACTTTTGGCCCTTTTAATGTCCGTATTTTCTGACCACTTGAACATGAAAGTTGTACCCAATTGTGTCAGATACACACCTACCAAATTGCATACATATTGGATATGTATTTTCAGAGATATGGCCCAAGTACTACAGCAAGGTTGGGCTGGACTGCAACCAGCAAACATATTCTCAACATTGGGTGCTTTGCCTTGAATCTTTATGTTTTAGTTCTTTTGGAAATGTAATCATAAATCAAGAATAAATTTGTACATATATCCACTAGGATGCGTCTCAAGAGACAATATGATAATGCTCCTTACTCAGCCATCCTTAATGAATTTGTTTTATCTGCTTGATTTATAAACATCATTTCCAAAGAACCACAATTTAACTCTGATTCCTCCAATTAAGTCCATTTTCTACTCTTCTCTCCATCTGTAAGAAAGACACAAAACTAAAGACAAGTAAGGGAGATTTATGCTTAATTATGGCAAAAGATAAGATGAAAATATTTAATTTATGAGTATAAAACTCACTCATCAGTACAAATACGGTGAAAATTTTCACGTACGGTTTCTCTTCTGCCTCATTCCAGAGAAGAAAGGTGGATCGTATTTGCTACCTTAGAAGACCAACATCCATACTGCGGATAACGATAGATTCAGGTACGCTTTCTATTTTATATATCTCGATAATTTGATATAATGTTATGAGCAGTGATATACGAATTATTTATCACTCTATAGTTGTTTTCAATTTTTGTCAACAAGTGGTATTAGAGTCATGTCATTTAAGTTATTGAGATATTTAATCTGTTTGATCTTTGTTTATTGACGTACAAAGAATTTATTATTTGGTATATGAGCATGAATTCCATTGATGAAATATGACTATATATTGATTTGGATGATTTGTTGTCTATTTATTATAAACTGAGATATATATATGTTTATTTTGGAATTTATATGAAGGGATGCTGGAAATAAATTCTGATAAATGCTTATTTATGAAAATCAACCGTGGCTTTTTTTTTCTCTGTTTTGAGATCGAAGAACATGTTTCATGGCTAAGTAATTTTGCTGTACATGAATATTTTATTTAAAAAAATTATTAGCAGCTTTTCTTCTGTTAAAAATGAGGGACTTATTTTTAAGAAACTAAAGAGGATTCATATCCTAATTGTTTGAGTTTTTCTAGGTTTATCATCATGGCTTAATTGCCATTAACGGTAGTGAGTTGCAACATAGAACTTCTTTGCTACACCATCGGCATCCGGGAAAGTCGATGGTGGCTTCTGGTGTGCCAACGCTGCAGCACACTGCTGTTTGTGGCTACCGATGATAACTGTTTTGGATGAGGCCGTGCTTGTAGGAAATCATGGCTGAGATCTATGAGTTCGGTTACTATTTTTCTGGATAATGGCTTGCGGTTACATAGGTTGAGTTGCTAATTGGTTGATAGGGTCTTTTAAGTTTTCAAATTTGACTTGTTCAAATAAAAAAAATGAATATGGGAGTTGCCTGCTTCTACGTTTTTTACGCAGAAGAGGAAGAAGATGGAAGGGATGAACCCCCCATGGCCCACATGACGTGGGGCTATTTCTGCATAATAAAAGAAAAGGGTTTTCAAATTTGACTTGTTCAAATAAAAAAAATGAATATAGGAGTTGCCTACTTCTGCTTTTTTTTACTCAGAAGAGGAAGAAGATGGGGGGGATGAACCCCATATGGCCCACATGACTTGGGGCTATTTCTGCATAATAAAAGAAAAGGGGAATGGCAATTTTACTTGGACGTGCCAAGACTTGAACACGGGAACTATGGGCAACTTAAATGCTTACTGCCACTAGACCACTAAGCCACTTAAGGTTATTGGATGTAATTTAATTTAAATTCCCTCTTTTTTGGGTAATATGTCATTCTGGATCAAAGCCCATTGTTTGGGTTTGTCTGAGTTTAGTGGCTTTAGTAAATTTTGGATCCAATCTCGTAGGTTTTGTATTGAGCCCATTCGATTTTGGGCTTTAAGTTTGGGCTAGTGAAGAAAACCTTCAATAAAAATAATATTCTACACACACTAGGGATTGAACCAACTGAAGGTAAATTAAGCACCCTGGTGCCAACTCTGTCAGATGCAATTATTGGTTATTTTGGTGCATAATTTAATTATTTATTCATATGTTTTAATATAATTTAAATTAATGTAACATGCTACCAAAGTAACATCTGTTATATAAATTTATTTATATTAAAATATGTGAATAATAATAAAGAATTACATTATTTATGATACATTCTATGTGAAAAATAATCGACCTAAAGGAAGATTATTTTTTGGCCAGATTGTAGTCATAATTTTTTATAGTGAATATGTGATATAATTTTTTATTTTATCCATGCATGCAGTATGTCGGTCCAAAGAAAGGCATATTGTTGGCCGGATTTAGTATCAATATTTACTAACTATTTTTTAAGAGTACCATTTACAATTTGTTATTTTTGTCCAAAGGCTAAATAACAATGTTGTGCTAGGTATCTTATTATGGGACCACTTACATGTGTATATAATTTATATTTTATTTTATTTATATATGCACGAATTATTATTAATTGTGAGTTTTTTATTCTCTGTTTTATAACATCTTCAATTTCTGCTAATATAAAAAACATTCCTGTACTCAACGGCACAAACTTCAAGAAATAAAAAGAGCATATTATGATATTGCTCGGGTGCATGGATTTGGACTACACACTACGGATTGATCGTCCCACACCTTTAACCAACACAAGCTCTACTGAACAAAGGACTACTTTTGAAAAGTGGGAGCAATCAAATCACATGAGTCTAATGATTATGAAGCACTCAAATTCCAAATACCATAAGGGGTGACATTTCTGATGAGAATGATGCCAAGAAGTTCCTTGACCAAATTGTAGACCGTTTTGATACGAATGAAAAGGTCAAGACAAGCACTATTCTTGTCACGGCCCCAAATGATAGAACACATGACCAGCACGGTATAAAGGTTTCCCTCTAACCGTAAGCCTAACACATAGCATGCACAAATATCCAGCACACAATCCAGAGTACATAATAAATATAACTAGCCACATACGCCACATCCAATATAAGAAAATACTGTATATATATATATATATCTCATGAATCCAACATCCTTGATTCAACTTGGCCCATGGCCTCATAGTACAAACATTGTTGTAAAACTTAAAACCATTTTTCAAACAACACAAGAAGCGAGGATCCTGCCTGTATGTTCATAGAGATACACTAGACATAAACTTAAACTATACAACCAATACAATGGAGTCTTGCCCAAACAGGAGCTCACCAATGCTATATTTAACCTCCTATGGAGCTGTAGCTGGATCAGTGTTTCTTTGACTATCTGTGGGGAGAAAATAGAATAGGGGTGAGATTACCACATCTCAGTGAATGGATAAATCATACTATAACAGAAACAGGGCAAACCAAGCACGAGTGTTTCATAATGAGTTTAATAATTGAAACATTAAGCATTTAACCATAATTTATTATAAAAAAAAACTAAACAATTCAAATGGATGTTCAAAAGATAAAACAAGATTAAATAAGTAACCGTAAAACAAATCAATTATGCATGGTAAGTAAGAAATGAAGATATTTATGCAACAACAATGATGAATGAGGTATTTTAGAAATATTTAATCTTTAAGAAAAATGCACTAGTTTATTGGAGGTCTTTCCTAACAGATCTATCATCTTCCCCAAGCACATAGCAATGGGTATGGCAATCACTGTAGGCGTAGACATAAGTCCACCCTAAATTTTTCCCAAGCACATAGCAATGGGTATGGCAATCACTGTAGGCGTAGACATAAGTCCACCCTAAATTTTCTCCAAGCACATAGCAATGGGTATGGCAATCACTGTAGGCGTAGACATAAGTCCACTCTAAATTTTTCCCAAGCACATAGCAATGGGTATGGCAATCACTGTAGGCGTAGACATAAGTCCACCCTAAATTTTCTGTCTTAGGCAGTCATATGCTCGTCACAATATCCTAGGCCGAAGCCTTAACATGATCATGGTGCACCAGGGCTAGCACTGCCTGCAGCTAGCTAACAGTGATCTAAAAGGGTCCCTCCAAAAGAAAACATTTGAAATATGCTATTCAAAGAGTTTAAAGTAAAACATTTCAATAACTTTACAATAAAGCTATAATTGTCCATCTAGCTCTTTTCATGCATAAAATTTCGTTCTAAAATATATCTCATCCATGAATTCCCATGGAGACCTTTACAATCATAAATTTTCCCTTTTAAACATAGATCGTCCGTAGACGTCACATAGATGCTCATCATGCATCAAATCATTTCATGGCTAACTTAGTTCATTTCTATGACTAAGTTCGCATTTCTATAAATCTAGCTCAAATGGAGAATTATCAGCCTAGATGCTTGCCCTGCATACCTAGGGTTCAACTAGGATTGAAATTTACAATTTCTAACATGGTTGGAACATATTGGTTTTCAAAGCAGTAAAACAATTTAGCATACATTCCAACTAGTTAAAATCATACGAGAGAGAAAATAAAACATGCGCTATAGTATGAAAAACTCACTCACCTTACTAGGAGTCCAACAACGAGAATTTTACCTCGTGATGGCTCAACAACCTAGAAAACATGGACATAACATGGAAATTAGAAAACTCTAAAGTCACTATTCACGCCGGAAAACACTATTCACTCGCTGGAACACTATTCACTCGCTGGAACACTATTCATGCCGAAACCTAAAAACCCTATATTCTAGTATAGAAACTAATTCTAAGACTATCTATGGAAAGAAATTCGGTAAAACGAAGCCTAAAACGCGATTAAACGGAGTTTTACCTTTGGAGGTACTATTCACACAATTTTCTGGCGACTTTCCGGCGAAATTGATTGGTGGGATTTGTAGCTCTTCTTCCCACGAGTCCAACGATACCTTACTTGCTCAAATCGGACGTCCGGATGATGAGATATCTTAGAGAGAAGTTTGAGGAAAATTTTAGAGAGAGAGAGTTAGGGTTCAGATGAAAGAGAAATGAAGAAAAAGGGGGGGTCCGCAAAAAAAAGCTATCAGATGAATCTCGCCGCCGGCGAACTCATTCTCGTCGCGGCGATCCGCGATTTTCGCTGCGGCCAGATTCGAAACCAGAAAACTCATGCTATCGGGAAAATACCGCATCATTCTCGCCGCGGCGAACTTATTCTCGCCGCGGCAAACTCCATTTCATCGAATTTGACAAAATGGCCAACATTCTCTTAGCTTTCCATAGCCACTTGAATCACCTAATTTGGAGTTCATATGAAGGAGTTATGCATAAAATAGTGAGCAAAGGTCCAGACCACACTACACTTCGGTTTTTGCCTCGTCTCATTATGATATTCACGGAATTTGCAAAAGTTCCCAACATCAAAATTGTAGATCTATGTCTTATCTTTCATTAGAAATTGGAATTACTTAATTTAGATTTCATATGAGAGAGTTATGATTATATGAGTGACGAAAAGTCAGAAGAAAAGGTCGAAAACGCTCTAAAATTTTACATTGTTCTCAACTTTCTTTGTTTCAAATGATTTATACTTAACCTTCAAAGGTTTTATTAGTTGAGGGTTATTACATTCTCCCCTCCTTATAAAAATTTGGTCCCCGAATTTTACAAGAACCAACAACATAAAAACATAAAACTACTCTTGGAACAGCTGTGGATACTTCTCTCTCATGACGTCCTCTACTTCCCACGTAGCTTCCTCTTTGAAATGATTCTGCCAGATCACCTTCACTGTAGGGATATCCTTAGACCTCAACTTTTTCACTTGTCTATCAACAATGGCCACGGGTTTCTCTTCGTAGGCCAACTTGTCATCCAAAAGGATTTCCTCCGGTTGAATCACATGAGATGGGTCGGGTAGATACTTCCTCAACATCGAGACATAGAAGACTGGATGCACTTCACTCAATCCAGGTGGTAGGGCTAGGCGGTATGCCACTGCTCCTACCCTATCCAGAACTTCAAAAGGTCTAATATACCTCGGGCTTAACTTCCCTTTCTTACCAAACCGCATTATTCCCTTCATGGGTGAAACTCTGAGGAACACGTGATCGCCTAGAGAAAACTCCAACTCCCGACGCCTATGGTCCACATAAGACTTCTGACGACTTTGTGCAGTTAAAAGCCGTTCCCTTATCAGCTTAACCTTCTCTATGGAATCTTGCACCAAGTCTGGCCCTAGCAGCTTGGCTTCTCCAACTTCAAACCATCCAACGGGAGATCGGCATCTTCTCCCATAAAGAGCTTCAAAAGGTGCCATCTGAATACTAGCTTGATAACTGTTGTTGTATGCAAACTCAGCTAATGTCAGGTATTCTTCCCAACTGCCACCAAAATCCAATATACATGCTCTAAGCATATCCTCCAGAATCCGAATCGTGCGTTCTGACTGGCCATCTGTTTGGAGATGAAAAGCAGTGCTTAGATCCAACCTCGTTCCCAAAGCTTCTTGAAAGCTTTCCAAAACCTTGCTGTAAACTGTGGACCTCGATCAGATATGATGGATACAGGGACTCCATGCAATCTGACGATCTCACTCAGATACAGGCTTGCATACTGAGCCACATTAAAGGTAGTCTTCACTGGTAAGAAGTGGGATGACTTGGTCATTCGATCCACTATCACCCATACTGAGTCATAACCCTTAGGAGTCCTTGGTAACCCTGTAACGAAGTCCATAGTAATCCTTTCCCACTTCCACTCCGGTATCTCAATCTGCTGGTGCAAACCGGCAGGCTTCTGGTGTTCAGCTTTCACCTGCTGACAAACCAAGCATTGATCCACAAAGTTTGCTACATCCTTCTTCATCCCATTCCACCAATACAAGTCCTTGAGGTCACTGTACATCTTATTTGTTCCTGGGTGGATAGTATAGGCTGATTGATGTGCCTCCTCCAAAATCTGCTTCTTCAAGCTATCCACATCGGGTACACACAAGCGCTTCCCACATCTTAACACTCCTTCAGCATCCACGCTGAATTCAGAAGTCTGATTATTCCTAGCTTCATCCTTGAGCTTGGACAGCTTAGCATCCTTGTCCTGATCTTCCTTAATCTGCTCAACCAGTGGAGAGTGTAGTTGCATGTGGGCTAACAACACTCCTGGCTCCTTCACTTCAAAGCGTATCCCCTCACCTTCTAGCCGATAAATATCCCTTACCAACGGCCTCCGGAGTAGGGTGATATGGGCTAGACTTCCCATTGACTTTCTGCTCAAAGCATCTGCTACCACATTGGCCTTGCCTGGATGGTACAAGATAGTGCAGACATAGTCCTTCACCAACTCCATCCACCTCCTCTGTCTCAAGTTTAGATCCCTTTGTTGAAAGATGTACTTGAGACTCTTGTGGTCCGTGTAAATCTCACAAGGTTCACCATAGAGATAGTGCCTCCAAATCTTCAAGGCAAAGACCACTGCCGCCATCTCCAGATCATGTGTAGGATAATTCTGTTCGTGCTTCCTGAGCTGCCTAGATGCATAGGCTATAACATGCCCATTCTGCATTAACACACAACCCAAGCCCACCCTTGAGGTGTCATAGTATACTGAGTATCTTCCAGTGCTCGTTGGGATAGTTAGAACTGGGGTTGTGGTTAGACACTTCTTCAAGGTCTGGAAACTTTCTTCGCATACATCCGACCACTTAAACTTAACTCCCTTCCTGGTTAATCTGGTCAAAGGAGCAGCAATTCTGGAGAAATCCTTGATGAACCTCCGGTAATACCCTGCTAGACCCAAGAAACTTCGGATCTCTGTCACACTAACTGGGCGAGGCCACTGCTGTACTGCCTCTACCTTCTCGGAGTCTACTTGAATGCCGTCCTTCGTGACTACATGCTCTAGAAACATAACACTGTCCAACCAGAACTCACACTTAGAGAGCTTGGCATACAACTGCTGATCCCTCAAAATCTACAGAATGACCCGTAGGTGCTGTTCATGCTCCTCATGGTCTTTAGAATAAACCAAAATGTCATCAATGAACACAATGACAAACTGATCTAAGAATGGCTTGAACACCCTGTTCATCAAGTCCATAAAAGCAGCTGGTGCATTAGTTAGTCTAAAAGACATAACTAAAAACTCATAATGACCATAACGGGTCCTAAAAGCTGTCTTGGAAATATCCTCCTTCCTAATCTTCAACTGATGATACCCTGACCTTAGATCAATCTTGGAAAAACATTTCGCTCCTTGAAGTTGATCGAACAAATCATCAATCCTAGGCAAAGGGTAATTATTGCGCACCATTAGCTTATTCAGTTGCCGATAGTCAATGCAAAGTCGCAAAGACCCGTCTTTCTTCTTCACAAAAAGGACCAGAGCACCCCATGGAGAAGTACTCGGCCTGATGAAGCCCTTATCCAACAAATCCTGCAAGTGACTCTTTAGCTCCTTAAGCTCTGTGGGTGCCATCCTGTAAGGCGGTTTAGAAATTGGTCGAGCCTCTGGAATAAGGTCGATACCAAACTCTATCTCCCTTTCAGGAGGTAATCCTGGCAACTCTTCTGGGAAGACATCCAGGAATTCTCTTACCACTGTCATCTTGTCTACATCCAGTACCTTCCCATCCACATCTCTAACATATGCCAAGTATCCCTGGCATCCCTTCTTCAACATCTTCTGAGCACCCAAGACTGAAATCAGGTTACTTGGAGCTTTACTTCGATCACACTGGAACCGGAAAGGAACTTCACTTGGAAAGTTGAACTTGATTGCCTTCTCATAGCAATCCAAGGTAGCATAGCATGCTGCCAACCAATCCATTCCTAGGATTATATCAAAGTCGACCATGTCTAGGATGATCAAATCAGCAGATGTCTCCCTATCACCCACTGTCACTTTACATGACTTGCATACATGCTCTACTGGCAAATAATCACCAACTGGGGTGGTTACAAAGAAAGGGGCATCCATCCTAATCGGATCTTTACCCAAACTCTTAACAAAACTAGGGAAGACATAGGAATATGTAGACCCGAGGTCAAACAAAACATATGCTTCATGTAGGCAAACCGAAAGAGTACCTGTCATGACCGCATTTGAAGCTTGTGCATCCTGCCTGGTAAGAGCAAAAATCCTCGGTTCACCTCGGCCTGCTTGGTTTTGACCTCGGCCCATCATCCCTCTACCAGTACCTCTGCTACTTGCTTGGCCCGGTATAGTCCTTATAGGCTGAGCTGCCACTGGGGTTGGTAGTAAAGCCGGTCGAGTTGGCCCTTGGCTTGAGCCATACAACTGAGGACATTCCCTCTTCATGTGTCCAGGTTGGTTGCAATGATAGCAAACAATCATCTCCCTGCGGCACTGACCAAAATGATGGTTGCCACAAATAGGGCATTGTGGCATGTTCTGCTGAATGGCTCTTGGTCCTGGATACCTGGTGTTTCCCTGGCTAAGACCTAGCCTACCACTCGCATCTGGTCTCTGGTTGGGGTTCCCAACATTCTGTGGTGCTGGGCGCTGCTGGCCCTGGAATCGGGGTCCTTGGGAATGAGAACTTTGCCCTCCTTTGGAGCTCCCGTCTCTATCCCTCTTCCTCAGCTTGGCACTCTCGACATCGGCCAAATGCCTAGTCTCCATCATTCTTACACAGTCCACAGCCTCTGCATAGTTCGGGAATTGTTTCATCTGGGGTGCCACTGATTTAAACAATGCTGGCATCAATCCTTGGATAAACTTCTTGATCATGTCCCTTTCAGTAGGGACCATGTGCGGTGCATACGGCATCAGCTGTGTGAAGCGGTAGTCATACTCCGTGACTGACATACCGGGAGTCTGTTTCAACTCCACAAATTCTTGACACTTGGCATCTCGGATACTCTGAGGCACAAACCTCTCCATGAAGACTTCCTTGAACTTTGGCCATCTCAAAGGTGGCGCTGTAGCTCCCCTTCCACGCATCATGGTCTTGAACCATACCTGCGCTATACCAGACAACTGGAAAGATGCTAACTCTACTGAGCGGATCTCTGAACACTTAAGAACCTCGCAGATCTTCTCAGTACCCTCTATAAACTCCTGGGGATCTTCACTAGCCAACAACCCCTTGAAGGTTGGCGGTTTCAGCTTCAGGAATTCAGATAGTTCCATTTCCCTCTCAGCGGGTCTCACCTGCCGCTCCACGGACCTAACTGGTTCTGGAACAGAGATAGCAGTTTCGGGCTGTTGTGGATCCCTTCTATCTTGCCCATCCCTTCTCTCGGCTAGATTCTCTATTGCCAGCTGCATACCCTGCATGGTTACCAGCATCTGGGCTATCACATCATCCCGGGAGTGAGAAGACATTTCTCCCGTCTTGGGAGTCTCAGCTTGCTCACTGGTTAACTCAGCTTGTTCGGCTGCTTCAGCAGCCCTTACACCCCTGCCACTGCCTCTTGCACTGGCTCTAGGTCGGCCTCTGCCACGACCTCTACCTCGGCCTCTAGGCATGGGTACTGCGGACTGAGCAGACTCTTCAGCCATCTGCTCTTGAATCGCGGGTTGCCTAACCTTTGATCTCGTTTTTGGTGGCATCTCGCTACAAAATAGAGATAGCCCAACCATCACTTAACCATGCCAACATAGCATACTATAAACTGACTTACTTAAACAAAAAAAAACAACATCCTATCGAACCCCTTTAGCAGCACCGTGAGTATAAGCATGTCCGGATTCATACCCATACTCAAAGTCCTACCTAAAGGTCCATTACACCATGAACACAGGGAAACCTAGCTCTGATACCATATTGTCACGGTCCCAAATGATAGAACACATGACCGGCACGGTATAAGGGTTTCCCCCTAACCGTAAGCCTAACACATAGCATGCACAAATATCCAGCACACAATCCAGAGTACATAATAAATATAACTAGCCACATACGCCACATCCAATATAAGAAAATACTGTGTATATATATATATATATATATATATATATATATATATATATATATATCTCATGAATCCAACATCCTTGATTCAACTTGGCCCATGGCCTCATAGTACAAACATTGTTGTAAAACTTAAAACCATTTTTCAAACAACACAAGAAGCGAGGATCCTGCCCGTATGTTCATAGAGATACACTAGACATAAACTTAAACTATACAACCAATACAATGGAGTCTTGCCCAAACTGGGGCTCACCAATGCTATATTTAGCCTCCTATGGAGTTGTAGCTGGATCAGTGTTTCTTTGACTATCTGTGGGGAGAAAACAGAAGAGGGGTGAGATTACCACATCTCAGTGAATGGATAAATCATACTATAACAGAAACAGGGCAAACCAAGCACGAGTGTTTCACAATGAGTTTAATAATTGAAACATTAAGCATTTAACCATAATTTATTATATAAAAAAACTAAACAATTCAAATAGATGTTCAAAAGATAAAACAAGATTAAATAAGTAACCGTAAAGAAAATCAATTATGCATGGTAAGTAAGAAATGAAGATATTTATGCAACAACAATGATGAATGAGGTATTTTAGAAATATTTAATCTTTAAGAAAAATGCACTAGTTTATTGGAGGTCTTTCCTAACAGATCTATCATCTTCCCCAAGCACATAGCAATGGGTATGGCAATCACTGTAAGCGTAGACATAAGTCCACCCTAAATTTTCTCCAAGCACATAGCAATGGGTATGGTAATCACTGTAGGCGTAGACATAAGTCCACCCTAAATTTTTCCCAAGCACATAGCAATGGGTATGGCAATCACTGTAGGCGTAGACATAAGTCTACCCTAAATTTTGTGTCTTAGGCAGTCATATGCTCGTCACAATATCCTAGGCCGAAGCCTTAACATGATCATGGTGCACCAGGGCTAGCACTGCCTGCAGCTAGCTAACAGTGATCTAAAAGGGTCCCTCCAATAGAAAACATTTGAAATATGCTATTCAAAGAGTTTAAAGTAAAACATTTCAATAACTTTACAATAAAGCTATAATTCTCCATCTAGCTCTTTTCATGCATAAAATTTCGTTCTAAAATATATCTCATCCATGAATTCCCATGGAGACCTTTACAATCATAAATTTTCCCTTTTAAACATAGATCGTCTGTAGACGTCACATAGATGCTCATCATGCATCAAATCATTTCATGGCTAACTTAGTTCATTTCTATGACTAAGTTCGCATTTCTATAAATCTAGCTCAAATGGAGAATTATCAGCCTAAATGCTTGCCCTGCATACCTAGGGTTCAACTAGGATTGAAATTTACAATTTCTAACATGGTTGGAACATATTGGTTTTCAAAGCAGTGAAACAATTTAGCATACATTCCAACTAGTTAAAATCATACGAGAGAGAAAATAAAACATGCGCTATAGTATGAAAAACCCACTCACCTTACTAGGAGTTAAACAACGAGAATTTCACCTCGTGATGGCTCAACAACCTAGAAAACTTGGACATAACATGGAAATTAGAAAACTCTAAAGTCACTATTCACGCCGGAAAACACTATTCACTCGCCGAAACACTATTCATGCCGAAACCTAAAAATTCTATATTCTAGTATAGAAACTAATTCTAACACTATCTATGGAAAGAAATTCGGTAAAACGAAGCTTAAAACGCGATTAAACGGAGTTTTACCTTTGGAGGTACTATTCACGCAATTTTCCGGTGACTTTCCGGCGAAATTGATTGGTGAGATTTGTAGCTCTTCTTCCCACGAGTCTAACGATACCTTACTTGCTCAAATCGGACGTCCGGATGATGAGATATCTTAGAGAGAAGTTTGAGGAAAATTTTAGAGAGAGAGAGTTAGGGTTCAGATGAAAGAGAAATGAAGAAAAAGGGGGGTCCGCAAAAAAAAGCTATTAGACGAATCTCGCTGCCGGCGAACTCATTCTCGCCGCGGCGATCCGCGATTTTCGCCGCGGCCAGATTCGAAACCAGAAAACTCATGCTATCGGGAAAATACCGCATCATTCTCGCCGCGGCGAACTTATTCTCGCCGCGGCAAACTCCATTTCATTGAATTTGACAAAATGGCCAACATTCTCTTAGCTTTCCATAGCCACTTGAATCACCTAATTTGGAGTTCATATGAATGAGTTATGCATAAAATAGTGAGCAATGGTCCAGACCACACTACACTTCAGTTTTTGCCTCGTCTCACTATGATATTCACGGAATTTGCAAAAGTTCCCAACATCAAAGTTGTAGATCTATGTCTTATCTTTCATTAGAAATTGGAATTACTTAATTTATATTTCATATGAGAGAGTTATGATTATAAGAGTGACGAAAGGTCAGAAGAAAAGGTCGGAAACGCTCTAAAATTTTACATTGTTCTCAACTTTCTTTGTTTCAAATGATTTATACTTAACCTTCAAAGGTTTTATTAGTTGAGGGTTATTACAATTCTAACTCAGCTTGTCTCAATGCGGTATAATGGGAAAGGGAACATAAAGGAGTACATTATGGAAATGTCCAATCTTGTAACTCGACTAAAGGCATTCAAGTTAGAGTTGTCAGAAGACATACTGGTGTATTTAGTCTTTATCTCTCTCCCTATACAGTTCAATCCATTCAAGATAAGTTACAACACTCAGAAAGATAAATAGACTCTGAATAAGCTTATTGCTCAGTGTGTGCAAGAGGAAGAGAGATTGAAACAAGAAAAAATTAAAAGTGCTCACTTGGCATTCATCCCTTAGGGTAGTGGCAATAGGAAAAGGAAAAGAAATTATAAAGGAAAGTAAGCTGCAGGTGCAGAGACTTCACAGCATAAAGAGCAACAAAAGCAAGATAAGGTGATAATTTTCTTTTTCTTTTTTTGCAAAAAGGTTAGGCATGTGGAAAAGAATTGTCCTAAATATGCCAAATGACGTGTAAAGAAATGTACACTTCTAAATTTTGTTTGTTCAGAAGTTAATTTAGCTTTAATGCCTAATGACACTTGGTGGATAGATACAGGTGCAACTACTCACATAAGTGTCAATACACCATACCAAAGACTACAAGTCAAAATGGTATAGCTGAGAGACGAAACAGAACTCTAATAAATATGGTGAAGAGTATGATAAGTCATTCCTCTTTACCAGAATCACTTTGGGGTGAAGCCATCAAAACTATAATTTACATCCTAAATCGAGTTTTAAGTAAAGCAATAGCGAAAACCCCTTATGAATTATGGACAAACAAGAAGCTTAACATTAGGCATTTACATATTTGGGGATGTTCAGCTGAGGCTAGACCTTATAGGCCTAATGAGAAAAAGCTAGACTCAAGAACTATAAGTTGCTACTTTGTTAGATACTCTAAAAGATCGAGGGGCTTCAAGTTCTATGATCCCTCGAACATATCCTTTTTCGAAATGGGTAATGCCAAATTTATTGAGGATGTTGAGTTTAGTGAGAGTGATCAACTCAGGAAAGTCAATTTTGAAGAGAAATATGTTAACGTTCCTGTTGTTGCAACTGAAAATGTTCAGGAATTGATTCCTAACATTATTCAGGATGCAAATTCAGAGAACCAACAAATTATTGACACACTTGAGTTATCATCTGATCATGAAGAAATACCTCAACAACCTCAAGAGGAAGTGCCATTAAGGAGATCCACTAGAAAGAGGAGAAACGTAATTCCAGATGATTATGTCATGTACCTCCAAGAACATGAAGTAGATATTGGAGTGATAGAAGATGATCCAATCAACTTTCGTCAAGCCATAGAAAGTTTTAACTCTTAAAAGTGGATAGATGCCATGAAGGATGAGATAAAATCAATAGACAACAATAATGTATGGGACTTAGTAAAAGTGCCTGAAAGTGTAAAACCGATTGGTTACAAATGGATATTTAAGACCAAAAAAGATTCAAGAGGCAACGTTGAAAGATATAAAGCACGCCTAGTTGCCAAAAGTTTCACTCAAAAAAGAAGGCATTGATTATAAAGAGACTTTCTCACCAATTTCGACGAAAGACTCATTTAGAATCATCATGGCACTTGTAGTTCATTATGATTTAAAGCTACATCAAATAGACGTTAAGACATCTTTTTTTAATGGTGACATTGATGAAACAATATACATAGTGCAACCAGAGAACCTTGAATCTAAAGATTCAAAACACCTTGTATGCAAGTTTAAGAAGTCCATTTATGGGTTAAAATAGGTCTTGTTAGTGGTATCAAAAATTTGACCAAATGATAACCTCATTTGGTTTTAAAGAGAACACCGTTGATTAGTGCATATATCTCAAGATCAGTGGGAGCAAGTTTATCATCCTAGTGCTATATGTCGATGATATTCTACGACAAGCAGTGACATTGGCCTATTGCATGAAACCAAGAGATTTCTATCTAGTAACTTTGAAATGAAAGATCTTGGTGATGCATATTTTGTTCTAGGTATACAGATCCATAGGGATCGTTCAAGAGGTATACTTGGACTATCACAAAAAGCCTATATTGATAAGGTGCTTAGTAGATTTGGCATGAGCGGTTGTGCATTGGGTGACACACTTGTGGAAACAAGTGATAAATTTAACTTGCACTAATATCTAAGAAATAAACTTGAGAAGAAGGAAATGGAGAAGTTCCCTTATACTTTAGCAGTGGGAAGTCTTATGTATGCATAAGTTTGTACGCGTCTAGATGTTACGTACATTGTGGTAATGTTGGGTAGATATTTGAGTAACCCGGGCATGAATCACTAGAAAGCAACAAAACGGGTTATGCAGTATCTACATAAAACAAAGAATTTCATGCTCACATATAGGAGATGTGACCATTTGAATATTATTGGATATTCAAACTCTGATTTTGCTAAGTTCCTTGATAGCAGAAGATCCACTTTAGGTTATGTCTTTATGTTAGCTGGAGGAGTTATATCATGAAAAAGTGTCAAACAGTCACTTATAGCTTCTTCCACCATGGAGGCAGAATTTATAGCCTGCTATGAGGCATCCAATCAAGGGATATGGCTACAGAATTTTATCACAGAACTGTGTATCGTTGATGGTATTGAGAGTCCATTAAAGATAAATTGTAATAATAAAGCCGCTGAGTTGTATTTCAAGAACAACCAGAGTTCATCAAAATCAAAGTATATTGACATCAAATTTATGGTTGTGAAAGAAAGAGTTTAGAGTGGTCAAGTATTAATTGAGCATATCAGTACAAACTTTATGATTGCGAATCCGCTCATTAAGGGTTTGCCGCCCAAGGTGTTTCATGAGCATATAGTTTACATGGGTGTTATTGTTTTAGATGATATGCCCGTATAGTGAGAGTTTGTATTTAACTTTTGTATTTGTTTAATTGACAAATTTAATGTTTCTGTATAGACTAAGGATTATGTGTTTTTGATTACTCTGAAATAAAGTGATGACTTTCATTGCAATTTAGCATTTATTGTTTGAAAGTCTATTATTAGACTCTTCGATTCATAGGGAGGACCAGTTGGAAATAGACATGTTTAGATCGCATTTCATGTAATTTCCATGCTACACATCCATAATCTATGTTATTGATTATGTCTATATTGTGATCATTGATGGGTCTAATTGCATTTAAGAGTAGCAAATGCCGCTTTGATCCTATATTGGTAAAATTGATAAACCAGATTGTTAAATGATATTTTTGTTTAGATAGCACAGTTGACCTTAATTCAATTTTTATCATATACAATATCCGGATAACATATGTGGACCAAGTGGGAGATTGTTAGAATATTTTGTGGGCTTACATATTTTAATTAATTGTACATGGACTGCTATTTAATAAAGAGCCCAAATAAAGTGATCAATTAAATTAATGGGTTTCTAAAATATCAAAATATTTGGGTATAGGCCACCTTACATATAGAAGCCCAGTGTGACTTAAAGTCTTTTGTGATGGGCTGAAGACTGATGTCACATATGCAGATATAAATAGGGTAATGGTCCCTGAAGTACAGATATGGTAAAAAATTTCACGTACGGTTTCTCTTTTGCGCCATTCTAAAGAAGAAAGGTGGACCGTATCTACTATGTTAGAAGATCAACACCCATACTGCAGATAACAATGGATTCAAGTATGCTTTCTATTTTATATATCTCGATAAATTGACATGATGTTATGAGCGGTAATATACGGATTATGTATCACCCTAGAGTTGTTTTCAATTTTTGTCAACAAGACCATTGTAGCTTCTCAATGAAATGGAGGAAAAAGTTGCCATTGTGGGTTTTGTTCAGCAGCTTTAGACTAAGTAAGTAACTGGCCATTGGAGGAGGAACTTATCCTCTGTTTTGGATTTTTTTTAGCCATATCCTACATTGACTGATATTAATTAGCTATTAGAATAAAATAGCCATTGATATATTGAAATGAAGCAGAAACATGCACAGAAAATAAGTAAATAACTAGCCATTGATTGATAGAAAAGAGAGAATGCATCTGTGTATGAATAATTAATGTCTTTGCTTTTGTTTATAAAAAAGCTATAAGAATATGAATTGGTATTTAGTCCACCGCCGATGGATAATTTTTTGTCCACCAACAATGCTCATATCATCACATGTGTCATAAGTAATTTTAAAAAATAATATTTTTACTACGTGTCACAATCTGAATACAGCTAATAGAAAAAAAAATCTTCCACTAGCGATAGATCAAATCATTTTTCGTGAGGATATATTGAAATGATAAAAAGGTTGCTGGTCCTTGTTTAGGTACCTGAGCTCCACAACTCAAACACACTTAAGTCGGGCTTAGATGAAATAGTCGTTAGCATTTGTTTATGCATAATTAATGTCATATTTATTTTCAATTTTTGAAAAAAGATATTAAAAATTTGCATTTGAAATTATGGTAATCATTTTCTTCATGTTTATATTGTATTAATAGATATAAGAGAAAAGATAAATTCAATTGTTTTCTTTTCGTCATCCATTGATATTCTACTCAATTCATACATAAAATTAATTATCTTCTTTTAGGTCTCAATATGGGCAAATAATTCACAACATGACCATAAAATTTTTTACACAAAAAAAGAAAGAGTAACTTTCATTTACCTCTTATGAAATTTGTAAAACCAACACCTCCTTTGGTTTCAAATATAGATAAAAATATCTCTTGAAGTTAATAAAACTAACACTCACACCCCCTCAAGCATAAAGAATACTGACTACCCTCTCTTATTTTAAGTTTTCATAAGTATTAATTTAACTTTTTGATCATTTATGGTTCATTGATTTAAGCTATTTATGAGTTTTTAAGTGAAAAAATGTATAAAATATAAGATTAATTAATAATTTTCTAAACGGAGGAGAGATTTTTCTATAGATTGAAATTAGAAAAGGTATAAGTGTAAATTTCAAGAATCTTAGGAAAATGAATATAATTTATTAAAAAAAATAGGGTTCAAACCTAAACACATCACAGCATTTACTTTTCGACCAACGCTTGGGGTTAACTTCAAAAAAATTTTGGCCATTACAAACCAAAAAAAAAATCCAAAGAACAAAATATAGTCATAACACCACTAAACGTACTCCTTTTCTATTATATTAATGAGCACTTTGAGCCAAGATAACTAGTAGGAAGATGGACTATTAATGAATTAGGGCTTGTTTGATTCTGTTTTTTGTTTTGTTTTTAAAAGTTGTTTTGTAGAACAAAAGTAAAAAAAAAATCTATTTGATAAACTGTTTTGAAAATATATTATTTTTTGTTTTTTTTTTCTTCTGAAAATAAAAATTACTTTTCATTGTTTCTGTTTTTCTGTTTTAAAAACAACTTGTTTTCAGAACTTGTTTTCGAAACAATAAAAAACAGTTACCAAACGAGTTTTTTTGTTCTGAAAATAATTAAAAACAAAAAACAATTTTTAAAAACAGAAAACAAACAGACCCTTAATTATCCAATTTACTTGTTTTCTCTCTTTTCCCTTGTGCCATAGAATGGCCTACTAGGGTTTCACATAAATGAGGTATATGACAGAGTATAGGCGTAGCATTTTGTCCCCCTGTTATAAGGGAGGTGTTATCAGTGCTGGTCATTGTGATCTGTGTATACAGAGGCCCTTGTCGTCAACAGTAGAATTTGAAGTGGTTGGTTAGTTGTAGTGCATTGAATGGAAGTGCGGGTGTTCAATTTTTTTGTTTAATTTTGATGCACCCGAGGCTATAAAAATCTATCATGGATTCATTATCGTCAGAAGTCGAGGGTGAGTATATCTTGCTCACTTGCTCGAATTCAATTAAAACAATACTTTATGTAGATCAAGTTGAGTCAATTAGGTTTATGTAAGTTAATTTTTTTAAAGAAAATTAAGTTTAAATAGTCAGATTGAGTGACTTTTTTTTATAATTTTCTTAAATCTTGACATAATCTGAATTTGTTGGATAATTTGAAATTTCAATCTAATTTGAGTATTATTTTTTAACTTAATTTTTATCAAGTCGGATTGATAACTCGACCTTTGCTTACCCCTAGTCACAAGATGGTCGTGGATCAAATTCTAATGCAAAAGAAGATATTCTAGTGTTAGATGAATCGGTCATTAAATTGATGCTCTAACTAACTTGTAGTCTGTTGGGAAATTTTTCATTGAAAATATGGTGGTTCCAAACACATTTTTGACAGTCTTGCACAATATTCTGAAGTTGCTAAAAAGGCTCCAGATTGAAGAAAAGGAATCAAAGATCTAAAAATTCTTTTTCAATGATCCTATGGACCTCCGTAAAGTTTTGACATAGAATCCATGGCCAACTCAGGAGTAGATAATTGGTCACCAAACAATGGGTGACACGGCATGCTGGTCGGGTTCATGCTAGCAAGACTGGCGAGCAAGGAGACTTTACTTTTACAACTATTGGGAACACAGTGGTTGCTAAGGGTAAGGAAAACTTTGAAAAACTAGCTAGAAATTTGGCAAGTGATAACAAAAACTGAGAGTTTAGGCTAAACGAGCATAGGGAAGTTTTTGCTGAATTAAACATCAATGTGCATAACATAGGTGACTTCCCTGAGCATATAAGAGTTAATCAAGATGGAATGGAGGAAAAAAAGCCTTGCCTAGTTTACTGTTTTCTTTTTTTGTGTTTCTATCCTCTCAACACTTTTGTATGTGTTACTATGTGTTGTTTTGCTAAGCATGATCTTTGAATGGCATTGTGTCCCTCTTCTCTCAATTGTGTTGGGGTTGGTTACCCCATTTTTCATTCTTTGAATGAATAAAAGCTATCTTTTGGTTAAAAAGAAAGTTATTAAGAAGATGAAAGTGAAGCCACTAAGCTCAACGGGAGAAAGAAACCCTTCTGTTGATCTTTGCCTTCAATTATAAATTTTTCTGAATCAATTGATTTTTACAATTAATTCTTCAATTTATCTGTCTCAATGAATTTATTTTTTACTGTCTAAATTAGATGTTGATTAACTCCAATGATATTTATTATATGAAATTACTAAAATACCTTTCTCATGAAGAGGACAAAAATAAGGTATCTAGTCTAGAAAAAATTATTTTAATAATTTCACATAGCTATCATTAAAGTTCATGTCTAATTTATACATATAAATTAATTATCAATTGCAAAAATTAATTGAGGGGGAGGGGAGAAATTATAGTTGGATGCAACATAAGTGTGAAAAAGTGTATTTTCTCCAATCATCTTTAATAACTGTATAATTATTCCAATCTGGTAAAAGATGAAGGAAGGATCATATCTATGACCAAAACATTTCTGAGAATGAAGGCTGGTTTAGCATGAAAGCAGAAACAGTTTTTTTACCTCATCACAACAATCATTAATAACTCTCTCCCAGTAAAAATCAGTTAGTACACGTTGATTGAACTTATATATTAAAATTTTTTGTCTTTGAGTTTTGTCACATTTTTTAAATTTAAATTTTTAAAAAAGATACTTTTGGTATGAGTTTGAGAGGACTTTCACAAATAAAAATGTTAAATATTTTCATCACAACTAAGGACGGAAAATTGTTCATTTTAAATTCTATAAAAAAAATTTAGAGCTGAAAATTGCTTAAATTGGAGATAGTAGGTCAAAATCCTTTTTTTTGTGGGTAGCAAGCAAGAAGAAAACAAAAAATTATTCAAAACTTGAATTGTCAATCAAATAATACCTTCAATTAATTAGCAATCTACGTCTACGTAGTTCATTGGTCACCAATGAGTAAACTAATTAATAGCGAGTAATTAATTAATAATGCATGGAAATAAGTACATAATATATAGCAATAATAATATTATGAGTAAATTAACAATTTAATATATAAATTTGTAAATCTATTTAGTTTTATTCTTTGATTTTTTTTAAATACACAAATTAATCATGTTAATTGTTTTACTAATCCCGAAAAAAATATTAAACTTATTATATTTTTTTTAAACTAATATGTAATGAGTTTGATATTTTTATAGACTAATTTATGTACTTAAAAAATTTTAAAAATTAACATTAAGTGAATTTTAAGTTCACAAGTCAATTATTGCTAGTTTACTTTAATATTAACTTTTTATAGCTCTATATATAAAAGTGGGGGATAATATTCAACTCTGACGCAAAATTTACAGCTAGCTACTATAGCTAGCCATGTATGAGATTATACAGAGAACTTAGTGAACATAAAGATGACCAAGAATTGGGAATAATTTCAAATTTAGCTTCTTTTGTATGATAAAATTTATGTACATATATTTACATACACTACAACGAAAGCAAATTTTAAGGACGGTCAAATAAAGTTGTAGCTAAATTCGAATATAACGATAGTTTTCAAATCGTCCTTATATCAATGATCTTAGTGACGATTTCTTAAAAACCATCATTACATAAAGACAGTTCACATGAATCGCCGTATTTTTATTATAATTCTTTTAGAACCATGATTATTTAATGACGGATAGACATGAATCATCTAAAAAAAGTTACCATTTATGGGAATCAGTGATGTTTAATGAGAGTATGTTAGTAATCATCGTGACTTAACGACGATTTAATAAAAATCCTTGCAATAAATTGATTTTTTATTGAGAGTAGGGAACTAAACGACAGCTTTAACGATGGTTTACATTAACCATCATTATTCCATGCGATATTTACACAACGGTATACGTAATAATCATTGTTAAAACTAGGTTTTATGACGTTTTTATAATCGTCGTTAAACCATAAAAAATTTTATAAATCTGGTTTTTCTCTCTTATTTTCACTGCGTGTTCAAATAATTCTGTTTTTCTCTTTGTGAAGAACTTATGCTGGTTGACCAACATTTACAATTCCTAACTTCTTAGTTTTGCTGAACGTATGTATTATAATAATTTTGCTTTTGTCAATTAATATTTTTTATATAATACATGTCTAGATGAGTTTATGAATTAAATGAGAAGATTTTATTAACAATTGTTGATAATTTATCTGTATATGTTGCTTATTTAGTTTAAAAATTATATATTTTGTTATATAATGTGTTGCTTTGAAAATAATTTTTGATTTTATTGTTTTGCAATGTAAATATGCACCTATTGTTTTTGTTAAGTTGTTTAATTATATTATCTGTGTTGAATGTATTACATTTATATAGTAAAATTAGGAGTAAGAATTATTTAATGTTTATAATTTTTATAATAATATTACAAGTAAATCATTGGTAATATGCAGTTATTACTAAAAAACAATGAAAAAGACCTAATTATGGGATAAGAGTTATTTATGGACGGTTATTTAGAGTAGTTCTCATACATGTGATATGATTATTTAAAAAAAACACAATTATTTAATTAAATAATAAATATTAATAATTAATAGATAGAATAGAGTAAATTAATTGTGGAGTAAAAAATAAAATTGAGTTACATAAATAATTAGTATTTGAAATTGTTATAAAAAAAATTATAATAGAAGTATAAGAACATATAATTATTAGTGGAAAATATTAGTAAAAACAATTTGGGAGAAGAGTTATTTACTGTAGTTCTCATATAGTTACAATTAATTTAGAGGAAACCAAAATAATTATTACATTAGCAAATGTAATTAATGACTGTACATAAAATATTAATAGAGAAAGTAAAGTGGATGAAATGATATTATATACATAAATTTAAATAGTTTTATACACGTATCATAAACAAGTAAGAATAATTTTATAGAATGGAACAAAACCGTCAATGATAACTTGTCAAATTGAAAAAAAATATTGAAATTGAATTATTTTTAGTTAGTTTAAATTAAAAATAATTAATTAAGCATAATTATGCAAATTAGATAATCGTAATTACATGTTAAAAAATTTTAAGATGTTAACTTAAAAATGGAAATAAGGTGTGTTAGTAAACTGTAAATTATAAATAGAAAATACAAATTTCACAAGTTATGAACATTTTAAATAGAATAGAAGTTAATGGAAATTATTTCACTATGTTAGTTAATTCTCAGAGAACGGTTAGAACATGAATTAGTAATTTAATTAACGCATTAATTAGTAGATGTAATATTTAATTATTTAACTTTATAATGGTTTCAGACATAAAGAAGTCTTGGATCCATAAACTTTGACACACCCAAGAATATTTGGATAGCTTAGAAAGGTTTTTAAATTTTGCAACTATTAACTCGGGTGTTGGAGGTAGAATAATATGCACATGCCCTAAGTATAGATTTAAGAAATGGCAAGTTACAGAAGTTGTGCGTCAACTCCTAATCATTAAACATTTCCCACAACATTACGATTTATGAAGTATGCACGGAAAAATGTCAACAGAAGATCTTATTGCAGGACATCATATAATACCATAGGACATTGTTGAACCCATTATTCGATATGACCTTGTGCAGGAGATAGTCAATGATGCATTCGGGATTCATCGCGACGATAAAAGTATCGATTTTGTAAAAATGCCAGTTCCACCGTCAAGAGAAAGGGTGGATGACGACGTGAAAGATTTTTAAGTTATTAAAGGATGGTCAACAACAACTATATGAAATATACAAGAAATACTCTAAATTGTCTTTTTTGGTGAATTTGTATCACATCCAGTGTTTGTGCGAGATAAGCGACAAGGTTATGTTGATGATATTGAAGTTCTTAGTTGATGTCTTCCTGAATGCAAAGATCCCCCCTTCATTTTATGAGACTAAGAAGATTATTAATAAGTTGGGGCTGAATTACAAAAAAAAATCCATGTATGTCAGAATGATTGCATGTTATACTGAGGGATGATGAAAATAAAGACGTTTGTATTAAGTGAAACGCACCGAGATGGAAATTGAAAAGAAGTGTGAGAAGCGGAAAAATGTGCCTAATGAAATCCTTAGATATTCTTCATTTAAGTCATGGTTGCAAAGGTTGTTCATGTCTTCTAAAATTGCTAAATATATGAGATGGCATTCCATAAAGAAGAATAATGACGGCATGATGAGACATCCGAGTGACTCCGAGCATGGAAGAGATTTGACCTTTTGAATTTTTAATTTACATTAAATCCTTGAAATGTTTGTTTAGGGCTTGCCACTAATGGTTTTAATTCATTTGCCAACTTAAGTACATGTTATAGCATATGGCTAGTCCTATTAATGCCTTATAACCTCCCTCCTTGAATGTGCATGAAACAAATTTATTTCATCATTTCAATGATAATTCCAAGTAGAAATGCATCGATAAATGATCTAGATGTGTTTTTATAATCGCTGATTGAAGAGTTGAAGAAGTTATGGTTTAATGGTGTTCAGACTTATGATTCAGTCAGCAATGAAATGTTTAATATACATGTAGCTCTTTGTGAATAATAAGTGATTTTTTCAGTCTTTGATATTTATTAGGGTGGAATACTCATATTGGATTAACTTGTCCACACTGTAACTTTGACTTAACTCTTGTGCACCTCCCTTACAATCAGAAGTGATGTTTTATAGGATACCACCGCTTTCTAAATTCGGGTAATAAATTTAGAATGGCGCATAGTAGGTTTAATGGAAAAGAGAAAAGAAGAAATCCTCCTTTACAATTAACTGTCGTAGACATCTTAAGACAAGTTGATGATGTTCATGCCGTTTTTAATAAAAACGTTGAACCTAAAAGTCGAGAACATAGGAATTGAGGTCACGGTAAGGTTGATGCTGAGACTCAACAATGGCATAAAAAAGCATATTTTTCAAATTTTGTATTAAGCAAATAATTTATTACGTCATAATCTTAACCTCATGCAGATTGAAAAAAAATGTCTATGACAACATTCTATACACTTTTTTCAATGATACTGGTCGTTCAAAAGAACACATAAATGCACGAAGAAACTTACAGGAGTTGGGTGTAATGTCTGAGCTTTATCCAGATGATAACGATAAATATCCACATGATTTGTTCACTTTCAAAAATTCAAGTAAGGATATCTTCCTCATAACACTGAAGAATATATTTGTGCCCGACGAATATTCCAGTAATATCTCCAAATGCATTGATGTAAGACAGCGTAAGATTGAGAGATTAAAAAATCATAATTGTCACATTCTTATAGAACAACTGTTACCTTTAGATATAAGGAAGACACTTCATGAGCAAGTCACCACAGTTCTGATCGATTTTTGTTCATTTTTTCGACAAGTTTGTAGTAGAGTTTTAAATGTGAATGAATTTGACTAACTTTAGAATCATATCGTTATAATGCTGTGTCATTTGGAGATGTTATTCCCGTCTTCCTTCTTTACAATCATGGTGCACTTAACAGTTCACTTAGTTGAGAAAACCAAATTAGGAGGATCAGTCCAATATCGATAAATGTATCCCATTGAAAGGTAAAATAAAAAAAATACCCAAATATGGTTTATTTTCATTTTTTTTGTTTCTCAATTTTTATTCAATTAATATATTATGTACAGATACTTGAATAAATTAAATTCGTTTGATCAGAATAAAGCAAGGCTAGAAGGCTTAATAGCTGAGTCATATGTTGCTGTATAAGTTTTAATTTTTTGTTTAAGGTACTTAAATAGTGTAGAGACGATATTCAATCATCCTATTCATGTGGACAATTAACCCGATGTTGGGACATCCAATAAAGAAACTTTGTTCCCTCAAATTGGAAGAGCAGTTTATGGGTTTTGAATATTTCACTCTTTTTTCGCAATAAAAATTGCAAGCACATCGCCATGTTCTCACAAACTGCAAATAAGTTGACCTTTACCTAAGGTCAATATACTAAGTTTGTCCACTAAAAAAATTATTTGGTTGATGTGTCATATTAAGTTTGTGTGTAATGTTTGCTATACAAGGAATTTAGAGACTACGTAAGGCATAACTTAAGAAATCAAACACAATCATCATCTGAGATAAATAAATAAGTTTACAGGGAGTTTGTCTCACGGTTTACTCATCGTGTAAGCATACAAAGTATGGTTAATTTGTATATGCCGTTCATCATGAGCACAATTTACATCATCATTTTCTTTTTTCATATTACAAATAATGGTGGTGGATCTCAGTCTACTAATTTAAGATTTCTTGTACTTGGGCTATTAGATAGAGTACGCCGATATAGTACATATAATGTAAACGGATTCAAATTCTGAACTTTAGAGCGAGACCATAGATTGAAAACTCAAAATAGGTGAGTTTATGGTACTTTCGGGACAAAGATTTATGCAAGTAGTAGTGATAGGAACATACAATTTGGTGGTGTCCCATATTATGAGAAATTATTGGACATTGTTGAATTAAACTACCATAGGCACTTTACGGTCACTTTATTTAAGTGTATGTTGGTCAATGTAACTAATTCGAGGGGTATTACAACGGATGAATTTGGGTTGATTTCTCACGGTTGATTCATACCGATGAAATTAATGATAACGAGCCATACATTCAAGTATCTAAGGCTCAACAAGTATACTATGTAGAAGATAAGTTTGACTATAAATAAAGAATGGTTTTGGATTTGAAACCCTGTGACTTGTACGAGATGGACGAAGACGATGATAATCTTTTATACGAGAGTGATCCGTTATACGCTCAAAATTTAGAAAGATTATTTTCAGAAAGGAAAGTGAATTTATGTCTATTACGGTATTAATTTTTATGTTTTTAAATATATCTTGTTTTGCTTACAATTAATTTATGATTGTTACATGTTATTATAGCTGATCTTATTATTTTTCATTATGATTGTTCTGCTTTTTATAGCTTGTCGTAGGAACTTAACTTATTATTTTCTTGTTCTGATAAGAATCATAAGCATGAGGAGGGCTATATCATTGTTAACAGGCAGAGTAGGTGCATCCAGTTCATATAGTCCTATGGCCTACTTAGTTATCAATGAGGCCAGACATCTCAGTGATGTTGACAAGTGGAGTCTAAGCATCCACAATTTCCCCTCCCAACTCTCAGGCACTGGAGTCCGAGGTTGTGCCATTCATAGTTCCCCTTCCCGACTCTTGAGAATCGGAGTCTAAGGCTGTCCCATCCAAACTCCTCCCTCCCGACACTTAGGCACCAGAGGATGATTATGACATTGATATAGTGACATGTTTGCCAACGTGAAGGAGGAGCATTAGCCTACTCAGCAAGAGTGTAGACGTAGGAGGAGTTGGACAGTTGACGTCACCAATAAATATCGTAAAACTCTTCTTTTTATAGTAATTTTCTCCTATTGAACTAACACAATAATTTTATCTTATGCCAGACGGGACCGAGTATATAACGCCCACGCAGTTAATAGTCTACAACGTCTGGGCGCTACCCTATGGGCATAAGGTGGTTGTCCAATTCAATGACACCCACTAGCCCATCAAAGACAGCGGTAGCCTACTTGGTGTTTTCTTAACAATATAGGAGATAACTTCTTCTTCTTCTTTATCTCTTATAGAGACCAGAAAAGCATTCTTGAAAATTACAAGACAAACGTCTTTGTAAATACTATACAGGTATAGACATTTGTACTTTTTGAAGTTTTATTAATTATAACGGCTTGTTTTTAAAGTTTTACTAGCATTTGTACTTTCATTTGTAGACAAAATTTAATGTGTTGAGCCTCCACAAAAGTTAATTTTGCAGTCACTTAGAGCGAATTGGAGGGGTGCATGTTACAATTTATTTAGATTAAAGTACGATGGGACGAAGATTAGAGAAGAGTTATGCAATAACATCCCAGCTGGAATCCCACGTGATCAATGGGCAACTTTCATTAACTATTGCCTTAAGATGTAGTTTAGGGTAATTAATTATATTGATTTGTTCATAGATTTAAATTTTTACTCAATGTAACTAACTAATATGTTTATGTGATTAATTAGGATGTGGCTGTCAAGAATAGGAAAAATAAAATACGTTAGACAATGCTGCATACCACTCGATCAAAGACCCTTACACATAAAAAAAATTGAGATGTTAAGTTTCTATTTTTTAGTATCCTATCTAAACTTTAATAATATAGTAATTTATATAATACACAATTCATTAATTGATCAAATTTTTAAGAGGCTAAGGTTGAGGATCCGGTGACCCGAGGCGATGTATGGACAACAGCTCATAAAAGGGATGACAAATCATACATCAATGACGAAACTCGAGTAGTGGGTGTAAGTATTTTATATTTTATTAAACTAATGTGTTAAGATTCTATTTGGTTGTCTATTAATTTTTAACATGATTTATTGTTTGCTCTTCGATTTTGTAAGAAAAAATTGCATTAATCCAATAAGAGAATAACTCTTCCCAAGAGCTCTCAATTATTGATCCACTTGCGAGAGCTCTGAGAACTAAGGAGCACTCAGGTTGTGTTCGAGGATTTGGGTTGGGTGTTTACCTGAGCCAAGTCTTTGTTCGTGCCTCGACTAAGTCGAGCTCACACTTTGATCCTTCTTACAAGGAGTTCTAGACTAAGTTGGCACACCTTAAACTAGAAATAAAGGAGTAGGACGTCGAGAAGCAACGACGAGAGGCTGAACGAGCAACGCGTGAGGCCGAGCGAGTGGCACGTGATGCTGATATAGCAACATGCTAGTGATCGATGGAGGCGGCTATGACTTTTCTGCTTTAGAACTTTTAGAGTCAAGTGTTAACTAAGATTACACTCCCTCACAGTCCAGGTCCCAGGGTAATTTTGCAACACATACCAATTCAAGTCTATAAACAACTGTTGACATAATTTAATGTAATCTCAAAATGCTTACATAATGTAAATATTTTCAAGGTCCCTAGTGATTATAATAATGGACATCAGCCTCCTCAGGGTCCATGAACATAATTTTATTGCATATTATATATTTTTATGTAATTTTTGATACAAAATTAATGTGTTAATATATTTGATTTTCATCTGAATACTTTTTTATATTTAAAATACCGATAATATTAAAAAAATTGAACATTACAAAATAAATTATTAATTAACATACTAAAAAATAGGAATACAAAATTCAACGAGAATTTAAATTAAGTGATGTTAAAATTATTTTAAGTTTTAACGACAGTTATGAAAAATGTCTTTAAAACTTTGTCTTAACAACGATTCCAATAACTATTGTCATGCTTGATTACCATAGTTTTTAAATCATCATTGTACCGTGTCAAAGCGATGGTTTGAGAAGCCGTCTGTAATATCTCACAATGTTTTTTTAAAAAAATAATATTTTACTATAAGCAAGTATTATTTTTTTAAAAAAATTGATTATGCATGTTTTGCTAAAAAAAAGTATACTTTTAATTAAAATAATAATTATTTTTCTTTAAAATAATTATATTGGCCTCTAATAATTTTTTATTTTATTTTTAAAAATATTCTTTCTTTTATTATGCATAAAGATATATATTTTTTGATTTGTTTTATCAAGGAAAGTCATGGTTTGATATTGCAACTAAAGTTTTGTAATAATATAAATTTTTAAAAAAATTTAGGATGATTTAGGATAAAAAATAATATTTATATGAATATATATGAAATAAAATAAAATAATTCTAAATATTTAATTATAAAATAATAATAATAAAAGAAAAAGGGGGAGGGGGAGACGGAAGACAGAGAAGCATGAAATCTATAGAATGATAAATAGTATAAATAGTACCTGTATATTTTCTCTCTAGATTTGAAGTGTCGACAGACCTTTGATCTCAAAACTAAAGGTATCACTGGATTCAGGACGGAAAGTACTACGAGTTTAACCGAACAATTTTTCAAATCAACCGTAGAATTACCGTAGATCATAAATAGAAAATCTCAAAAGAATGTAAATTCTGAAACTCTTACTTAGAGACCTCAAATTGAAAATCTGACACCGTAGATGGATTCAGAAGTTAAATAAATCTTAGGATATGAAAATTTTCAGCCATCTGATAACTTTTTGTTCTTGGTGAATAGTATTTTTTGGTTGTGAATATTGATTTTGCCAGCATGAATAGTATCTTTTGACCATGAACAGTCACCAAGTTTCTGGAGTCAATTCCTTAATTTTTGAACCCTCCAGACACGTTTTTGAAGTCTGTTTAATCAAATGTAAATTAGAAAAATATATTTTTGGACTGTCCAATCTGGAACCCTTATCCTGTAAGTAGATGATTCTTTCTATGACTTGCCCTATACTCTTCTTGATCTTTAACATGTATTTGATTATGTTTATAAAATATTTACACTTTTAAATGTTTCTAAAATGCATTAAAATTATCTGAATTGTTTACAATTTGGAATATAATTCGAGAAGAGTATAGTTTTGAAAATGGATTTCTGAACTCACGGTATATCTGATTTCACATGTATTTCTTATTAAATGATAAAGTGAATATTTATGCACGTGACATTGATTTATAAAGCTATATGATTGCCTCGAGGAAGGGCATATATATGTGGTAAACCCTCAATGGGTAATTTATGACAGATGATCTATATTGAGACTGATATTCTGTATTATACTGAAAGCTCTGTTTTAAATGATATGAAATATGTGCATATAATATTTTTATGGAGAAATCCTATTAGAAACACTGTCTGCTAACAGCAGGTGATGTTAGCCTTGGTGCACCTTGATACCTTAGCTAGTAAGGGTAATGCTAGTCTCGTGTGATGGCCAACACATGGGATATAATATGTGATGGAGAGCGGGATGCCTCCTATATGGATGAGATGCCGACTATAAAATATGTGACTTACCTCCCTTACTGTGTGCTTGAGAAATACCCATATTAGAGTCCCTTCACGTGTTATCTTGAATGGTGGTAGGGCAAACTTCAACGGGATGCCGAGTTTAGACAAATCCTACACCAACAAAGTACGGAAGGACTTGAACTCTAATATGGTGATTCTAATATGGGATCCTCCTAATGTTTTTATGTGAAAGGTTTTGATGCATTACAATATTTGAATAATGATTATATCGTATTGCATATGACTTTAAATATCTGAATGTGATATAAACTGAGAATATTTGAAATGCGGGTCCCATATGGATGTACTTCTGAACTGTATTTTCTGTGAGAAATTTTAAAATATGAGTACATCCATATGTTGACCTAAGAGGTCATAGGAGGTATTATCTGCTCATTGAGTTGTCAAACTCACTACACGATATTTATATGTTTTTCATATAAGGATATAGAGTTTGGCCATTTCCCTTCAGATGGTTGACCAGTTAGACGACATGATCTCTAGGTGAGCCTACTTTATTTCCAAGACTTGTAGATTTTGATTTATATTGTATTTGTACTCTAAAGTATGCTCTATATGCCACAGAAAGGATCCTGCTTCTATTATTACTCTGATTTTTATGGACTTTGTCTGTACATGGTATATGTATGGGAGAACCTATATGTATCTGTTTTCATAATAAATAATTGGAATATTCATGTTTATGAAAAATATATGTTTATGGTATACATGTTTCACGTGCCCTAAAATTAGGAGCGTGACAAGTTGGTATCAGAGGATTAGGTTTCTTGTGGCTATCAAAACAAAAAATTCTTTAGTAGGACTTTTAGTATGGATATGAGCTAGACATATTTATACTTCAGGTGCTGCTGTGGGATTCTATAGGGTTTCAATTTTCTTTCTATTCCAAGATTGCTAAAGTTCACAGTATAAGGTTTATTGAATATTGTGGTATCTTAAAAAGTATTTATGGGTCAATTTTCGCCTGAAAGTAAAAAGGATATATGTACCAGAGAATTTAAAGAATTGAGACAAATGCCAATTATGATCGTTTCTGAATATGATATTTGTTTTACCAAGTTGTCTAGATATGGTAGACTTTAATGTGATACTGAGAATGAATTGGTTGGTATCATTTCATGCTATTTTGGAATATCACTTTAAGGTGATTAAATTTAATATTCTTAGAGAATTTTCTTTCTTGATACAAGGAGACTGTAGTGAGGTATCAAAAAATCTAATCTCTGCTTTAGCAGCCCATAAGTTATTACAAAAAGGTGCCAAATAGTGGAAGGAGATGTTGATATAAAATATACCAGTGTAAATCAAGTTCCAGTGGTCAGAAAATTTCCTGATGTGTTCCTTGAGGAATTTTCAGGATTACCCCAAAACGATAAATAGAATTTGGTATTGATTATTTCTTGGAACCTAACCAGTGTCTATATACTCATATAGAATGGCACTCACTGAACTTAAGAAACTGAAAAAGAATTAGTTACAAGACATATTAGAAAAATAATTTAAATGCCCTAATAATTTTTTTAGAGTGCTCCAGTTCTATCTGTGAAAAGAAAAAAATGGATTGATGCGATTATGCGTAGATTATAAATAGTTAAATAAGACGATAGTGTGGAATAAATACTCATTACCTCATATAAATTATCTGTTTGACCAGCTACATGGTGCTCAACGTTTTTTAAAAATTTAATTGATTTGAGATATGAGTATCATTAATTGAGAATAAGGGAAGAGGATATTCAAAAAAAATTCTTTTAAGACTCGTTATGGGCATTATGAGTTCTTGATAATGTCATTTAGTTTGACAAATGCCTCAGCTATATTTATGGACTTAATGAATAGAGTATTTAAACTATTCTTAGATAAATTTATTATTGTCTTTATTAACGAAATAATAATATGTTCCGAAAGTATAGAAGATCATAAACAACTTTTAAAGATAGTTTTACCAACTCTAAGGGAATATGGTTGGTAAGGATGGTATCCAAGTAGACCCTAAAAAAATAAAAGTGGTACAATAAAAGCTATGTTTTACTACATTTAAATATGAAGATCCAAATCCAATTTGTACTTCCTACGGTTGTCTATCATCCATTCTATTTAAGCCATAATTGGATCAGGTATATGAACATATGCTTGTAAAGCATCAATCAACTCCTTAACATTTGAAATTGATATGAGAATTCGTCGTGCTGAGTGTGAGATGAACCTTTATTTCACAGTTTGATCAAGAAAAGACAACAGGCCATCAAAGATGTAATAACCGTAAAATTTAATGAAAATTCCAATTAAAAGAAATTTAGAATAAAAGAGAGACTTTTGACAATAGAGATAAGAACCGGTGAAAATATGTATATTTATTACATGGATTAAAGAATTACAAAAGAAATATGAGAATTTATGTTTTGGCGCGCTATTAGCAAATATATTTTTATTTATGTAGAAATGATTATGATTTGTTAAAAGTAAGTGGACTTTTAAGTAAAAGAAGTATTGTGTTGCTTAAAATAATTATACCGGCCTCTATTGAATTTTTATGGTATTTTTAGAAATATTCTTTCTTTTAATATGAATAAAGATATTTGTTTTGAAATTTGTTTTATTATGATTTTTATCAAGAAAAATCATGATTTAAGAGTTTAACTAAAGGTTTATGAGAAAGGAAATTTTTAGAAATTTTTGGGATATTTTATGATGAAATAACGGAATTTATATGAATTTTTATAAAAAAAAATCTTATTATTAATTATTTAATAATTATTATTATATTTAAAAAAAACAGCAGAATGTTAAAATGAAACCGGGGCGACGAAATATCAAAAAGAAAAAAAAATCGGGAAGATATATAGTAATGAATAGTGAGTGAATAGTGATATCAAATTTTATCTTTCGATTTGGAGTGCTTAAGGGCTTTCGATAGTAAAACTGAAGGTGTTATTGGATTCATGACGAAGAGTACTTCAGTTTTGACCGATCAGTTTTTCAAATCAACCGTTGAATCGCCGTAGATCTGAAGTAGAAAATATCGGTAAAAGGTAAGTTCTGAAAAACCTTACTTAGAGACTTCTAATTAGAAATCTAACTCCATAGATGGATTCAGAAACTAGATAAACATTAGGATATGAATTCGTTTTGTTGATTCGGTAAAAAATTTTGTGACGATGAATAGTATTTTTCGACGGTGAATAGTGGCGGTGAATAGTATTTTCCGGTGGTAAATAGTGACTAACTCCCGAAGTCATTTTTCAAGTTTTTAGACCTTCCGGACTCGATTTTGGAGTTTGTTTTACCGAATTTAGACCAAAAACGAGGATTTTAGGGTTGTCCAATCTGGAGCCCTTACCTGTGAATAGATAATTCTTCCTATAGCTTGTTTTTACTCTTCTTGAACTTTTCATTGATAAATGAGTATGATTACATGTTATTTATATTTTCATATGTTCTTGAAATGATTATGAATATCTGAAATGGTTGAGAAATGATATCTAGTTCAAGAAGAGTATGATTTTTGAAATAGATTTTGAAATGCTGTGAATACGTTATTTCTAAATGCATTTCTTATTACATGACAATGGAAATATGTTATGCATATGTTGTTGATTTATACAGTGATATTTTTGCCTCGAATATAGGCATATGTATATGATTCCCTTGATTGGGAAGTTTTGATAGAGGAAATATACTGAGACTGAAAGTCTGTTTTATATTAAAAATTTTATATTGGATTATATGGCATACGTGCATATGGTATTTTTCTGTGGAGGAATCCTATTGGAAACGTTGTCTGCTAACAGCAGGTGATGTTAACCCTGGTGCGCACCTTGATTGCCTCAGCTAGCAAGGGAGGTGGTGCTAGCCTCGTGTGAAGGCCAACACACGGGAGATTATATGTGAAGGAGAGCGGAATACCTCCTATATATGGGCGAGATACCAGTTATATGAGATGTTATTTGCTTCCCTTGCTGTGTGCTTGGAAAAGACCCATACAGAGTCCCTTCGCGTGTCCTCTTGAATGGTAGTAGGGCAAACCTCAGCGAGATGCTGAGTTTAGGCAAATCCTATACCACCAAAGTACGGAAGGGGTCAAACTCTGGTATGGTGGTTCTAATATGGGATCCTCCGAATATTTTATGAGACATGTTTTGATGCATAACATATTTTGATTAATGATTTTACAGTATTGAAAACGAATATGAACTTGACATGAGCATTATTTATACAGTACCGCTTATGGTTTGAAAGACCTGATTATGATTTTTGAATAGAGAATATTTAAAAATGTGGGTCCCATGTGGATGTACTTCTGAAATATAATTTATGAATACTTAATTTTTATTAGACGAGTACATCCATATGTTGACCTGAGAAATCTTAGGAGGTATTATCTGCTCGCTGAGTTGTAAAACTCACTACACGATGTGGATCTATTTTTCAGATAAAGACATAGAGTTTGGTTCAACAGCCACGTGATCGACTAGAAGTTGTACTCCAGTGGTGAGCCTACATTGTTTCTAGGCTCTCAATGTTTTATAATTGTAAAATATTTGTACTCTAGAGTTACTCTGAACGTCACAGGCAGGATCCTTGCTTCTACTGTTACTCTGGTGTTTATAGACGTAAACTGTATATTGTATATGTGTATGGGAACTTATATGTATTGGTTTATATGATAAAGAATGGCATTATGTACATTTATGGAAAATATATGTGTATGGTATATGGATTTCACGTGCCCTAAAATTAGGGTCGTGACAAGTTGGTATCAGAGCATTAGGTTTCCCTGTGACAATCAGAGCAAAGGATTGTTTAGTAGGACCTTTAGTATCGATATGAGCCGGACATATTTATACTTCAGGTGCTGCTGAGGGATTCTGTAGGGTTTCAAATTCTTTTCTATTCCAAGTTGTTAAAGTTTATAGTATAAGATAGATTGAATATTGTGACATCTTAAGAAATATCTATGGATCAATTATAGTTTGAAAGTGAAAGAGATTTGCGTCTTAAAGAATTTAAGGAATTGAGACAGATACCAAATATGATGGTTTCTGAAAGTGACATCCGTTGTACCCGGTTGTCTAGATATGGTAGACTGTGATGTGATATTGAGAATGAATTTGTTGGCATTATGTCATGTCATTTTGAAATGTCACTATAAGGTGATTAAATTCAATATTCATGGGAAATTTTCTTTCTTAATACAAGGGGATCGTAGTGAGATACCCAATAATCTAATCTCTGTTTTAACATCCCATAAGTGATTATAGAAAGGTGTCAAGAATATTTGACAATGATGAGAGATGTTGATATACAGTATATCAGTGTAAATCAAGTTCCAGTGGTTAAAAAAAATTTCTGATGTAATTCCTGAAGAATTGCCAGGATTACCTCGAAACGTAAAATATAATTTGGTATTGATTTACTTCCTGGAACCCAACCAGTGTCTATCACTGACTGAACTCAAGGAATTGACGGATTAATTGTGACACTTGTTAGACTAGGGATTTATATACCCTAGTACTATTACTTTGAGTGCTTCAATTTTATCTGTAAAAAAGAAAGATGAATCACTATGACTATGCATAGATTATAGACAATTGAATAAAGTGACAATGTGGAATAAATACTCATTACCTCATATAGATGATATGTTTGACCAGCTACAAGGTGCTCAACATTTAAAAAAAAATTGAATTGATTTGATATCTGGATTTCATCAATTGAGGATAAGGGAAGAGGATATTCAAAAATTTTCTTTTAGGACTCGTTATGGCATTATGAGTTCTTGGTGATGTCATTTAGTTTGACAAATGTCCAGTTGCATTCATGGACTTGAAAAAAAAAAGAGAGAGTATTGAAGCCATCCCTGGATTAATTTGTTATTATAATTATTGATAATATACTAGAATATTTCAAGAGTTCAGAGGATCATAAGCAATATTTACAGATAGTATTATAAACTCCAAGGGAGTATCAGCTATATGTTAAGTTCTCAAAATATGAATTTTGACTTAGTAATAGTACTTTTTTAAGGTATGTGGCTAGCAAGATGGTATCCAAGATAACCCTAAGAAAGTAAAAGCGGTACAGCAATGCCCACATCTTGCTACAGTTACAGATGAAGATCCAAGTCCAATTTGCGCTTTCTGCTGTGGTCTGTTGTCCATTCTATTTGAGCTGTGATTGGATCAGGTATATGAACATATGCTTGTAAAGCATCAATCAACTCCTCAGCATCTGAAGCTGAGATGAGAATTTTTCGTGCTGAGTGTGGGATAAACCTTTGTTCCACAGCATGATCAAGGAAAGATAACAGACCATCAAAGAAGTGATTAACATTTAACAAACCTATCGGTTTGTGATGCATATTTAGTTGTGCCCAAGAGACTATTTGAAAAATTTCTTCTAAAGTACCAAAACCCCTTAGTAAGGCAATGAAGGCACCAGCATTGCTCATCATTCTAGCCATGCGCTCATGCAGGGATACAACTCTAAACTCTTCCCCAATTGTCTTTTCTACGATGTTAGATGCAGCTAGAGCTGTAGGAATAATACCTAGAACTTGACATCCTCCTACATGAGCAGCTGTAGACACACACCCCATTAACCCACGGTTACCTCCACCATAGACTAGATGAATTTTTCTCTTGGCCAGCACCATACCCAGGTTTTGTGCTGCTTTCACATATTCTCCATCTTTTCTAGGACTGGAACCACAAAAGACACAAATATTTCGAAACTAACGGAATGTGATTCTCTCCATAGTTGTACACACTTTAACTTTGAGTATAAAAATAAAGATACTAACATTTGTATTTATAGAATTCGGAGAAGGACATGTATATGATAGCTATGTGCATATTCCAGGTATAATTAGAATAACTACATGAGTGATTGATGGATATCACCTAAATTGAAGATGAAATTTTCTAAAATGACGGCAAGCATGTATATGTACAATAATTGTGATAATAGCTCATATTAGGAATATAAAAAGAATAAGGTTAAGATATTACCAGAAATTTATCTTTTCCTAGTTGTTCTCGATGCAGCATTGTTGTCTTGATTCTTGTAGGGAAGTTGTAGGTGATAGGCGTAATTGTGAAAAAAAGAAAGAAGAAGAAGTGAAAATACAAACAAGTTAGTTGTTGAAGAAGGACAATCAAATAATTTATTTTGTTTTCCCAATATTTTGCCAGTCGACTATCGTTATTATTAAGTCAACTAACTATTTTGAGAAATTTTAATTTGGACTGGTTATTTTACAATTGATTGATTACATCTATTTTGAAGCAATCAACTGCATCCTACCAGTTAACTACGTATTCTTTGATTTTCACAGACTTTTATAAGCTCAGAAATGTTTCTTCCTCCATGTGCTATCTTTTCACCGAATATCAACAGATTTAAAGTAGATTTTGACACATATATTCAAAATTTGCGGCTACCAATTTTCGCCAAAATAGCAGCTAGATTTTGTTTACAGATGTTCAAGAATTACGGCCACCCATTTTAATTTCCTGTCAATGTTTTATCCAAACTTCTGACTTCCTATTTAGGCACCATGCTCTATTACGTGTTTCGCATTTTCTGCTGCATTGTCCTACATTAATATTTGGCATTAAATGCAAGATTCTTTTTCCTTATTATAAGGAAGGTTAATTTCTAATTTTTGGAACTCAGTTATTATGGTGTTCAACTGATTAGTAGATTAAAGTAATAGAGATTTTGAAAAGAATAGATGGATGATGATCTAATGGTGCTTTGACGAATGTAATCAAAGGAATTAACGGTGTTGAAGTTTTTGAGGAGTAAAGTATGGAAAGTAAGATTTAAGTTAATCTCAAAATTTTTAATTTGGAAATATGGAGAATATTATGAGAATCATGTCTGAAAATAATGTAAGTGATCAAGATATTTGTGTTAAAGGTTTATACTATGTTAAATCAAATCTAGTATTTAAGATGTGAATTATGTTAAAATTGAGAATTTATATATGAGTAATTGTTGAGAAAGATCTTCTTGAAACGATTGGATGAATTAAACGGAATTGATATAAATTAGAATGAGGTGCTTTTAGATATGATAGAAGAAATGATTGAAATTTTTGACAATGAGTTTAATGGTGTTAATGAGATGGTATAGAATTACTGTGATAAGGTAAGTTGGAATTATTAGACATGTGTCAATGATACATAAATGTTATAAAAAGTTGGTGGATTTATTGCTACGTATGTTTAATATATTGATTAAAAGATTTCAGGATAAAAATAGATGATAGATTAAGGTGATGATATTCATGGGATGATGTTGACAAGTGAGAATTAAAGATAACTTGATAGAAGTCTGGAATAAGAAAATATAGTTATCCAATACGGATGTGAATATGTTCTTCTATGTGTACGGTTCTTAATATCGACTTATAGATATATGCATGCAAGCTTAAAGATATAAAGGAATGAGATATATAATGGTTTAAGAGTTCCTTATTTGTATATACATAATTTGTTGAGTACTTTGTATAAAGTGAAATTGATTAGAAAAGAAATATCAGCAACTCAATACCGATCAAAAGTTTATAAGGATCATGAATGTTGAGTACTAGAAGTTATCAGTTGGTGATCACATATTCTTGAAGAACTCACCAATGAAAGAGGTAATGAGATTTGAAAAGAAAGGGAAGTTACACCCTCGGTATATAGAACCATTTGAAATTCTTGATAAGATCGGTTTAGTGGTTTATTGTTTGGCTTTACCTCCTGAATTGGGTAATGTCCATCCAGTTTTACATATGTCTATACTACAGAAATATTTACCTGATTCTACACATGTTATACAGTGTCCATAGATTCAGTTACAGAAAGATTTAACCTATGAGGAACAACCAGTAGCAATAGTGGACAGACAAGTAAAGAAATTACGGTTAAAAGAGATATCTACAGTAAAGATGATATGGAAAAATCACTCTTTTGAAGAAGCTACTTGGAGAAAAAGAGGAGGATATACGCGCCAGATATCTGCATTTATTTGAACAATGAGGTTAGTATTTATCTACAACTATGGTAATGAAATTCGAGGACCGAATTTCTTTAACGGGGAAAGAATGTAATAACCGTAAAAATTTAACGAAAATTTCAATTTAAAGGAAATTTAAAATAAAAGAGAGAATTTTGAAAATAAAGATAAGAACCGTAGAAAATATGTATATTTATTACATGGATTAAAGAATTACAAAAGGAATATGAAAATTTACGTTTTGGCGCGTAATTTTTATTTTTCAACAATAGTATTTTGTTATAAGCAAATATATTTTTATTTGCTTAAAAATGATTATCTTTTGCTAAAAGTAAGAAGACTTTTAAGTAAAATAATTATTGTTTATCTTAAAATAATTATATCGGTCTATAAAGAATTTTTGTTGTATTTTTAGAAATATTTTTCTTTTAATATGAATAAAGATATTTGTTTTGAAATTTCTTTTATTACGATTTTTATCAAGAAAAATCATGATTTAAGAGTTTAACTAAATATTTATGAGAATGGAAATTTTTAGAAATTTTATGATGAAAAATGGAATTTATATGTATTTTTATAAAAAAAATCCTATTATTAATTATTTAATAATTATTATTATATTAAAAAAAAGCAATTGAAAAACGAAAATCGAGGGCGACGATATCAGATTCGAGAAAAAATCGAAAAATATGCATAGTGAGTGAATAGTGATCAACAACTTTAACTTTCGATTTGGAGTGTTTATGGGCTTCCGATCTCAAAACTGAAAGTGTTATTGGATTCAGGACGAAAAATACTTCTGTTTTGACTAATTAATTTTTCAAATCAACCGTTGAATCGCCGTAGATCTGAAGTAGAAAATCTCGGTAAAAGGTAAGTTCTAAAAATCTTACTTAGAGACTTCTAATTAAAAATCTGACTCCGTAGATGGATTCAGAAACTAGATAAACATTAGGATATAAATTTGTTTCATTGATTTGGTAAAAATTTTGTGACGGTGAATAGTATTTTTCGGCGATGAATAGGGGCGGTGAATAGTATCTTTATCGTTGACTTGTGTTGACCAAGCTCCTAGAGGCTAAATTTAGCAATCCGGAGTCATTTTCAAAGTTTTTGGACCTTCCAGACTCGATTTTGGGATTTGTTTTACCGAATTCAGACCAGAAACAAGGATTTTAGGGCTGTCCAATCTGGATCCCTTACACTGTGAGTAGATAATTCTTCCTATGGCTTGTTTTTACTCTTCTTGAACTTTACATTGATAAATGAGTATGATTACATATTATGTATACTTTCATATGTTTCTGAAATGGTTTGGAATGTCTGAAATAATTGAAATATGATATTTAGTTCAAGAAGAGTATGACTTTTGAAATGAATTTTGAAACACATTGAACATGCGATTTTTAAATGTATTTCGCATTCAATGGCAAAGAAAATATGTTATGCATGTGACATTGATTTTACAGTGTTATGTTTGCCTCGGATATGGGCATGATTATATGATTCTCCTGATTGGAAAATTTATGATAAAATATTTTGTACTGAGACTGAAAGCTCTGTTTTAAATGATATGTAAAGTGATAAGTTGCCGAATATGATTGTACAGCAAGCATAAAGTTCATGGCGAGTTGTTTGATAATGATGCATTGTATTTGATGGATATGCACTTTTATACATACATACATATATATATATATATATATATATATATATATATATATATATATATATATATATATATATATATATATATGTATGTATGTATGTATGTATGTATGTATGTATGTATGTATGTATTGATGAGTGATGACGGATTATATGGCTTGAGACGGTATTGTGAAGGTGGTATTAGTGGTAATGTGAGGAAGCAGTAAGGTGATGAACTCACATTCTCTGTTAATCTATTGAAGTTGTAGTCAGTGGTAATATGAGAAGGCAGTAGGGTGATGAACTCACATTCCTTGATTACCTATTGTGATGATGACAGTGGTAATGTGAGGAGGCAATAGGGTGATGAACTCACATTCCCTGATTACCTATTGTGATTGTGACTATGGTAATGTGAGGAGGCAGAAAGGTGATGAACTCACATTCCATGTTTATCTATTGAGTATATTGAAAGTTGTGACATACTTGAGCATTATATAAAACAATTGGTTTTTAATGCATATCAAATTCGATTTAAGATCAATTTGTATCATATGTGGTTATAGATATTTGAATGTGATTTGAACTGAGAATATTTTGAAAATGTGGGTCCCACAAGGATGTACTTTTGAAAAATAGATTTTGATATGATAAATTTTAATATATGAGTATATCCTTATGTTGATCTGAGAGGTTATAGGAGGTAGTATCTGCTCACTGAGTTGTAAAACTCACTACACGTGGTTGATATATTTTTCAGATAAAGACCCAGAACTTGGTCCTACGGCTACTTGATCGACTGGGTGTCGTATTTCAGTGATGAACCTAAATTATTTCTGGGCTCTCAGTATGTAAAATTGTAATATATTTGTACTATAGAGTTGCTCTGAACGTCACGGGCAGGATCTTTGTTTTCGCTGTAAACCTGTTATTCATATAGATTTGGCATGTATAATTATTAGTATTGCAAATTTATAAACATATAGTAATACTTGGATATATGATATTGTGAAACTATTTGCAAGTGCATAATAATAAAGTTTATCGGATATTAGAGATTTTTGCGTTACTAAAGTAGGGATGTGACACACAATCTCTTTCTTGTGATTTAAAAACTAATAACTAAGAGTAAATTTGTGCTGATAACGTATTATAAGTAAAATTTTACATAAGGAGAAAATAGAATGTAGAGACACTCAGAGAGGAATAGCACATAGAGAGAGAAAAAAGAAAAACACACACACACACACCCACACACACAAATATATATATATATATATGTTCAATTGCTTTATAAAAACCTCTATTTATAGACATACAATCATAAATGTAGATAACCCAAAAACCAAAGAGAATGATTGAGATTCAATAGTTTTAGAAGTTGGAAAAATAAAGACACTTATAATAATAATAGATTAATAATATTTATTATTTTGAGAATTGAGAAATCAAATGAAAATTTACAATAATAGATGATTTTATAACAACATAAAAGTATTTATGTGTTACATTTTAGTGCCTACGACCAACTTTTAATCTCTTTTTTATTTATCTTCTTATAAACAATTAAATAATTTTTATTATTTTATTATTTTCTTATAAAAAAATTATGTAATTTATATTTTAATATATTTAGAAGAGAGTATGTGCATGTCAAAACAAAAGGTCGGCCTAAACCTATCTACATGTCACAATTTCCACACGCACAACCAACTTTTGTAATATTTCTATGCTATGATATGATATTTGTTTCGTCATAGATATTTGTGAAATAATTTGTTATATTTTAAAAAAAATTAATAATTTTTTAAAAACAAGTTTATATGTTCATGTACTATTTTCTCCATGCATTTGCAAATTATAGTTAACAAGGTCGTTTCAATAGTATTTAGCCACAATTTTTCAAAATGGTGACATACATTATCGTTTGAACTGTGGATAACAATTATTTAACTATAATTTCAAGAATTTAAAAAAAAAAACAAAAAAAAAAGTTTAGCCACAATTGTACATAAACAATAATCAAATTTTCTTTTATTAAATGAGACCAGTTATATAAATTAAATAATATCAAAGTGACTTATCTATATGTCACAATTTCCATCCGCACAACCAACTTTGTAATATTCCTATGCTATGCTATGATATTTGTTTCGTCATAGATATTTGTGAAATAATTTGTTATATTTTAAAAAAAATTAATAATTTTTTAAAATCAAGTTTATATGTTCATGTACTAATGTCTCCATGCATTTGCAAATTGTAGTTAACAAGGTCGTTTCAATAGTATTTAGTCACAATTTTTCAAACATTTTGCCATCGTTTGAACCGTGGATAACAATTATTTAACTATGGTTTCAGAAATTTTTTTAAAAAAGCAAAAATAAAAATTTAGCCACAATTGTAGTATAACAACAATTAAATTTTTTTTCTATTAAATGAGATCAATTATATAGATCAAATAATATCAAAATCACTTATTGTAAATAAAATTAATAAAAATATTATTAATTATTAAATTTTTTTAATTTTTTTATTTATTATTATTTTTAATTTTCTTATACCTTTAACTATCAAATCAATCTCTATTTAATATATTCTTATTATCAGAGTTTTTACAAATTTTTTTCACATATGATTAAATCACTTTAAACGAAATTCTATCATTTATTCTATAATAAATATTATCTTAACTTTTTCGCTAAACATTCATTTTTAATTATATCTCATCTAATATGTTTATACATACAATACAATATTTTTATATTTACGATATTAAATTTATTTTTATATTATTTTTTAACCGCCTAACATTCAATACTATATAACATTACATGCATATTTTATAGTTATACGATATAATTTTTTTTTTAATTTTGAGTGATATTTTTTAATAACAAATAACACCAAAAAAAAACTTCTTTCATTTTCCACAATTATAATCATGAAAAAAAAATTTATTTAAAAAGAGTAAATTAACAATTTAGTTTTTAAATTTATAAATTTAACTTTAATTTTTAAATTTTTTTGAATATATAAATCAATATTTAAAATTATTAACTTATCACACATTAATTATTTTATTAATTTTAAAAATAATATATAACAAATTTGATATTTTTAAAATTAACCGGAGGAACCTGATTGTTAGTTTATGTTTTAAAAAAAATTAATATGTAATAAATATATTAAATATAACTACGGGGAAAATAAGATGAACAAACAATATATAAAAGTATCTACGACTGAAGCTTCTTTCTTGAGTTTTGCAAACACCCAAAGTCAAAGAGCAAATAATGAATAAAACAAGCATAGGAGAAAAATTGTCAAACATGGCATCAGTAATATTGTGCCAAGCTCGTCAAAGCATTTTATACATATAAAGAGCCACTTAATAATAAAAATCAAAATAATCATAACGGTCCTTACGAAACATCATAAATCATTGACAAACCAAATCAAATAAAAAAAGAGTGCAGAAGATATTGTAAGCCCAATATATTAGATAATTAATTTTACATCCTTATAGCACAATACAGCTGAATCAAGTAGAGATGAACTTCACAAACTAGCATTGCATCAAAATCAAATTGATCCGCATAAGTCCTTGTGGCTCATTCGCATCTCCTGTGGCCTTAGTCAAGACCACTAAAGTGCATATCACTCCAATCCACTAATAAAATAGAATCACTTTTGTCTTTACATATCATTAGGTGTTGAATTCAAGCACCCAAAAATTGTAACTACAGGGTAGCATCATTCCTAAATTATATGGTTGGTTTTTCTATTTTCTGTTTCTACTTTTAAAAAATGTTTCTTAAATTTTAAAGAATTTTAAAACTTTCAAAAAAAATATTTTTAAAATATTCAGTACTATACAGTATTAATTTTATTTTTATAATTATTTTAAATTTGTTACAATGTATATAGATAATATTTTATTGTTCATATAATTAGAAAATATTATATTATTTATATAACTAAAAAATGATTAAAATAAAAATAAAACAAAAATATAAATCAAAACTATTTTAAAAAATGTAAAAGATAAAAAAATAAAAATATTTTTTAAAAATTAAAAGAAAAACTTTTTCACGAATCAAACTCACCATAATATTTTCATTTGAAACGCTTACAAAATTAAAGAAACAAGGCTCTCCATGCATAGAATTTTTCAAAGCATCGTTCCTAATCTATATCCATGGTTAAACATCATTCCTCTTCCTTAAATCGGATCAAGTACAAATTCTAAATTAAAACATGGTAAAAGATAAACCAGTAAAGTAATTGTCTTTCTAACATTGTAAAAGTAATGCGCCCAGGTTCAAACAAGCACAGAATATCGGGGGACAACGAGAATAAGAAATTATTGGAAAAGCAACTGCTAATGTACAAGCCTCTGTTATCTCCATACTGTTGGGTTTTGTTCGTTCTTGATGAGACCACATGCTCAAGTTTCAACATAACAAGAAACCAATCGTGCACTTGATTTCCTAATAGGCAACAACAACATTAATCACATAACCCAGCCAAAATACAAGATTGCCTAGCACCTCCACAAATTGAGTTGCTCCAATTGGGTTCGAAATACATCTAGAAGATTTATTCAGAACCACTGGTCAGCCCTCTTGGGGTGACTTGTAAGATGAACAAAAATGTTTCTTTGCATTGAATTTAGCTGCTGCTAAACTAATATATTCATATGAGGAATGTGGGTTGCTTTCGGGAGACGGGGGTTCAAGAGCGGAGGTACCGAGCTTTGATTGAGGATCCAAAGTCTATAGAGATTTGGTGAAGAAGAGTAAAGCACTTTGAATAAATGCTTAAATAGGATACGGATGCCTTAACTCAACTCAACTCCTGCTTTAATCTTAGTAAAAGAGGTGCTTCAGACATTAAAGGCTTAAAGGACGGAGATTTTTAGGATTTTTAGGAGTTAAGCAACAAGCAATCTTCATCGGTCTTGAATGATAAAGCCCCTTCTTGCGCGAAGACCGTTTTGGAAAGAGAAAAGAAATCCCTCAAGTTGATTTTCAACTACCATTATGGTTTTGACCTTTGGGTGCACCATACAGTCTGCAAATTCATCATCCAATCAATCCCACCTCCTTCTTGGTGAATTTAAGCCTGTAGCAGACGAGTTCCTATATTAACTAACTAAATCAATAAACAAAAGTTTAATAATTTTAAATATTAATTTGTATATTTAAAAAAATTTAAGAAATTAAATTATAAATTTAAAAATTTTAATTTTAATTTATTTAATTAAAATTTTATTATTTATTTTAATTTTATAAATAATAAAAAAGGGAGAAATCACTCATATCGACTATCTACCTCTTATTTTCTTTTTTAAGTTATAAAAAATATTTAAAAATGTTTGGTATACAATAAAATTTTTTATTCTTGAAAAATATAATTGATAAAAATTATATATTTGTTTAAAATTATTTTCAAGTGTTTTTGTTTTATTGTTTTTTAAAAACAATACTAAAAACTATTTTCTTAAAATAAAAATAAAAATAAAAAAACTTATTTGGACATAAATTTTGAAAACAGTGTTTGAGAATGTAATTGTGTGATTTGCGTGACGGCTAAAGATTAATTTAGACAAATTATTTACAATTTTGTATAATTTTTCTTGTTTTAAAAAAATTAATAACAGTTTTGCACAAAAATAAAAAAATAAAAACAAAATGATGTTCCTTGAAAACTATTTTTTTGAGTTACACTTTTACAAAACAGTTTTTAAAAATAATTTATAAAAACAACATAACAAACAAGTTTTTTTTATAGAACAAACAAATTAAAAAAATGAAAATAGTTTCCAAATAAACTTTATAATTCTCAAAAATATACAAAATTTGTTTGGTTATTTTTAAGTTTCCTGATAATCTTCAGTAATTTTCTAAAATTACCCCTTAGCTTTTCAAAAAGAGAAATTCTTGTCTATTTGTTTTTTAATAAAGAATAAAATAAATTAAAAAATAGCTATAGTTGGCTTCTCAAACAACAAATTTGCCTCCTCTATAAGAATCTTTGTATAAAGTTTAAAAAATAAGCAATGTTATATATATAATTACATGAAGTACTATATTACAAAATGAGAAATAACATGTGCATTATATAATGTTAATACTTTAAATATGATAATTTGTACAAAAAAGTTATACACAAAAAGGCATTCCAACAGGATGTGATAATCCAAAACAACACTATCTTCTTAATCTAACTTTTATGATAGTCGCTTTTTGATCAACACTGCAACAAAATAGTTATACAAAAAAAATCTCAATATGATGTGATAATCCAAAATAACACTATCTTCTTAATTTAAATTTTATGACAGTGGTTTTTTGATCAACATTGCAATAAATTGAATCATATTAGTAAAATGTAAAGGAAAGAACAAAAAAAATATAACAAAAAAGTTATTTTCTGAAATCTCATTTTCTATCAATTAGTATTTTTTTTTCAATATCTACTTGTAAGAAAATGTCAGTTATATAACTATCCTCACATATCAAATGCCCAACTTTAACCCTCTGTAGAGTATTTATTCTTCAATATTTTTCAAATCTTGATAACTTAACATTCTCTTACTAACTCTATCAAATTCGTCTTTTTAAGCTGAAGCCAAAGTTTTAATAGTATTAGTACATTTCTCATATAAAGTACTACACTTGGTAATACTGTCAGCCACCATTTCAATTAATGAACTTTCTCGAACTCTTTTTTTTTACCCCTCTTATTATTATTTGACTAACTATCTTATTCGATATTAATGGTTGTTTGAGTTTCAACAACAGAGTTAACTGCTTTATCAACTTCCTCTCTAATATGTATTTAAGCTTTAATATCAGTATCTATAGAAGCTTCTTTGTCCATTACTTCCATAATAGTAGCAGAGTCCTCTGCATTTTCTCCATTAACATTATTTTTGTCAAAAACATGACAAAGTATATCAAAATAAAGAAAATGACTTATTGTAAAGCCCTTTAACATAATGATGGGTTTGCCAATAAAAATTATAAATAATATATATATATATATATATATATATATATATATATATATATATATTAATTGAAGAATAAAATTACATAAAACTATGATTAAATATACATAAAAATATCATAAGTTACCTTTACCCACTCTTTATATATTTCTTTATCAACTATGATCATTTTATCCTTGTCATTCCAACCAAATTGACTGCCAGCCTAAGACCCATCATTTCATATATTGTATTATAGTACTTTTTAAATTGTTTAACCCTTGATTCTATATGAGGGAAAACTTTCAAATTATAACCAGACATTTTTTGTTGCATCATCTTCTCTAAATGCTTGTAAAATCCAAATTTAAAACTATTGTCCCCTCTCCAAGCTATCCCATATTCAACTAAACACTTAACAATGATTGCATCTTCTTTGGAAGTCCATTGATGATGATTACGTTTCACTTTGGATTCTTCCATCTAGTGATGGAAAAAAAGTGTAGAACACAAATAATATCAAATAGTTAAAATCACATAATTAAATGGGCTTTATTAATAATATCACAACACAACTAAGAATGTAATAAAAATAATTAATATTCAATCTATTACAACATAATAAAATGACCAAATTTAAAATATCCTTCATTACAAGCAACATACATGGAGGAGAAAAATTTTAATAATGCGTAAATGATTTAAATGTTGTTCTCTCCATGTATTGAAAATTTCTTAAGCAAGCTCATATATCTAATCTGACTAAGCATCGGATGCCTCTACATAAGTTATCATATAACCTTTCAAAACATTTTGTTCTTCCATATCCATCAAGTGATGTTCTAAAAGGTCCATTGCCATTTCTCTTCTAATGTGATTATGAAGCAAGTAATAAGCAGTAATTATTTGACACTATGTTTTAACAAGATAAAATGATTTAGCCCTTAAAATTCTCCAATGCCCTTTTAACAAGCCAAAACATTTTTCAATGACATTCTTAGCAGAAGAATGTTTGATGTTGAAAAACTCTTGTGGTATTGTGGGTTGTGCTCCTTGTCTCCATTCACTAAAACGATATATTTGTCCTCTATAAGATGTAATTATTAAAATGAATCTAAGAAGTACCAAACTCAAAAAATAAAAAATGATGCTCCAAATTAAATTAAAGTATCTTTTGACACATTTAATCCATTCCTACTATATATAAAATTTCTAAGAACCCTAGAATCTACAACTAATCCTTCCCATCCAGCTAAAACAAAGATAAATTGTAAATATTGAGAACAAACTCCAAACACATTTGTTGCTATCACGCCCTTTCTGGTATGATATCTAGCCTTATAAGCTTGTAAGACATTTAACTTTATGTAAATGCCATCTAGAGTTCTTAGACAATTAAAAAATGTATGGCATGAGCTTTTATTTCTTAATTAATAAGACAGTAATACTTATTTTTTTATATTTTCTTATAATATTACCTTAAACCATTTCTAATGTTCATAAGTAGAATTTTAAGGTATAGGTTCAGGTTGCTTGAGTAAAAATGTATAAAATTTCAATACGACATATAAGACTTTGTTAAACTACCGATTTATTGTTCTACCAAATTTCATGAATTGTCTTTTAATTACTCTATTTTTAATATCACGAGCTAAAATATGTAAAAATATTGCAATTTGCTCTTCTACACTCATATGCTTAGTTGGTACAAACATCCCTACAATTTTCAATAAGTCACATAATTTATAAAAACATTCTTTTATCAATTCTAGTATTTTCAACACAAGTAATATCACTAATATAAACTATCTGTTCGAAATTGACATTTCTAACCATGACCCTACTATAATGATTCCAAGTTACACATCTCTTAGTTCTTCTTCTTAAATGATAAACTAATAACAAGAAACACATGTTTATCAAGAGAAGAACAAATTGATTAAGTGACTCTATATATATTATTAGTATGATGATAAGCCTTTTCCTTCCATGGTTTAATCATGCTATCATCTAATATGAAACAAAAATAATATCATTTTAGAGAGGACCAAAATAATTTGAGATGAATATAAGGAGATTATTTTTACAAATATGCTATAAGAAGTGTCACATATGTTTATTGTTACAAACAAGCTATCAGAAGTGTCACATATGTTTTATTAGCCTTCATGAAATGACTGATAAGTGAAAGTAAAGACTATCATGAAATGTGAGAAAAATGCAATTGTGTCTAATTTGGCAAACATAGTTTTTGGTAGATTTAGATTTCATAAGGAGTGCCCTTAAGAAATTTAAAATAATTTTATGATTGCAATTGTTGCCAGGTATAAAATGACACCGAGAACCAAAGTAGAATAAAGAATTTTATTTACTTCTTCAAAATTCAAAAAGTGCAATTCAAGACAATATATATTTCTATTAAGGATAAAAGCCAAATAGATATTAAGTTAATAATCCCTTATAAAGCTTCAACTAAAAGCATAGTCAAACCAAAATAACTAAAGCACACAAATATAAACCCTATTAATAGACATAACTAAACCAATTTCTAAGACCTACTTATAAAATCATGAAAATGCTTCTTGTATTGAAAATATAAAATTAACAAAGGGACAACTTTTTACGTTAATAAATTTAAACAATTATGATATAGTAAGGTCTATGTAATAATGCAATTTGCCCCAATATCATAGTCTTAGAGCTTGGTTAATAAGGGAAAAAGAGTGAAGATCGTTAGAATCCCACCCTAGATCTTTCATGCATGAGAGTAGACTTTTTAGGAATAATAATTTTTGTTCATTAATTGAATGATAAATAATAAATGTTCATTTTTGTTCATCAATTCTGGAAGCAAATTTTCAAAATAAATCAATTAAATAAATACCTTCAACAACTTTTTGTCTATTCCATTATAAGAACCTTTTAGCTTAACTTCTCCGTCAGATTTTATTTTAGTGGTCTGGGTGAATTCAAGTAATGTTTTCCTCAAGTTTGATATTGAAAATATATTAGTTATTCAAATAAGTTTGTCTAATTCATGACATTTCTCTGTAAATAGCAAATGTATAACTTATATTCCTACAGATAAAAAGTGATAGAAATTGGAGAAAAAGAAACGAGGGACCATCTACATGGAGATAATGACGGATTGTGGTGGCAAACTGGTGCATGTAAGGCCAGTTTCAGCATTTCTTATTTGGTTCAAACTCATAAGCATATATTCTTCTCATAAAAAAATATTAATAGTAAAAAAATGATCCTAAAAGAAATTAGCTTCAAATTATTTTCCAAGCTAGCAATTTAACCCAACTACATCTTCATTTTAGAAGGCCAGAATTTTGACAATGTTCACTTTCTAAAATGTTATGAGAAAAGTGATACAGAGCAATTATCACCCACCACTAGGGGGATAAGTAAGGGAAAACCATATACAAATATTTTCAGTGGAGGTAGAAACACCTTTTCAATCCAGCATCACAAACAAGGAAACACTAAACACATATGTTAATTATATGAAAATAGCATGAATTGGGCAAAGAAACCTCAGTCTTACAGATTGAAGAGAGACAGGGGCGAACATTGACAAGTTGGGGGAGTACGCAGTGCTGGATAGGTGCTTCACGGTAGTGGATGCTACGTTGAAGCAGGTGCAGTGGGGGGTGCTGTTCGTAGTGGTGCTAGGTGTTGTAGAGTTTGGCATGCTCTATTTCCTTCCTGTGTAGATAGGAATGAGAGAGCTCATTCTTCCCACGTGCGTAGATGAAAGGGTGAGAATGAGGATAGAAATATAGTATAGATGAGGTGTAAAAAATAAAAAATAATTTAATAATTTAATTTTATAAAATGATTCTCATTCTTATGGGAATCTCCAATTTTCACTTTTCTCTAAAGAATTATTTTGTGAGAATATATCTTAAAATTTAATTTTTAAAAATTATATTATAAAATTGTGTATCAAACAAAAAAATTTAACATTCTTAAATATAGAAATAAGAGTCAATGTAAATTATAGATAATATTAAAAATTAATTTATTTGTAAAAGTGTTTTCATTGCATGACACATGTCACCAATCTACTAATTTTTTTTTTTTGTCTCGACCCAGTCTACATTTGGAAGTATCAAATTCAAACCCTAGCGCTTCTTCCCTTGTTTTTATTTTTTTTTTATTTTTAAAAACTTACTATTTATGATGATATGTGAAGGACCAACAAAAAAAAAAATTATCCCGCACTAACGCTCTGTATTGGGAGCCATGTCGGAGACCGTTGAATTTCTCAGTAGCAGGAAACATCCCATGGATTCCATGGCCACGCCTGTTCACTGGTCACTGAGAGAGAGACATACAGAGATCGAAAGGTCTATCCATGCCTCTTTCATCCTTCGCTTTTCAGCAAACGAGCAGAGGCAACTAGAAATTGACGTTCGTGGGCCCTCGTTAGCTGGAAGAAGCATGCTTTGTGTTTTGCTTTTTTTTTTTTCTCTCTCTCTCTCTCTCTCTCTTTCGGTACCAAACACTGCCTCCAAATTCTTTATCAATATATTCAAAAACAATAAATATAACTGTCCCTTTTATTGCTTTAAACTCATCATTTTCAACCTCAAAAGGGAGAATATCCTGAGTTTTGTTCTTTCCCTGTCTCTATGTACAAGCGTCAACATGAGCTTCACCTGTTAGCTATTGATTCTACCTGAATCTGCCACAGAAGGTGTGATCTAACAACTGATCAACTGAATGGTGCTTCTTGAATTTGTTCATGCATTATACATGCATATCTGAGTTTTTCAAACTTCAGATAATATTTTGCTTTGTTTCATTTATATTACTTACCCCCCCTCCAGGGGAACCTCCTTTGTGCTTGAGATAGTGATTTCGGAGGCTTAATCATGAGGAATATGTAATAGGCTGAAGTGGTTTCTCTTATATAAAATAGTGGGTGTTGACTGCTTCAATCAAGTTGAGTGTTATGTTGATCTTCAAACATCTTGTGTTTTGGGCTGGATTCTTGAACATGCTTCTCAAAATTTGAGGGAACTTTTTCCGATCCCCTATACTCTTGCATTTGATTCCGGGAATTGTTATGCCCCAAGAAATGAGTAAAAGAAGGAAAAGAGCATAACACAGATTGTTTCTGACTATACCCTATGCTCCAAGAGATGACCGAAGGGTGGAAAGAAGATGACAATATTCTAGATATCCTGCTGAAATATATATACTTGAATTCACCAAGCCAATTTGTAAACAAATTATATAAGTTCATTGACAGCTAAATCTCTTGATACTGAAATTACTATTTTATAATCTATTTTAAGTCACCCAATCTTCTTCCTTGAGCACCAAAGTGATGCATATAATAATAAGAAAAAAAAACACCACTAGGTGTGGTCTAATGGTGAGGGTTTTGGTAATTTGCACTTCTTAAGTTTAATACTCTATGCTGCTATATATAACAAGAAAAGACTCCTGGATGCCATGCTGATGGCTACCATGCATCTGTTTGTTGTTGTGCTATGATCAAATTCTTACTCTTTTGGCTTGTACCATGGTTGAATTATTCACAATCAAAGGACAGAAATTTCCAATCTGAAGTTTTGCTTTATAATGAGCATTAAGTTCTTCAAATTAATGGATATAATAAATTTGATTATGGTCCCAAATGCCATCTTAGATGCATGAGACTAATTGAATAATGGTAGCATGCCTTTGGTTACCCTGCCAAATTACTATGACCCATCTGCTGGATTATTAATGGGCAGAACATCAACATAAACCCCCAATTTTTTTTGTGCCTTATTTATTCCATAATAAGAAAAAATTAGATAATATGCTCTGAAAAGTGGGAGCATATTACTTTCGTCTGCCTGAGGTTCCCAGCACTAATGTAACTAAAATACTGGACTGCAGAATATTTTGGGATCCAGTTATTTTGGTGGAGTATCAGAGCAATGAGAGACAATGCCTTTGTTCACTAAAGACTTGGATTCTGCATTCCAGGCAGCAGGAGCAAAGCCGTATCCTGACAACCATTTTCTTTCAAATTGCCTTATATTTTCTGTTTACTCTCCTGACTAACTATCCTCAGATTCCAACGTTTTTGCTAAAAAAACAAAATTGCATTAACATCCAATGACAAAATCACCTAAAACCAAAGCAATGGTCAATTTGCAATAGCCTATCTCAATTGAAAAAGGCTTGTGGAACCATTAAAAATCTTCCTTCTTGATAATAAAGAAAATGATTTCTTGGATTCTGATAGTGGAAACTTTTGAAATATCTATAGGTGGACACACAAAGTCTTAGGCTAGAGATATATTACTTCATTTTATTTTATTGCAAGATGTCTCCTATTTCTCCTGGTTTGTGTTTCACCAATCAATTTTATGTCAATAAGTATATCTTTTTCTATTCAAGCTTGTTGCTTTATACTTAGCTGTCTATTCTTAGAGGCTTAGAAGTTTGGTGTATTGAGAACCAGCAGTTGGTTCAGGTGTCAAAGTCTTGCCATGGAAAGTTCTATACTGGAAGCGCATACTTAGTTTTAAATGTAAGAATCTCCTCACTTCATTTCCTTGTAGATGCTTTCAAGCCACGAATATGCTATGAGCCTTTGTCTCAATTAATATCCCAAGATTTAAACATTCTCATCCTAGTAATATCTTTCACTGTGTCTACTTGGAAGTTAATCCCATTACTTTTGGAGTTCACCTTTACCATGATGGAGTTTTAGTGGTTCCCTGTCAGTATTAGTCTTTTTTTGGTCTACGTTATCTTGACAATCAATTGATCTTGAACTGTTTACATTTTTGTGGAGACAGACAGTTTTTCCTAAAAGTGGCCCTCCTCAGCATGACCTACATTATTGGCTGGGAAATGACACAAACAAGGTTTTTATCCTTTCTTGTTTTATTTGATGGTTTGTTTGCACTGGATTGTTTATAAATGTTAATTCTCTATAAGAAAATATTTCTTAGGCTATGTATACCCTTAAGTAATTACCATCTTTCAATTTGGGTTCTAATTTTTTCCCCGTGAATATTATCCTCTAAATTTACAGTGATAGGAGAAACTTGAGATGTAGGTGAAGTAATGGTAGGATTAGTGGGAAGATCCCAAAACATATTCTTCTTGATATACTGATTCCTCCCCTTGAATATCGGTTTTGGGATAGTAAGGCACATTTTCAAGAAAGGTGACATCCATGGTGTTGTAAGTTTTTCTAGCTGAAGGGGAGTAACATTTGTAACCTTTTTGGTGAGTTGAGTACCCAAGGAAGATGCATTTGATAGCCTTTGGATCAAGTTTACTTCTTTGGTGAAGAGGAGCATGGATATAGGTTGAGCACCCAAAGATTTTTAGGGAAATATCAGTAACAATATGATTTTGGGGGAAAAAATTGGAGAGAACTTGGCAAGGGGTATCAAATTTTAGAATCCTTGAGGGCATTCTGTTGATTAAATAGGATGCAGTTAAAAGGGCTTCCTTTGGATCAAGAATTTTGTTGCACAATCCCATTTTCAAGGAGGCAGTTTCCAAGAACAGAATTGAAATACTCTTTATCATTGTCAGACTTGAAAACTTGAATTTTTGTTTGAAATTATTTTTGAGTTTTGGAATGAAATTTTTTGAAAATGGGTCTAGCTTCAGATTTTTTTTTTCTCATAAGGAATACTTGGGTGATCTGGATGTGATCATCTATAAAGGATATAAATCAGCAAGCACTTGAAATGTTTTGATCATGTGATGGTTCCCAAATATCACTGTAAATAACATAAAAAGGATGAGTTGATTTGTAATTATGAGTGGGTTAGGGGCTACTACAATGTTTAGAAAATTGACACACTTCACATTGAAAAGAATTTGGATTTTTATTACTAAAGAAATATGGAAATAGTCCTACTAAATACATGAAATTAGGGTGACCCAAACAAAAATGCTATAACATAATTTAGTTGCCTTTATTCAAACTTAAATCCACATTTGAACTATTAAGTGAAGAAAAAATATGATTTGCAAAAAAGGAAACATGATGAGCATGAGTGCTTTCTTTATCTAGGCGTTCACTGGTATTGGTTCTAATAGTAGAATAGTATTAAAAACAAAGATGGGAGAAAGTGTTTTTGAATATTATTCTTGTTGTATTTTCTTTACAAGAGGTTATAATATATATACAACCTATTTTAGGATTAATCTCCTTGATTCTAGGAGATATTATCTCCATAATATTAGGAAATAATCACTCCCTAATTAACTGCACAATCTATTACAATAAAATAGGAAACAAATCAGCATTAAATCTTCATATATTCAATACCCTCTTAAGGTAGTGCATAGATGTTAATCATGTCCAACTTGTTAATAAACCTGCAAAATTTGGTTTGAAATGGCCTTTAGTTAACATATCAGCTTTTTGTTGTTCTGAGTTTACAAAAGGCAAACAAATAACTCTATTTTCCAACTTCTCCTTGATAAAGTGCCTTCAATCTCTACATGTTTGGTATGACATGTTGGATTATTTGCAATACTTATGGCTGATTTATTATCACAAAACAACCCCATTAGAGCTTTAACCTCAAGTTTTAGCTCTTCAAGAACCCTTCTAATCCATAATATCTTACATACTCTATTTGCCATGACTCTAAACTTAGCCTCTGCTTCATGCAACCACATTCTATTTTTTGCTTTGCCAAATGACCAAGTCACCCCAAAGGAATGTACAATAATTAGATCTTCTATCAAAAACTTACCTTGTACAATTTGCATATGTGAAGACTTCTACACTTCTTTGATGACCTGTTTTAAATAGAAAGTCTTTATCGGGTGAGCTCTTCAAGTATCTCAAGATGTTGTATATTGCTTCCAGATGCTCTTCATATGGTGAGTGCATAAGCTGACTCCCAACACTAACAACAAAGGCAGTACCTGGCCTTGTATGAGAGAGATAAATAAGTTTTCCTACAAGGTATAGATACCAGCCTTTATCATTCGGAACTCCACTTGAAACTCCACTTAACTTTTGATTGGAGTCTATAGGTGTATCTTGAGACTGTAGCCACTCATTTATATTTCTTCTAATAGGTCAATAACATGTTTTCTCTAGGTTGTTGTGATTCCTTTCTTAGATTTTGTAACCTTTATGCCTAGAAAATAGCAGAGGGCTCAAGTCCTTAATTTTGAACTCTGATGCAAGACATTTCTTTAGCTTGCTTATCTCTTTACCATCACTTTGTGTGAGTATTATATCATCCACATATACAATTAAGTCTGTCATATTTCTATCATTTGTATGTTTTATAAACATCGTATGATCTGTTTGCTCTTGACTATATCATTGTCTTCAAACAAACTTGGTAAATCTTTCAAACCAAGCACTTGGAGATTGATCAGGTCATAAAGAGACTTCTTCAACTTACACACCTTTCTTCCAAATTTTTCTTCAAAGCCTAGAGGTGCATCTATTTAAACTTTCTCTTTCAACTCTCTATTGAGAAAGACATTTTTAATATTTAGTTGATGCAAGGGCCAATCCAAATTTACAGCCGGAGAAAATAGCAATTGAATAATATCTAGCTTTACTACTAGAACAAACATCTAATAATCAACTCTGTAGGCCTTTGTATAACTCTTTGTCATTAATCTTGCTTTATACTATTCTAAGGATCCATTTGAATTTAATTTCACAGCAAACACCCATTGACAATTGACTACCAACTTTCCCTGGTAGGTGTGCTATTTCCTATGTCCCTTTTTTCTTTCATTTTCTCTAAAGATAGCCTTCTTTTGTTAGAGAACTATTAGTGCTTCCTGTATAGATTTAGGTATATCCACATTTGACAAATGTAAGACAAAGACAAAATAACATGGAAACAAGTTTTGATATGACACAAAACTAAAAGAAAATGTTGGGTACATGATCTAATACCCTTCCTTAAAGCAATGAAATATTTGGAGATTCAAAACGTATGTCTTTAGGTGAAGGTAATTTAAGCCCATAGATTTTACCTTGTTGGAGGAAATCCCAAGATTTTCGTGGTTTTAATGAGTGATTTTGCATTTATTATGTTACGTTTATAATGTGATTATGTTTTAATGTAATTAATTGTAAATATAGTTGACTAAAAGAGGACGTAAATCATAGAATTCAAGCAGGATGGATGAAATGGAGGAAGGCTTCGAGTGTCATTTGTGATAAAAAAATGCCACTCAAAGTTAAAGGAAAATTTTACCGTACAGCTATAAGACCTGCTATTTTATATGGTACTGAATGTTGGGCGATAAAAAAACAACATAAAGATAAACTCGATGTTGCAGAGATGAGAATGTTGCGTTGGATGTATGGACATACCAGAAGAGATATGATTAGAAATGAATACATTAGAGAGAAGGTTGGGGTAGCACCTATTGTAGAAAAGATGGTAGAATCTCGCTTAAGTTGGTTTGGTCATGTGTGGCGAAGACCTGCAGAAGCTCTAGTGAGAAGAGTAGATCAGACAGAGAATAGCCTGATAGTCAGAGGTAGGGGAGACCAAAGAAAACAATAGGTGAAACTATTAAGAATGATTTAATAGTTAATAATCTATCTTTTGATCTCATTCATGATAAACCATTGTGGCGCCGTTTGATTCATGTTGTCGACCCCACCTAGTGGGAAAAGGCTTAGTTGTTGTTGTTGTATAGTTGACTAAATCCCATATTCTTGAGATTTCGTAGAATAGGAAAAATCTCTTTTATGCTTCTGTTTCTCCTAGATTTAAGTTAGGTTTGATGTATATATTTTGTAACCTAGTTTTGGTTAATGTAACGAAGGGAGCATTCTTCCTAGAACTCTTTGTTCATGGTATCAGAACCTGGTTCTACTGTGGTTGAAACAGACCTCTCTACATGACCAGTCAACCCACCAATCTAGCCCACCTTTGAAAATCATTCCCTCCAAATTACCCAACACAAACTAAATGGAACCAATTTTAGAGAATGGTTCCAATCCGTTTTTCTCGTTCTCAAAGGAAAAGGAAAAGCTAGATACGTTATTGGTGATACCTTCATGCTTGTTGCAACTAACCTGAAGTTCCACACTTGGGATGCCGAAAACTCGACTGTTATGGCATAGCTAATCAACTCCATAGGACTTAGCATTGGGCGAATGTATTTATTTTTCAAAACCGCCAAAGATATATGGGATGTAACTATAGCTCATAAAGGTAATATAATTTCATCCTGTTTTTTCTCACACATTGGAATGAATAAAGATTGCATTATAGACACTGGTGCTTCAGACCATATGACCAGCAGTCGTGATATGTTTTGTACCTATGAAACCTGTGAGAAATGTTTACAAATTATAGTGGTTGATGGCACGACAGTTAAAGTGGAAGGGCGAGACTCTGTAAAACCTCCTGGATTAGACCTAGAATCAGTCCTCCATGTTCCTGATTTAAAATGCAATCTGATTTCAATTAGTAAACTTAATAAAAAACAGAATTATATTGTAACCTTTTTCCCTCCTCATTGTGTGTTTCAGGACTTATATTCGGGAAGATGATTGACAGTGTTAAAGGAAGTAATGGGCTCTATTTCCTCACAGGCACTAGTTCTCCATCAATAATAAAATCCAACCTACAAGTCTCCATATCTACGATGTCTAATTCTGAAATTATATTGTGGCATAGGTGCCTTGGACCTCCTAACTTTTTTTACCTTAAATTCATGTACCCCAAATTATTCATGAATAAAGATATTTCCAACCTTCACTGGGAACATTGTATTTTGATAAACAAACCAAAAACTCCTACTCCACACATTCCTATCAACCAACCAAACTGTTTCAACTCATACACAGTGATATTTGGGGTCTAGCCCGAGTATCCTTCTTCATAGAAGTTAGATAGCTTATCACTTTTATTGATGACCATACTCGGGCTTGTTAGACATATCTTATGAAAGAGAAATCCAAGGCAAGCACCATTGTTAAAAACTTTCACAAATATGTTTCAAATGTCTTTTAATATAGATAAAATTTTTTCGCACAGGCAATGGGAGAGAATATTTCTCAAATGACCTTTCAAACTATTTCATTGATCATGGTATCCTTTACCAACATTCCTACACATACACCCCTCAACAAAATAGGGTTGTTGAGCACAAAAGTAGACACCTCCTAGAAGTAACTCAATCCATGATGTTTACAAACAATATTCCCAATATATATTGGGGAGAAGCTGTTCTTAAAGCAGCCTACCTCATAAACAGAATGCCATTTAAACTTCTCAAATTTCGTACCCTTATAAATTGTCTTTTAGACACCTTCCATCAAGCTCATCTTCTTCACTCATTTTCCCCAAAAATATTTGGTTGCGCAACCTTTCTCTACAACCAAGATCCAAAAAGAGGCAAACTTGATCCTAAAACTCTCATGCATATTTTTGGGATAATCCTCCACAAAGAAAGGTTACAAATGTTATCATCTAGCCTAAAAAAGGTTCCTTGTGTCATGTGATGTCACATTTCTTGAAAAGCAACCTTTTTATCCCCATGGAACACCTCGGGAAAAAAAAAATAAATATGGAAGACTATTGGGACCCAACCATTTCTCTACCCATATCTCTTTCACCACCTATCCAGCCTCAAACTACAGAATCTGTAACCTCAACAAACCAACGTACTCCACCCTCTAATATTCCTCCTACTGACTCTACTCACACAAGACCTGACCACATATCACCTCAAGAGGGAGAACAAATTCCTAACAAACTTGTCATGGTGTATTCAAGATGGCCAAGAGCTCCTTAAACTACTGTCCAATCATCTGACCTAAAGATGACTCTTGACTCGACAAATGAAGGCATGGATTGGTGTATTCCTATTGCCCTTAGAAAACGGATAAGAAAGTGTATTCAACATTCTTTATCTAACCACTTATCCTATACAAAATTATCTCCCAACTACAGGGCTCTTGTTACTCAAGTTGATGCCATTTATATTCCAAAAGACATTCAGAGTGCATTCTAAGATCCTGAGTAGAAAGTAGCAGTTGAAGAAAAAATGAATACCCTAGTAAAAAATGATATGTGAGAGATAGTTGATTTACCACAAGAAAAGAAGATTGTGGGATGTAAATGGATATTTACTGTAAAAACTAAATTAAATGGAGAAGTAGAGAGATACAAGGCAAGATTAGTGGTACACACAAACACACGAGATTGATTATGAGGAGACCTTTACACCTGTGGCAAAAATGAAGTCAATCAAAGTATTACTTTATCTTGTTGCAAACCTTGACTAGGAACTTTACCAAATGGGCTTTAAAAAATGCTTTCTTAAATAGGGAATTGGACGTAGAAGTGTTTATGAACACGCCACCCGGGTTCGATGAAGGAGACACCAAATTTTTCCATCTCAAGAAGTCCCTATATGGCTTGAAACAATCCCTAAGAGCTTGGTTCACTAGATTTATTTCAGTTATAAGTCTCTCAACTACACTCAAGGACATGCTGACCATTCCTTATTCGTTAGACATGGGAGAAATGGAAAGCGGGCTATTCTCATTGTATATATAAATGATATGGTGATTACATGGACGACAATGAGGAGATTTGCATATTGAAGAATAATTTTGTGAGCGAGAGCCAGAGGAAAAGCAGAGAAGAATTTTACCCATAATGATTTTTATTAAAAGCTAATAGGAAATTTATACATGGAGCAGCTCCTACAAATATGGAGCAGATAATGCAAAACACCTAAACTACCGCATCGGTAAAAAAGAATAAAAAAGGGAAAGATCAAGAATTGATTTTGACATGGAATAAATGGGATATGGTGTATCGGGCCTTTTTATTGAGCTCTAAACTCCCACACTCCCCCTTAAGTTGGAGTGTAGGTATTAACATGTCCAACTTGGTAATTAAATACTCGAATTGTGATCTTGAGAGTCCTTTGGTAAGGATGTCAGCTGTTTGCTGATTTGAGGGCACAAAAGGCATGCAAATGGTTCTAATTTCTAATTTTTCTTTAATGGAGTGTCTGTCAACTTCGATATGCATGATCCTATCATGTTGAATGGGATTGTGTGCAATGTTAATAGCATTTTTGTTATCATAGTATAATTTTAAAGGAAGATCTACTGTCTTTCTGAGTTCAAGCAGAATCCTATGAACCCATGATTCCTCACATATTCTCTCAGCCATCGCTCTAAATATAGCTTCTACACTGCTTCTGGTAACAACATTCTGTTTCTTGTTCCGCTAAGTAACCAAATTATCCTAAACAAAAGTATAGTATCCTGATGTAGATTTTCTGTCAGTGATTGATCCAGACCAGTTTGCATCTGTAAAAACTTCAGTGTTCTTGTGATTGGTCTTTTTGAAGAGTAGACATTTTCTAGGAGAGAATTTTAGATATATTAAGATCCTGTAAACAGCTTCAAGATGTTTTTCATATGAAGCATACATAAACTGACTAACTAAACTGGTAGAATAAGCGATATCAATTCTAGTATGTGATAGATAGATGAGCTTCCTAACCAACCTCTGGTATCTTCTAGTATCTACAGGTATACTCTTATTTTTCCACAGTTTTACATTTGGGTCTATAGGAGTCTCAGTTGGTTTACACCCACTCATCCCTATTTCTTTCGGAAGGTCAAGAATATATTTTTGTTGAGAAATCACTATTCCCTTCCTAGAGCAAGCAACTTCCAACAACAATAATAACAACTAAGCCTTTTCCCACTAGGTGGGGTCGGCTACATGGATCAAATGGCGCCATAGTGGCCTATTATGTATAAGATCAATAGATAAGCTATTAACTATTAAATCATTTTTAATAGTTTCACTTATTATTTTTTTGGCTTCCCTCTACCTCTAATTATTGTACTATTTTCCATCCGATCTACTCTTCTCACTAGGGCTTCTGTAGGTCTTCTCCACACATGGCCAAACCACCTTAAGCGAGATTCAACCATCTTATCCACAATAGGTGCTATCCCAACCTTCTCTCTAATGTACTCATTTCTAATCATATCTCTTCTGGTGTGTCCACACATCCAGCGCAACATTCTCATCTCTGCAACGTTGAGTTTATCTTCGTGTTGTCTTTTAACCGCCCAAATTCTAATGCAAGATTCCCTTTTAGTTGTTCCATTTCAGTTATATTATCTCCTATAACAATGATGTCATCAACGTAAACAATTAACAAAACGATTTTTTCATCTTAAGTAAAATTTAAAGAACAACGTATAATCGGTCTGACCTTGAGTGTATCCCTGTCTCTTCACTGATTGAGTAAATTTTTTAAACCATGCCTTGGGTGACTGTTTAAGGCCATACAAAGATTTTTTTAGACTACATACTCTATGGTCAAACTTTTCCTCAAATCTTGCGAGGCATTCCATATATACTTCTTCCTTCAGGTCACCATTCAAAAAGATATTTTTTACATCTAGTTGCTATAATGTTCAGTCTAGATTAATAGCAATGGATAGCAACACTCTGACAGTATTAAGCTTTACAATAGGTGCAAATGTTTCAGAGTAGTCTACCCTATATGTCTGAGTGAATCTTTTAGCCACTAGTTTGGCTTTGTATTTTTCTATAGAACCGTCTGAATTGTACTTTACATTAAAGACCTATTTACAGTCCATTGTTTTCTTCTCAGTTGGTAAAGTTTCAACACTCCAGGTATTGTTCTTTTCAAGAGCTCTTCTCTCCTCAAGAACAGCTTCCTTCCACTTTGGTATTTTGAGAGTCTCTTGTACAATTTTAAGAATCTCTACACTAGAAAAATGAGATGTAAAAGCAGCAAATGAAGGTGATAGATTTGAGTTTGAGACAAAGTTAGACAAAGGATGGTTAGTGCAAGATTAAACTCTTTTTCGAAGAGTAATTGGTATATCATATTCAAAAGATAGATTATCAGATAAAGAGTTAGAGTTACCTTTTTTGTGTACCCAAGTTAGAGTCATGACAATGTTGAAGTGTAGCCTCTTCTTGGCTATCTCTATTTTTTTTTGTGTGTAAACAAACCCTTTCCAAGTTCTATTTTTACTGTCTCAATTATGTTGTGGCATTATAGTAGGTTGTTCCTTATTAGTTTTCTTCTCATGCTCTTCGCAAGATTGATTTTCAAAAATTTTAGTAGATGTAGGCTAAGGCTCATTTTGACATTTGTTCAAGAAGGAGGATGTCCAGAGAATGAGTCTCGGTCATTTGCTATAGGTGCAGATGATTCTGGGTGTTCTTACAAAAGAAAACTTCAAAGAAATTATTAGAGAAATCAAGTGAATCTTCCTTCAAGTTCTTCCTTTGAACATGAATGTCCTTAAAATATGGTTGATGTTAAAAGAAAGTGACATATATGGAGACATATATTCGCTTTGAGATAGGATCAAAATATTTGTAGCCCTTTTGGCTTGGGGAGTAACCGGTGAAGACACACTTGATAGCTCTTGGTTCAAGTTTGCCTCCTTTTTTGTGACTACGAGTAAAAGCAGTACACCCAAATATTTTTAGAGGTAAATCAGCTGAAAGTCTTGCTGATGGAAAGTAATGCGTGAATGTGTGAAAATGAGTTTTGAATTGTAAAACTTTCGAGGGCATTCTGTTGATTAAGTATGCAGCTATTAGGATTGCATCTTCCCATAGATACTTGGGAACATTAGTAGAAAAAAGAAGAGTTTAAGCCACCTCCAACAAATGTTTATTTTTCTATTCAGCAATACCATTTTGTTGGGGTGTTTCAATATAAGTACTTTGATGAACAATTATTTTTTCAAGAAAAAAGTTCCCAAGATCCTGTTAAAGTATTCATTTCCATTATCACTTTTAAAAATTTGTATATTAGTTTAAAACCGAGTTTGTACTATATAAGAAAAGTTTTTGAAAATTTGTTCAGTTTTAGATTTTTCTTTCAATAAGTATATCCAACATAGACAAGTGTGGTCATCTGAAAAGGTGATGAACCATTTTTTACTAGTAGATATACTTATTTTATTAGGCCCCTACACGTCACTATGTATGATTGTAAACAGTTGTGAAGGTTTATATGGTTGCGAGGGAAATAAAGTTATGTGATGTTTGCTAGTTCACATATTTTACATTGAAAAGATGCATCTTTATTATAAAATAAATGAGGAAATAGATGTTTAAGATATTGAAAACTAGGATGCCCTAACCTAAAATGTTATGACATAATGTCATTATTATCAAAAATAGAAATAGATTTAAAACAAGAATTGGCACTTGTACTTGGTGATTGTTGGCTCGAATTTGATTCTGAATTTAGGAGATACAACCCTCCCTTTTTTCTAGTATTGCTAATCATCCGTCCCGAGGTTAACTCCAGAAAGACACAATAAATAGAAAAGAAATTAGTTTGACAATTTAAATTACTGACAAGTTTACTAACAGATAATAGATTACAAGACAAGGAACATGAAGGACATTATGCAGGATAAGAGAAGGGGAAATTATAATAGAACTTCTTCCAGCAATAGTTGATAGAGAGCCATCAGCAATTTTTATTTTTTGATTTTCTGCACATGGATAATTTTTATTTTTTGGTTTCCTGCACATGGACTATAAGATGAAAAGAGACTAGATATTCTTATCATGTAGTCAATTGTACCCGAATCTATGATCCAAGTGTGATCAAGATTAACACTTAGAAGAACAGTTTTTGAATAGTTACCTTTCTGAGCTAAGGAACGTGAGAGAGGCCTTTGAGATTCTAATAATTTGTCCAGTTGGTCTATGTGTTCTTTTGTAAAAGGAAATGGACCTGAGGATGATTGTTACTCTTGATTAGATATTTAGCAAGTTTCTCGTGAGTGTCTGGGACGTTTGCAATAATCATACCATAACCGTTTACCATCTTTCTTAGATGTCTCATGAGCACTTATTGTAAGAAGAGTAGAGTTCTTCATCTTTGAGTTATGAGGTTGTTTGTTTAGCATGACACTTTGTCGAGTTTCTTCCCGACGAACCTCAGAGAATGCTTCCCTGATAGTGGGCAAAGGGCTTTTCTCCAAAATATAACCCCATACTTCATCTAACTTCTTGTTCAATCCTGCTAGAAACATAAACACTCGGTCATTTTCTTGACGTTTCATAAAACGGATACTGTTTTTAGAATATTTCTAATCATTATCATAGCATAAGTCCAACTCTTGCCAAAATGTCATTAATTCATTATAATACGATGTGACATCCTAACTCTTGCCAAAATGTCATTAATTCATTATAGTATGATGTGACATCCTAGTTTTCTTGCTTTGCATGCGACAACTTTGATTTTAGCTTAAATATCTGTCAAGAATTTTCAAAGTCTTAGTATGTTTCTTTGACAACTTCCCAAACATCTCTCGCAGTGGATAGAAACATAAATGGTTTTCCAATTGCTAGTTCCATTGCATTTATCAACAAAGCAATAATTAGAGAGTTCTCTTATTTCTACATTTTTCATTGTTGATCACCTTCTACTGGTTTGAAAATTTCTTCAGTTAAATACCCAATTTTTCCTTTACTATCTAGAATCAACTTTACAGTCTAGTCCTACTCCACATAATTCATCCCATTGAGTCTGTAGATATTTATGTGGAGTGAGGTTGATGATTCCATACTGTTACCTCCCTGGTTGATTGGAATTACGCTACCCCAGGCATTTCTCACTTCTGGACGTCTGCAGTAGCTCCTCCAGGGGACGATACATTACTTTCTTCAATTATTGGTGATTCTCGGCCTGTTCCTTCATGTACTGGTGAGTTTTGCTTGGTCATTCTTGTCAAGGCAGTCTTCCACGCATTGTGACTTGCCATTGAGTTCTGGCTTCAAGCTGTTGGATTCACATTTTTAGCTCTGGGTTGTGTTTATCGGGTTTTGGGTTAGCGTCTGGCTTAGACTTGTCTCTGCGTCTGGCTTGAACTCATCTCCTTTGTGAAGGTCGAATAGAAAACAGAGGAACGCGGGTCGAGACTTTCAACAGAAAACAAAGAAACACGAGCGGGTAGGCCACAGGCTTTACTCTTGCTTTGATACCATGTGAGCGAGAGTCAGAGGAAAAGCGGAGAAGAATTTTACCCAGAATTATTTTTATTCAAAGTTAATAGGAAATTTATACATGGAGCAGCTCTTACAAATATGGAGTAGATAACGCAAAACACCTAAACTACCGCAACGGTAAAAAAAATAAAAAAGAGAAAGCAGCAATTGATATTGACATGGAATCAATGGGATATGGTGTATCGGGCCCTTTTATTGGGCTCTAAACTCAAACAAATTTAAAAGATGAATTTCAAGTTAAAGATTTTGGAGCTCTAAGGTATTTTCTTGAGATAGAAGTAGCTCGAAGTAGATGAGAAATATACATTTTCTAAAGGAAATATGTCCTAGACTTCCTATAAAAAACTGGACAAATCGGATGCAAACTAGCCGTGACACATCTTGAAAGAAACTGGAGACAGAAAGTCATCAATGATGACCTAGTAAACCGTGGGAGATACCAAAGATCAGTAGGAAAATTGATATATTTTACACTTACTAGACCAGATATTACTCATAGTGTAAGTATAATAAGTCAATTCATGCATTGTCCTACTAAAAGACATATGGAAGCGTTCAAAAGGATCTTAGAATATCTCAAAGGAACTCCAGAAAAGGGAATTCTATTTAGAAAAGGCAGCACAAAAAGCATAGAAGTGTTTGTGGATGTTGATTGGGCTAGTTTCGAAGACAATAAATCCACTACCGATTATTGCACAAAGATTTGGGAAAACCTAGTTACTTGGAGAAGTAAAAAGCAGTCGGTAGTAGTAAGAAGCATCGCTGAAGCAGAATATCGAGCTATTGTCCAAGGGGTATGCAAGTTAATTTGGATTGAAAAAGTTCTAGCCAACTTAAAATTTCCTATAGATGGCCCCATGAAGTTATATAGTGATAGCAAATTGACTCTAAGTATTGTTCACAACCCTGTTCAGCATGACCGAATGAAACATGTAAGAATTGATAGAAGTTTTATCAAAGGTGAAATTGATACGGGGACTATACATGTTTCCTACATCCTAACAAAACATCAAGAAGTAGATATTCTCACCAAGGCTTTATCCAAACCAGGATTCAAGTTCTTAATTGGCAAGCTGGGAATGATAGACATCTATTCACTAGCTTGAGAGGGAGTGTTGGAGGAAATACCGAGATTTCTGTAGTTTTAATGAGTGATTCTGCATTTATTATGTTACATTTATTATGTGATTATACTTCAATGTAATTGGTTGTAAATATAGTTGACTAAATCCTATATTCTTGGGATTCCGTAGGATAGGAAAAATCTCTTTTATGCTTCTGTTTCTCCTAGATTTAAGATAGACTTAATGTATATATTCTGTAAGCTAGTTCTGGCTAATGTAATGACGGGAGCATTCTTTCTAGAACTCTTTGTATGAGATTTTCGTACTAGATCAAATGTTTGACGTTGTGAGAGTATAGCTACATTCCGATTACTTTGAATCCATTTATTCTCCGTGTAGACTTTCCAAATAGTCTCTCATCGTTGAAGAGTGCCTCATTTATTGTTTTAGTTTTTATATTATATTCAGGCATCAAGCAGAAGCAAGCTGTTGTTCTCCAATATTTAAAGTATTGACATAAAAGATAACTTCAGAGTTTGTCTTGACCATATCATCAATCTCAATTTCAGAAAATGAGTCTTCACACTCAATTCCATCCACATGGAAGTCTTAAAAAAATTTTGAGACTTAAAAGAATGTAACATTCATTGTAACAATTTTTTTTTCTTTTTTTGGGTTTTTGGATCAAAGCTTCTACATCTCTTTTAAGAAGGAGAATATCCATAAAACACACTTCAATGCTTGGAGGTCTAACTTATCTTTATTACGATTATGTATGTGAACAAAAGTAACACCGAAAAAACTTTAAAAGGTAAATTTGAAATAAGACGTGACAGTGAAAATGTTTATTTGAAAACTTTCAGTGGCTTCTCAAAGTTTAAAAATTTTGATGGTATTCGGTTAATGAAATAGGTAGTAGTAAGGATGGCCTCCTCTCATAAGTATTTAAGAACTTTAGTCGTAAACATTAAGGACCTAACTACTTTTAAGAGATGTTTATTTTCTTACTGCTATCTTGTTTTGTTGGCAGGTGTTAGTGTACAAGCTATAGTGAACAATTTCCTTTTTCAAGAAATATGCGCCTAGGGTTTTTTTTAGAATTTTCTTTCTATTGTCACCTCTAAACACTTGAATTTTGGTTTGAAATTGAGTTTCAATCATGTTATAAAAATTTTCAAAAGCTTTTTATGCTTCAGATTTATTTTTAAGTAAATATACCCAACTTAGATGTGTATGGTCATCAAAGAAAGTTAAAAATCATCTTTAAAAAATATTGATATTCTTGATTGTCCCCATTCATCACTTTGGATGAGAGTAAAATATCTAGATGCTTTGTATGTGTAAATTGTAAGAACTTTGTTTCTTCTCATTGATATCAATGGATTACACGAGTGAACTATATATATATACATTTTGGGAGATCCTAATATAGTATTATAGAACCAGCTAGCAACTAAAAATTTGGCTGGAGAGATAAGTTATGAAATTTAAATATTTAGGGATAAGGATAAATAACTTATAACAGAACAATAGAATGGTTATAACAAATAATAAAATAATAAATCCTTATTCTATGTCTAAAATCTACACTCCCCTTCAAGTTAGACTACAGATGTTGTACATGTACAACATGTAAGTTAGTTCTTCAAAGTAGTTCTAAGAAGAGGTTTAGTGAGTATATCGACAATCTGTGATTTTGTTGGAGAAAAAACCAACTGAATGATTGACTTATTAATCTTTTCTACAATAAAATGTCTATTTCAATGTGTTTTGTCCTATCATGATGAACTGAGTTCTTTGCAATACTATTAGCAGCTTAATTGTCACAGTAATTAAGAGTGTTAAAGGTTCTGTTGTCGGGAAAGAATTTGGAGAGGGTGTCTAAAGTTGTTTGAAATTGGAGGACTCTGGTGGGCATTCTGTTTATCAGGTAGTATGCAGTGAGGATGGTATCTTCCCAAAATTGTTTTGGTGTGTTCATAGAAAGCATGATAGATCTAGCAACTTCTAGTAGATGTTTATTTTTTTCTTTTAACTATTCCATTTTGTTAGGGAGTGTAGATACATGTACTTTGATGAATAATGTCTTTCTTTGAGGTAGTTGCCTAAGGTCTGATTGATTGAAGTATTCATTTCCATTATTTGTGTGTAAAATTTGAATTTTTGTGAAAAATTGAGTTTTGACCATATTGTGAACATTTATAAAAGTTTAGTTGGCCTCTTATTTATCTTTAAGCTAATATAGCCAGCACACTCTAGGATGATAATCTATGAAGGTTATAAATCACAATTTTGAATAAATATTGTGGGATCTCCCCAAATATCACTATAAATAGTAGAAAAGGGTTTGGTGGCTTTATATGGCCTAAGTTTATACAAGGATCTTTGATATTTGACTAATTGACACGTTTCATATTGAAAATTATTATTTTTATTGAATAACAAAGGGAACAAATGTCTTAGATAAACAAAATTAAGATGTCCTAACCTAAGATGCCACAACATAACTTGATTTGACCTTGAACTTGTTTATCCTCATCGGAATAGAAGTAGTATAGTCCTTCATGCTCTTTAGCATTGCCAATCCTCCTCTCTAAACTCTTATCCTGAAAAATGCAATTATCTTGTGAGAAGACTACTTGACACTCATTGTCTTTTGATAGGTTACAAGAAAATTGACACATGTAGAATAGATTTAAGAGTGATTTTTGGGCTAATCTGAATTGTCCCAATTCCAACAATTGGGGATAAAGACCCATCATCAATTCTCATAGTTGTACGGCTGAAATAGGGAGTATAAGTGATGAAAAGCTGTGCATTACCTATCATATGATCTAATGCACTTGAATCAATAAGTCAGAGTCCTATTTTCTTGTTAGTGCAGTGAAGAGCAGTGGGCATTACCTTGTTGGGCTGAGGTACCGGTAGGTTTTTTTGATGTAAGGAGTTTGTAGGGCCTCTTAAGTTGTTCTTTGTTGAGGTTAAGGTTTACCAGATTTTCGATTAACTTCTGGTCACTGTGAGTAGCACTGGATTGGTAGGCCCTACTGTCTTTGGGGTGATGCTCTTGTTGCTTCTCACGGCTAGGGTTATTTGTTGGCTTCCCATGTAGCTTCCAACATGTTTATCTAGTGTGATTAGTTTTTTGGCAATAGTCACACTAGAGGTCCCTTTTTTTCCACGTCTATCTTCTCCTCTTCGGGTCTACTTTATATTCCTAGACATTAAGGCAGGAGTTTCAGTTTGACTAGACCCTTGATGATCACCCAATATCAATTTTCTTCTGCTTTCCTCCCTTCGGACTGCCGCAAACACCTCAATTTGTGGTAATGGGTGAATTCTCAATATTCTCTCCTTGATTTCATCTAAATCTTTAGAAATTTTAGGTGCAGGATTTTTCTACCAACTTAATATATTTATCTTGGCATCTATCGCACCAGTTATTGGGTTCAAAGAGGTCCAGTTTCTACCATAGTTGGTAAGGGTGGTGAAATATTCGGTTACACTCAAATTTCCTTGTTTGATATCTCTCGCCTTATCCCTCAACTCATACAATTGTGCTGAGTTCTTTAGGTCAGAATAGACAATTTTTACCTTATCCCAAATATCTTTGGCCATAGGATAGATAAGATATAGGGCTCTAATGTTTTCTTCCATGGAATTGATGAGCCATAACATTACAAAGGCGTTTTGGGTGTCCCAAGTAGCATACGTTGGATCTATGGGGGCTGGTTTTGGTGTGGTTTTCTCGAGAAATCTAATTTTTCCCTTTCCTCGGATGATCATTTGAACAGACCTAGACTACTGCAGAAAATTCCTTCCATTGAGTTTGTATGAGGTGATTTGATGAAGAAAGTTATCAAAGGAGGCAGCAGGAAGGCTTCAATGAGTATCTGTGCTTGATCCAAAGGAGTGCTTTCTATCTCAAATGATGGTCTAGAATGAGAGAAAAATTAGAGAGGTTGATGAGAGACCAAAAAAGGGAGGAACATTTGAGAAAAAAGAGAAAATAAAGAGAAAAGCCATGGAGATGAGTTAAATAAATTGAGGGATAATTTTGTCAATCGGCTGCCATCGCGAACTGATTTTCACGTGTGTTGCTCCTATTGTCGCAACGGTAGCGCAACTGGATTTATAGATTTTCTGCTCATGTGCGTGTTGTCACAATAGTCCTAAGCTTGCGTCATAACAATGGTGCAGCTGGAGAGTTTTTTTGGGCTAAAAACTTCACAATTTTTTACTTGTTTTTATTTAAACCAAAAAGATAACCCACAAAACAAAACAAGGTACATATTAAAGGTAAAAAGTGATCGTATAATTACAAAACGAAATTTTATAAAACGAAACATAATTATTTTAGGCAAAAATATAAATCGAATTAGATAAAACATAAACGTTTAACGCAAAACATAATTGTTTAAAATCAAGGAGTATTGCAATTTATAGCCCTTTTGGTGTGGGGAGTATCCTATAAAGATATACTTGATTGCTTTAGGGTCTAGTTTTTTACAGTGTTGCTGTTGTATATAGGCAAAAATTGAGCATCCAAAAATTTTAGGGTCAAGGAATGAAATGATTTTTGTATGTGGGAATGTTTAGAGTATGATTTGGCAAGGACTTTGGAATTTGAGATTTCTAGAGGGCATCCTATTGATGAGGTATATGCAATTTCTAATTTTTCTTTCATTAGGAAGGTCCATTTGAATCTACTATGATTATCAACAAAAGAACAAACATTGTGGTCTTCTTGATAAATTCTTTGCAAACTCACATATTTAACATTTAAGAAACTTTAAACTTTTATTGATAAATGAAGATAAAAATATCTTTTCAAGGTACATAAAATTTGGATGGCCAATGCAATAATGCCATAACATGATTTCTTTATCTTTGCTTACATCAGAATTTAAATTGGATTGATATTTAAAAACTCACAATTGATATTGTGAGCTTGTCTAACTAGAGGATTATCACCCTTGAGAAGATAAAGTCCAACATTCATCTTAGCATTGTCAATCATCTTCTCCGAATTCAGCTCCTGTAATTTACTCATGTTTGAGGAAAAATAAGCTTTACATTGAAGATCATAAGTTAATTTATTGATAAAGAGTTAATTACAATTCAAACTAGAAACATGCAGTACAAATTTAAGGCATAGAGCATTTGTAACCCTGATTGAACCAATTCTGACAACTTTAGATAAAGACCCATAAGCAATCTGAACCATAGAGCTTTTAGTGCAGGGATTGTATTTATAGAATAAGACATTATCTCCTGTCATGTGATTAGAAGCTCTTAAGTCAATAATCCATAAATTCAAGTATTGTTTGTTAACTGTAAAAGCATTCAAAAAATTACCTTTTTGTGCCAGTATGCCTGTGTCTAAATTATTGCCTTGAGATAGAGAATTTTAGCTCAGAAGTTTCTTCAGGATATCAATCTATTCTTTGGTGAATGGGTTGGATTTAGGAGTAGGGCACAATGGCTTCCAATTAGTTGGTTTTGCATAAATTTTCTAACAAGTTTTCTTTGTGCGTCCCTATTTTCTGTAGTGATCATACCACAGTCTCCCCTTCTTCTAGTAGTTGTCATAATTGGGATGAGATTCTTCTACTGTAAGGGCTGAACCTTTAGATGGAACAAAATTTTCGACTCCCATCATCATCCTTTTTCTATTTTTCTCGCAGCATACTTTTGCAAAAGCTTCACGCAAGTTGGGGAGGGGCTTAGTTTCCATTACCTTTCCTCTAACCTCATCCAGATCCTTATCAAGGCTAAGAGAAATTTAATAGTACGCTTCTGCTCTTTGTGGCACTTTTAGGTGTGCCCTTCAAACATGTCCCTTCAAACATGTCTAAGTTTCCATTACCCTTTCTCTAACCTCATCCAGATCCTTATCAAGGCTAAGAGAAATTTAAAAGTACGCTTCTACTCTTTGTGGCACTTTTAGGTGTGCCCTTCAAACATGTCTAGTTGCTGCCAATCAGGAGAGGCCATTGAGGTATTGAGTCATAGTAAATTCTTCCTCTCGAAGGTCATGTAGGCTGACTTCATTCTCAAATTTTTTTTTATGTATTATCAGAACTTGACTAGGTCTACTTTACCAAATCCCACATGTCTTTTGCAATCCCATAGAGTAGGAAATTTTCTCCTATATCTTTATTCATCAAGTTAATCAACCAAGACATCACCATGTTGTTTTTGGATTTCCAAGTTTTGAACCTTGGGTCATCCTTTCCAGATTGAACAGTAGCCCCTGTGAGATAGTTGTCCTTACCTTTCCTTATGATGAACATCATCACAGACTTTGTCCATGGATGAAAATTTTGGCTGGTCAGTTTGTGCCCAGTAATGAGGAGGACAGAGCCCTGGGATCACCCGGGTTTATGGATTTTGATGAGGCACTATAGTGTTTACTGAATTCCAATACCATGAGTAGCGATGATTAGAACAGAACCAAAAGAAGTTGAATGAGCAAATACTGGCCCAGAATTTGAAAATGGGGAAGAAATTTATATTCATTTCTTACAAATTTACACAAGCTGTATTGCAGCTATATAGGAAGGAGAGATCAAAAACTGATTCTGCTCCTTGATACAAGGCCAAAACAGCGGAAAAAAAAATAAGGGCTTGTTTGATTCTGTTTTTATTTTTTTGTTTTTAAAAACTGTTTTTGAAAACTATGTTTAAAAATTGTTCTGTAGAACACAAATAAAAAAAATCCGTTTGATAAACTGTTTTGAAAACATATTGTTTTTTGTTTTTTCGTGTTCTGAAAATAAAATCAGGAAACAAAAATAACTTTTTTTTTTTTCTGTTTTAAAAACAACTTATTTCCAAAACTTGTTTCCGAAATAACAACAGAAAACAATTATCAAACGAGTTTTTTTGTTCTAAAAACAACTGAGAACAGAAAACAGTTTTTAAAAGTAGAAAACAAACAGACCCTAAATTCCTACAAATTAGGAAACTAACATAATTACAAATATGTACAAAATCTCCTAGTAATCTTGAGATTTTAGGAGATGCGCAATTCCACAAAATGGCTACAAGAAGACAGCCTTAAAATCAGTGTTTCTAAAGAAATAAGCTCTATACAATGACAATTGACAAGTTGTAGATGCATTTTGTTCTTAATGGCACAAATATTTACGTACTTCATTTGTATTAAATGATACATTCAATAACATGCATAATTCTTGTAGAAGTATTATCGTTGAACTGTAGGACAATGATTAAATAGCTGTATCTGCATTGGTTTTTTTGTTGTGATTTGCAATTGCAGGTTGACTCAGGCTTGGCATCAGACAAGGCACTTGAGTTAGACGCAGCCTTAGGATCCTGCAGTGTTCAATACAGGGAAATTCAAGGCCAAGAATCACAAAAGTTTCTATCATACTTCAAGCCTTGTATTATACCTATTGAAGGAGTGTTTACATCAAAACTGGGGAAGTTAAATGGTGAATACCGTGTTAGCCTGTACTCATGTAAGGGAGACTATGTTGTTCGCGTGAAAGAAGTGAGTTTTCTCTGAAGTTTGATAACTAATTGCTACTATAATCTGATAGCGTGAATTTCTTACTTTGACTACTCCTATAGCTTAAATATATGTTGATTTGAGCTTATAGTGAATTTTAATTTTCTGAAGTGTGGGAATTTCTTACAAAAGGGTGAAAGAGTTATTACAAACTTTTTAGTTTATATGACTATATAAAGGGTAAATTACAACTTAAACCCCTTGTGGTTTGTCCCAAAATCAGTTTGCCCCCTGTGGTTTGAAGTGTCAACCCTCTAGTGGTTTGTTATATAATCACTTATCTGGCCTCAATCTAAATTTTAAAAGTCTGTTTTAGTTATATATTGCACAATTTTATAGTTTCATGAGGCTATTACTAGGATTAAGCTTATAAAATCAATTTTCAAAGTCATCTTAATCCCAATAATGACTTCGAAAGACTATGAAATTGTCCAAGATATAAACGAAATATAATTTCAACAATAAAGTTGTTCATTTTTTAACATTCACATAATAATTCTGTTAAAATTTTGATGAAAAATATCAGTGTGATTAAGTGATTAAATAACAAACCACAAGGGAGCAAACTGATTTTAAGCCAAACTTAAGGAGGGTAAACTGTAATATACCTTTGTATTATGATGCCTGGCTGTTGAAAAACATATAGAGGCAGTAAAGAGGAAAAAAACTGAGGACAGAGAAGACAGGATAGAAAGGTTTTAGACTTCTACGTATAATACACCTTACCCTTCACCTATGTTTATATTAGAAGATTATGAGAGATTATATACATATTCCCAGACTATTCTCCTAAGATTACTCCCCAAAATAATCAACCATACATTTATGGTAAATATTCTTTGCTTAGTCAACACTTCCTGATTCTCTCTCTAGTTCTGGCCAAACCTTCCAAATTCAGACCAGCTTTCTATTTTTTCATTTTCTTTCCTAGCCACCTCTCTTCAACTTAGGAGAGTTTCCAGCAAATACATTTGCATTAATATGCGTTAGTTTCCAGATAGCATTTCCCACATTATGATTATCCAGTCTTTTTATCTGTTTAATTTCCCATATATTCCTTTTTGTTATCCTTTGTCAATGTTTTGATCAGAAATTGACTACTGTAGTCTGCCTCATGGGCTTTTAAATTCATCAGGTGCCTTTTCTACGGTCATCATTGAATCATGAAGACGTGTTCATACTTGACACTGCATCAAAAATTTTCCTCTTCAGTGGATGCAACTCTACCATACAAGAAGGAGCAAAAGCTTTGGAGGTTATTCAGTATATCAAAGAGAATAAGCATAGTGGAAATTGTGAAGTGGCAACAATAGGTTGGAACATATAATTTTTATATGTTTGTGTCTTTTTCTTAAGGGAAACGTGTTACAAATCATTATTATCCAATTGCTGTAGAGGATGGAAAATTTGTTGGTGATTCTGACGTGGGTGAATTCTGGAGTTTATTTGGTGGTTATGCACCCATTCCTCGTGAATTGCCTTCTGTTCAGGAGCAACCTGTTGATTCATCTGTAAAACTATTCTGGTAAGCTTTCCTGTGTGCACATGCTTGTGCAAGTGCATCAGGGCATTTGTTGAAAATCAATGTTAGCTCAATATTTTCTCACCCTAACATCCAGCAAATTTTCAGTGGACTTAAAAGAAACTTGAACTGAATTAAATTGACACATTCAATTTTAAATGCACCTATTGCTAGGTGAACTTATTATCACCATCGTCCATAGACAGAGTCAACTCATTTGGTTCATTTGTTCTAATTGGAAGTACTTTGCTTAACGAAATGTGTCTCAGAGAAATAGCAAGCAAATTGTGTTTCCTTCTAGAAATAATTTTCTGCTTCTTTCTTAACAGGATAAATTTACAGGGAAAGCTTTGTCAAACTGGAAGCACTGCGTTGAATAAAGAACTGCTTGAGACAGATAAGTGTTATATGTTGGACTGGGGTGTTGAGATTTTTGTCTGGATGGGAAGACAAACTTCATTGACAGAAAGAAAAACATCAATCTCAGCTATAGAAGTAAGAATCTCTTTCTTTCTCTGCATTCCTTGCTCTTCTTTCCTCACTTTAAGGGCAGACACTTGAAACCTAGATGCATATGGTGGAATAGTTGAACAGTCATAGTATCATTAGGGAGACTTCGTGGTCCAAAGTTTCTTGTGTCATGATGGAAAGTGGCCTTTAGTAAAGATCTTAGCTTTTCCGCATCATTGGTGTTATAATTCATGGAATTTTTTTTTTTATAAAAGTAGAAATTGTATTAGAAGTAGAAAGAAAAAGCAGTACAAGAAGTTCGACGATAAGATATCCTCACGCCAAAAAAATAGATAAAAAACCATTAGAGACAATAAAGGCCCTATAAATCTTATCAGTGTAGAAGAGCTGTCCAATCTCTTTAGAAATCTGAAATAGTGATTCCCTTAAATAAACCATGTGTAGAACACCAAAGAGAAGCCATGTGCACAATTCTATGCCATAATAGATTTAAAGGCAAAGATACACCCTTGAAGATGTGAGCATTCCTTTCCAACCAGAAAAACCACAAAATCTCGTAAACTGCACATCGCCACAAGGTTTTTCTCTGACAGAATTAGGCATATTCTGGTACCTAGCTGAAACTTTCCCCATGAATTAATCCTAACCGCCATACACCTCTTTCCAATTATTGTTGAACACTAGAGGTCGGCTTCCTTCATTCATGAAACTTTTAAGTACAAATCATATGCCAGACTATTGTTAGGGAAAATATTAACAGTTTTTGGTATATTTCTAATGACTTTATCATAAAATCCATCACCACTTTGCTACTTAGTAATTATTCTTAATTTCTTGTATAGGCCTTCCATTAGAAGAATTGTTCTGTCTGTCAAAGAGAAAGCCAATTGTTTTTCAATATCTTTTTTATTTGTAACCTTGTACAGTTTCTGAAACTATCTGAATAAACAATAATGTGATGTTCAATATACTAAGAAGCACAAATATTGACATAGATTTAGAATATGACACAATACAAACATTGAGACAGAACAAAATATATAGCATCAGGTGTAATTTGAAGTGTCGTGACATGTCTGATGAGTGTCAGATATATATCAGACATAATGTGACTCCATTTTTGAAGTATGGTTGCTTTATAGTAAATATACAATAGCATTAGTATCTGTTACTATCAAATACTATAAAATTGAAATTCTAAATAAATAATAATGAAGTCCTCTCAGTTCTGAGCAAATTTATCTGTATGAAAGGCCATATATATCACTGAGTGCAGTCAACTATGCCTGCCATAAGCATTGGGTTAAAGGTATTGCCTATTCTCACTAGCATCTCCATTTTACCAGAATTTCCTCAGAAATGAAGGCAGATCAAATGGGACCCATTTGACATTTTTATCAGAGGGATTAGAAAGTGCCTTATTTCAGTCATACTTTGCTAATTGGCCTAAAACAGTGGAGCCAAAGCTGTATGAGGAAGGCCGAGAAAAAGTGGCAGGTTTAGTACCTTGATATAGTGTAGTTGTGTTTAAGAAGCATGCAGTCAATTTCTGTTCTATAATTTGTTTCTTACTTTTTTTTTTTTTGCCTCAGCAATATTTAAGCACCAGGGTTATGATGTGAAAGAGCTGCCTGAAGAATATAGTGAGCCACTTATAAATTGCAGGGGCACACTGAAAGTACCTTCTTGCTAAAAAATTTACTTTGTTTTTTATCATTATTCATTTGCTTGTGTTAATGCAATATTGTAATTTCAGGTTTGGCGGGTGGATGGTGAAAAATTGTCACCTCTGTCAGTTACAGAACAGACAAGACTTTTCAGTGGGGATTGCTATATAGCAGAGTATACATTTCCTATAAATGCAAGGGATGAGACTCTCTTTTATGCTTGGCTTGGTTGCAAATGTATAATGGTGAGCAAGGTTTTCTGTATGTAAGGAATTTGAAGAAGGAAAATCTTGGGAGCATAGCATAACTGGGAGAAGTATTCTGTTGTTTTTAATATTCTGAATTACATACAAGATGGCTATATATACAAGCTAGAAGAGATAAACAGAACTGGGAATCAAGGATCCTCTTCCTTGATTTCCTAAATTACACCACTGATCCATAAAATGGCTAAAAGACAATAACTACAGAGTTGACTAGGAGTATTTTTGAGATTAAGGAAAGACAGCAATTATACTTCGTTGGCAGTTATTCTTGATTGGCAGTTAGTCTAGAAATCAGTCCAAGATAATAGGAATTTTGAGATTACAAGATCCTATATTTCCACAAGGAATTCCAATCCAATATAATAGGAATCCCAAGATTACAGGATCCTGAATTTCCACAATGAATTTTGAGATTATAGGAATCCTGGATTTCCTCACTCCCCCTCAAGCTAGGGAGTAAATGTCAATTAAACCCAGTTTGGACAATAGAATCTCAAAAATGGCTTCAGTGAGGATGTGTATAGGAGTATAGTTTAATTCAATGATTCCTTGTTCTATATTCTCTTTAATGAAATGGCAATCAATCTCTGTGTTTGGTCCTATCGTGATGAATAGAATCTTTTGTTATACTGATTACCACTTGATTGTCACATAACAGTTTGAATGATGTGATAGTTGGGAACTGCAATTCTTCTAGGAGTCATTTTATCCATATTCCCTCACATATTTCATGAGTCATGACTTTTAACTCTGCTTCTGCACTATTGCATGCAACAAAAGACTGTTGCTTGCTTTTCCTAGTGACAAGACTGCCCTAAATATAAGTGCAGTATCTAGAGGTTAATCTTTTGTCTACCAAGGCCCTAGACCAGTCAGCATAAGAGAAAACTTTTGCATTTCTACTTATTCTTTTTCTAAAGAACAGGCCTTCTCAAGAGTCATTTTTAAATGTCTCAAAATTCTATAAACTTTGTCTAGGTGTTCTTCAATAGGATTGTTCATGAATCGACTGACTATACTAACTGCAAAGCTAATTTCTAGTCTTGTCTGTGATAGTAAATTAATTTGCCTACCATTCTTTGATACCTTTCTTTGTCCATTGCAATAGAGTTGTCTTTGGTCCCTATTTTGTTAAATAGGTCTATAGGGGTGTCAGCTGGCTTTAAAGGTGAGCATAACCCAAAGAATCCACCCAAAACCACTTGAACTTGGTAAAAGAAAAATCATTTTGGGTGGATTAGACTAAGTTGACGGGTTTAGATAGGTGAATTTTTAAAATAATTTTAAATTAGTTTGGATGAGTCAGGTGCAATTTTTTAGAATCTACTTAAATATGATTCAATTTCACCAATCCGATCAACCCAATTGTCTAATTTTTTTATTTCTTAATGAAGTTTTTCTGTTACTTTACTCTCGATCAATCCGAGCAACCCAAATAACTCGATGTAATTTGAAATTTTTGAATAATCTGAACCTTTGATTTTTTCAATTCGAATGTTGTTTAATTGAGTTACTCAACCCGACAATCCAATCGAACCCGATCAATGTTTACGTCTAGCTAGCTTACACCTAAGCATCCTAGTTTCCTTTAGTAGGTCTAGGGTATATTTCTCCATGAGATAGAAAAGCCTTGATTTGTCCTTGCAACCTCCATACTAAGGAAATATCTTAGAGGTCCAAAGTCTTTAATTTCAAATTCTTTACCGAGAGTCTTTTTTGGTTGGGCTATTTCCTCTTCATGATTCCCTATTACAATTATGCAAATACATGGTGATTTTAGCACATGGGTGTTTCTTGATAAATAGAGTGTGATCTAATTACTTTTGAGAATATCCTTCCTTTTCAATGGCTTTGGTAAGTCTATCAAACTAGGCCCTAGGTGATTGTTTGAGCTCGTAGAAGGATGTTCTGAGTTTGCAAACTTGCTTGTTTGTGTTTGGTTTTGTGGACCAAAGGGAATTTTTATATAAATTTCTTCTTCAAGATCACCATTTAGAAACATGTTTTTGACATCTAATTGATGTAGGCATCAATTTAAGATTGCTGCCAGGGATAATAGAATTTGAACAATAGTTAATTTTGCAATTAGGGCATGTGTTTTCTAGCAGCCAGCCCCATAGGTTTGTATGAAACCTTTTGCTACCAATCTTACTTTATAGTTGTCAACACTATCATTTGCTTTATATTTGACATTGAACCCACTTACACCACATAGGGGTTTTTTCCTTAGGGAAGACGAATGAGCTCCCAAGTGTCATTCTTTTTGCAAAGCTTGTACTTTCTCATTCATGGCCTCCCTCCATTTAGGTTGTTTTAGAGCTTCCTGAATGTTGTTAGGGATCTCTATGGTATTGAGACTAGTGGAAAATGCTCGAAAGGTAGGAGACAACTTTTCATAGGAGACAAATTGTGAAATGGAGTGTTGAATACATAGTCTAACTCTTTTTCTGTAAGCTACAGAAAGATGAAGGTCATTTGGAAAGAATAAATCATTGTCGAAGAGCAAGCTTTAGTATTACCTTGAATATCTTCATCAAGTGTTGGATTTGAGGTATCTAGTTGGCAATGCTCACGAAGAGTGTTTTTCTCCACAAGTTAAGCACTTTTGTTCTGCCTTGTATAGAATGAGTTTTTTGTTTTCTTTCTGGGAATTAGGCATAGATGTAGGTGGATTAATCATTAACATATGAGGGTGAAAAAACTGGAGACAGACATAATATTTCTCTGGGTAGATATATATATATATATATATATATATCATTCATAACGATCAAAAAATTAAATCCCATGAAATCAGGAATAAGTTAAATGAAGGTATGGGGCTCGAAACTTCAAGACCCAAATATCACACGAACACTCCCCCTCAAGCCGAAGAGTAGATATTCAGCATACCCAACTTGTCACTGAGTTCTTCAAATTTGGCTCTTGGGAGAGCTTTAGTCAATAAATCAGCAACTTGAAAGCTAGTAAAAATGTAAGAGAGATCAATCAACCCGGATTCAATTTTCTCCTTTATGAAATGGCAATCTATTTCTACATGCTTGGTCTTATCATATGAATAGGATTGTTTGCAATACCTATTGTAGCCATATTGTCACACCACATCTTAATATGAAGTTGAATGTCTATTTTCAATTCTGCTAGCAAATGTTTTATCCAAATTACTTCACATACTCTCAAGGCTAAAGCACGGTACTCAGTCTCTGCACTGTTTTTGGCAACTACAGGTTTTTTCTTACTTCTCCAAGTAACTAAGTTACCCTAAACAAAAGTACAATATCTTGTTGTGGACCTTTTATTGGTGTTAGATCCTGCCTAGTTAGCATAAGTGAATACTTCAACACTCCTTCACGTTCTCTTATGGAAAAATAAACCCTTTCTAGGTGTTATCTTAAGATATCTTAGAATTCTATACACTGCCTCCATGTGTTTCTCATTCGGCTTGCTCATAAATTGACTAGAAAGCTGATGTCAGGCATAGTATGAGAGAGATATATGAGTTTACCTACTAGCCTTTGGCATCTTCTAGTATCAACTAGTGTGCCTTCTTATTTTAAGTTGAGTTTGTAGGTAGTCTCCATAGATGTACTTGTTGGTTTGGATCCCATCATATCAATCTCTTTTAATAAATATAGTGTATATTTTCTCTGAGATATGGTAATTCCTTTGCTTGACTTGTAATCTCTATCATAAGGAAGCATCTCAAATTCTTTAAGACTTTTACATCAAATTCAGCAGCAAGTAATTCTTTCAAGCATTGTATCTCATCATTGTCATCTCCTGTGATTACTATATCATCAACATAGACAATTAAAATTGATAATTTACCACTCAAGCCATGCTTGATGAATAGAGTATGACCTGTTTGACCCTACAATAGCCATATTGTTTTACTATATTTGTAAATCTTTCAAACCATGCTCTAGGGGTCTGCTTTAACCCGTAGAGAGATTTATAAAATTTACATACTTTAGTTGAGCTACTGTTTGTCTCAACTCTAGGGGGAATCTCCATTTACACTTCTTCCTCTAGGTCCCTATTCAAAAAGGCATTCTTGATGTCTAGCTGATGCAAAGATCAGTCCAAATTTGCTGCAAGAGAAATGAGTACCTTTATGGTGTTAAACTTTGCAACTAGTGCAAATGTTTTCTAATAATTAATGCCATGGGTTTGATTGAACCCTTTTGTCACCAATCGGGCCTTGTGTCTGCTTATGCTACCATTTGAATTGTATTTGATGATAAACACCCATTTACAGCCCACCTTGGCCTTGCCAGGAGGAAGTTCAGTTATCTTCCATGTTTTATTCTTCTCCAATGTATCTAATTCTTCTTGAATAACCTTTCTCCATTTTGGTTCCCTCACTGCTTTAGAAAAATTCTTAGACAAAATTTTAACTGATACATTAGTCACAAAAGCCTGCAGTTTGTGTGATAATCTATTATACGAAATGAATTGACTAATGGGATGTTGGGTACAAGTTTTTACCCCTTTTCGCAATGCAATTGGCATGTCCAACTCCTCAGAATTTGGAGTAAAGGAAGCTTCTTGGCATTGTTCAAAAATAGTGCATAGTTTTTCACTGCATTGTTGTTGGGCAGCCTCCTTCTCACCTTTTCTTCTGAAATACACCATAAGTTCCTTTTGTTGGTTGGCATTGGGATCGTCCACCCGATTTCAGGATTTTGGTCCAAAGGTTCATTGTTTTGGGTATGGTTTGGCTCGGTTTCAGGTGCAGTTCTAGATTCAATCTCAAATTCTAAAATAAAGGGGATAATAGGTTGCTTATGAATATCTTGGTTGCTATCACTGTGTAAAAATAGCCATTCATCCTTAGATTTCTCCTCCTGAATGGGCGTTTTGTTATAATAAGGCTAGTTTTCAAAGAAAATGGCATTCATAGTGACAAAGAACCATTTTAAGGTAGGGGAGTAACATTTGTAACATTTTTGTATAGGAGAATATCCTAGGAAAATGCATTTGATGGCTCGTGGGTCAAGTTTCCCTCCATGATCATTGTGTACAAAAGTAGTGCATCCAAATATTTTTTGTGTAATGGTAGTTACAAGTTGAGTGTTAGGATATGTGTCCAGGAGTTTATGTAAAGGTGTCTGGAGGTTTATTGGTTTGGATGGCATTCAGTTTATTAGATAGGCCGCAGTAAGGACAGTTTCCCCCAATAAAAGTGTGGGATATTAGAAGTAAGCATCATAGCTCTAGCCACCTCAAGTAAATGACGGTTTTTTCTTTTCGCTATTCTATTTTGTTGGGGGGTGTTCACACATGAGCTTTGGTGTATGATTTCATGGCTATTTAGATATTGTTCAAAGAAGGAATTAAAGTAATCCTGGGCATTATCTGTTCAAAAAATTTTTATATTGGCTTTGAACTAATTTTGGATTAGGATATGGAAATTTTTAAAGATGTTTGCATCTTTTGATTTCTCTTTTAAGAGGAAGACCCAAGTAAGGCGAGTGTGGTCATCTATGAATGTTACAAACTATTTTGTACCTTTCATTGTTTTAACACAAGTTAGTCCCCAAATATCGCTGTGTATAATGGTAAATGATTGGGTTGGTTTGTAATTATGTGCAGGAAAGATTGTTTGATATGCGTGGAGAGTTGACAAAATTCACATTGAAAAGGAAGACACTTTTTATTAATCAAATTTGGAACCATTTGTTGCATGTAACGGAAATTAATGTGACCTAACCTAAATTGTCATAACATAAATTTGTTATCAACAAAAATACATGTAAAACCAGCTTTGGTCTCTGCCTTCTCAACCCCATTTAAGTAGTATAGTCCAGCATTTTTCTTAGCATTGCTAATCTTCTTCGACTCCAAATCCTAAAAAATACAACCATTAGCATAGAAATTAGTAATGAATTTTTGATCCCTTACAAGTTTATTGATGGATAGCAAATTACAAGTAAATTTAGGAACAAATAAAACATCCTTTAACACCAAGGTATCTGAAATTATAGTAGTACTAGAACCACACACTTTTGTGATTGTCCCATAAGCAATTTTAACATTTAAGTTTTCTGAGCAAGGCTTGAAGTTATTGAGTAACAACACATTATTGGACATATGGTCTGTAGCTCCTGAATCAACAATCCAAGTGTTTGCTTTATGAACTTGAGTATTAAGAGCCATAGTGAATTTACCTGACTGTGCTATAGTATCAATTCCAACAACCTTTTCAGAGGTTTGATGATTATGCTTCTCAATCATTTTCTTTAAGAGTTTAATTTCTTCCTTGTTAAAGGTCATATTCTCAGGTTGTATCTTCTCTTCTCTGGCCACCATATGTCCTTGTTATCTGTTCTGTGCTTTGGTTTCCAATTAGCTAGTTTACTATGAATTTTCCAGCACACATCCTTGGTGTTACCTCTTTTCTGACAATGATCACACTATTTATTCCCTTTCTTCATTTTCTGATCAAGTGCTGGACCTCCATTGGTAGCCAAGGCAGAGGATTCTGACATAGGTTGGACATGTGGAACTCCAAGAATCAATTGCTTCTTACTTTTCTCCCATTTGATAGCATTAAACACCTTCTTTAGAGTAGGAATAGGATGGGTCCCTATAATTCTGTCTCTTACCTCTTCGGATGCAAGTTGGAGTCCTAGAAAGAAATCATAAATTCTCTCCCTTTCAACAATTTTCTTGTATAATGCTGCATTTGCACCATAGGTCCATTGGTGGGATTCATTCACATCTAATTATTGCCAATACTTCACTAGGAAATTATGGTATTGCATCACACCCATATCCCCCTGTTTCAGCTCTCTAAAGAGGTCTTTGATTTGAAGTAAAGATGTTGTATTTTCTAGAGAAGAGTATGTTTCCTTTACTGCATCCCAGATTTCTTTTATAGATTTAGCCAGCAGATAGGTCTCTTTAATCTCAAGACTCAATGAATTCACAAGTCAAGACATCACCGTATTATTCTCCACAAGCCAGGTTTCCATACCTTGGGTCTGCTTCACTTGGTTGGGCTTTTACTCCAGTAAGATTCTTCTCCTTCCTCCTACCTTTAATGAACATTAGAGTACTCTGTGACCATTGAAGATAGTTGCTTCCATTGAGCCGGTGACCTGTGATCATCAGGGAGGGGTTGTCAGCATTCATGGAAGAAACAGAGCCCGTGTGTGTGGCGTTTGGCTGAGCCAAAGTGGTCGACTTAGATACGATATCCATGGAGCTAACGTTCAGAGCTTCCATAGAGCCGAATGATATCATGGTTTACGGTACATGCCAGTTTCGGTTTTGAAAAACTAGAAACAGAGATGATATTTCCTTGGGTTGTTTTTTATTCTGTAAACCACAGCATACATATATATCATTCATAACGATCAAAAAATTAAATCCCATGAAATAAGGAATAAGCACAAAAACATCGAAAAACATGAAGATAGGAAATTCAAAAAATTAAATAGTAGAAATCTCGGCTAGATGAAGGCACGAGGCTCGAAACTTCAAGGCCCAAATATTGCACCAACAGAGGGCTAGTTGTAGAAGTGGTGACATTGTCTTGGACTTGGGCAGGATAAGTAGAGGAATTTCAAAACTTATATTCTTATTGTTAATTTGTCTTCTTCGCTTGAATATTAATTTTGGGATAGTATGGAACATGTTCAAGAAAAATGATGTCCACTGTGTTATAGGTTTTTTGAGTGGTTAAAGAGTAACATTTATATCCTTCTTGATGAGTAGAGTACCTTAGGAAGATACACTTGACAAATTTAGGATGATCTTAGGGACTTAAGTAGTAAGGGATGTTTAAATCCCACATCGGATAGTATAGGATGTTTAATGGGGTATGTATGTGGCTTGGTTCTTCTCCCTTATTGACTAACTTTTAAGGGTAGGTTCCCCAAGTTGCTTGAGTGCTATCATTGTTATTGGAGCTAGGTTGGAAAGGGCTATCTGCAGGCTGTCCGAAAAAGGCCGAGTGAAGCAACGTCGGGTGAAACATAGTAGAGTGCAATTGTCGGGACATCAGCTCTTAGGGGCGGTGCTATGATAGGGACTTGAATAGTATGGGATGCATAAGTCCCACATCTCGTAGTATGGGATGCTAAGTCTCACATCTCGTAGTATAGATGCTTGATGAGATATTTAAGTGGCTTGGTTCTGGGTTGCTACACTTTATGACACTTCACTGGGCGTTGCTTCACTGGGCATTTTCTGATCAGTCCCTCCACAGGTAGCCCTTTTTGGTGACGGCAACATCCAGGCTCTAATACTAATGATAAGCACTCAAGCAACTTGGGAAATCCATCTTTAAAAGATAGTCGTTAAGGGAAAATAACCAAGCGACTTAAATACCTCATTAAGCATCATATACTATCTATTGTGAGACTTAGGCATCTCATACTATTCAAGTCCCTATTATATTTCTCCGCATTGTCAGTTTTCTAAATATGAATTTTTTTTTAAAACTGGTTTTGAATCATTGAATGAAAATTTTTAAAGGCATTGATTTTTCTTTTAAGAGGAATACCTAAGTTACCCAAGTATGATCATCAATGAAGGTTATGAACCAGCACTTGAAATATTTTAAGTGCAGGACCACAAATATCATTGTGAATCATGGTGAACGGCTGTGAAAGTTTATATATATGATTGGAATATGAACTCCAACAATGTTTGAAAAATTGGCACACTTCACATTGAAACAACTTTGGATTTTTATTGCTGAATAAGGATGGAAAAAGCTTAGCTAAATACATAAAATTAGAGTGATCAACCCGAAAGTGCCACAATATAACCATGCTTTTGTTATTGGAAGCTAAATTGAAGTCCAAACGGGAATTGGTTCTTTTAGGAGTGAAAACATGATGGGCATGAGTGCTTTGTCTATCAAGGCCCTTTTTGGTATTGACTTGGTAGAATCCTCCACTTTCCTTAGTATTGCTTATAATCTTTCCTAAGTCCAAATCCGAGAAAAGACAATGGGTAAAGGCGAATTTAGTAGTACAATTTGAATTTTAGGTAAACTTACTATTGGAAAATAAGAAGTTTTCAAGTGGGATTACTTTTCCAATATCAGTTATAGATGAGAAAGAGCCATCAACGATCTGAACTTTTGTAATTTACATTACATGGGTGGCATTTTGAAAATAGAGAGGCATCACTATCATGTGATCTGAGGCTCTAAAGTCTATGATCCAGTTTGAGGTATTTTTAGCTTTCACATGTAAGGCATTCAAGAAAATAGCTTTTTGAGCAGTGTTCTAGATGAAATAGTGGTAAGGATGGTAATCCTTGTGAAAACATTTTTTGCAGTCATTTAACTTGCTCTTTACTAAACACATCAGTACTCTTCTTGTCTTTTCCCTCTTCACAGCCACATATCCCCTTTGTTTGGCTTCCAATTTCCTAGCTTGCCATGTAATTTCTAGCACTTCTCTTTCTTGTGGCCCTAATCTAGGCCTGTTTTTCCTTGGTTGGAAGTCATTTGTAGGGCCGGTTCCTTGAGTCAAGAGGGCTAAACTATCTCTTGTAGTTGGTGTAGTTTAGTTTGGCCTCTCAACATAAGCTTTCTCCTACTTTCTTCCCTTCAAACTTATGAAAAGACCTCTCAAATGGTTGGAAGAGGTTTAGTGCCAAGAATTCTTCCTTTGATCTTGTCTAGACTTTTGTCAAGATCTAGCAAGAACTTAAATACACTTTCTTTTTCAACAATCTTTAATATTTAGTAGAATCAATCGGGCACTCCCAATTTGGACTATCAAAGATATGATATTATTGCCATTATCAACAAAGAGTATTGTAGTAATAAGTGATAAAAAAACTCACTTTTTCTCAGATCATGTAGTGTACTTTTGATTTCAGACAACTCGGCTATATTCTTTGTCTGAATATGTTTCTTTGGCAGCAATTCAAATTTCATGGGTAGTGCCATAAAAGAGAAAATTTTCTCCAATTTCATTGCTCATAGTGTTGATGAGCCATGTCATGACCATATTGTTTTCGGTCTTCCATGTTTTGAAGGCAGGATCATCTTTCCCTGGTTGAGTAGCAACATCAGTGATATAATCATCCTTGCCTTTTCCTAAAATACACATCATAACAGATTTTGTCCATTGAATATAGTTATAGCCGTTCAGCTTGTGTCCTGTAATAGAAGAGATCCCTCTAAACCTCCATGGGTCACTAGTTCAGAGGGGGGAGCACTTGACTGAGTGCTAATTTCAAATGCAGTAAGGGAAAAAAGTAAAATAGAGGGCTAAAAAGATGAAAAAACAGAATTTGGCCCAAAAGAACTGATTGGATATCATAATGAAATTTAAGAAGGAGGAGAATCATGGGTGCATAGCATAACTGGGAGAAGTATTATGTTATTTTTCATATTCTAAATTGCATACAAGCTGGCCATATATAAAAGCTAGAAGAGATAAATAGAAGTGGGAATCAAGGATCCTCTTCCTTGATTTCCAAAATTACATCACTGATCCATAAAATAGCTAAAAAACAATAACTACAGAGTTGATTAGGAGTATTTTCGAGATTAAGGATAAAAAACAGTTATACTTGGCTGGCAATTGGTCCCGAAATCAGTGCAAAACAATAGGAACCCTAAGATTATAGGATCCTGTATTTTCACAATGAATTCTGATCCAATATAATAGGAATCCTGAGATTATAGGATCCTAGATTTCCCCAATGAATTTCGAGATTGCAGGATCTTGGATTTCCACAATGAACTCTGAAATTATAGGAAACCCGGATTTCCACAGTATGTAATTAGGTAAAACTTTCAACTAGAAATTTTAAGAATACTTTTACTGCCATTATTAGATCATTTACAGGAAATATTATTTTTTTCTTATTAGGAAAACCTAACGGTAATTTTTAGTTTAGGTTGCAACTTGCAGATTATTTTTGTTGAAATTGCTACCTTTGACATCTTGTTTGGCACTTCAACTAAAAAAGGACTAGGAATTAAGAAATTCAATTTTCTGACTGGAACTTTTATAACTTTTTCCTTTTTGTTTTAGTCAGTTCTTCAATTTGTAGCAATTGAAAAACTTTTTAACACGATATCTTTTTGCTAAAATATTTTTGGCTTGCAGGAGGATAAAACAATTGCCATTTTCCATATGAATGCTATGGCTGATTCAGTTAGAACTAATTCAATTATGGTTAGTGTTGTTCTTGCTGAATTTTGCATAATATGTTGTTGCTTTAGTTGAGTATATTTGTGCAACAATCAAACCTATATTTTGGGAACTCTCTAAATGATAAGTATCTTTCCTACAAGTTCTGGCGTCTTATTGTTGCCTTCTGCATATTAAGTTGATTCGGACAGGTGATTTTTGAATTTTCTTATTTACTCACTCTTACATTGTAAATTATATCTTGTTTTGTTCAGGCTCAAATTCATGAGGGTAAGGAACCAGCTCAGTTTTTCTCAATGTTCCAGAAACTAATCATATTTAAGGTATGTACAACTATAATTTTGTGTTATTGACATGAAATAAAATTTGAGGTTATTCAGTATTTAGTATGTAAATAAAACAAGTAACATATATGGATTATCCTTATATTTTCTTGTGGTAGGGGGGAATCAGTTCGGGATATAAGAAGTTTATAGAAGAAAAAGGTATGGTGGATGAAACTTACAATGAAAACAAGGTAGCTCTATTTCGAGTCCAAGGTATGAGTCTAGAAAATATGCAAGCCATCCAAGTTGATCAGGTATGTTCCATTGATGCTTCTGACGTTATCATCCACAGTGGAATCCTATTGTATTGCTCATATTTTATCACTAACTGCCAGAAAAATGGTACTGCGATTTGAAGCAAAGCTCTTGCAGAGAGTAGGATTTCTATTATTTTGTATTACTTATTCTCCCAATTGCTTGTTCTGATTAAAAATGTATTGAGTATGTAGGAAATCATGGTTATTATCCTGGGATTTAAGGGATATTTGTTCCTTAATTATTGTATCCATTTTGTAATTATTAGATAGATATTTAGGTATCATCTCAATAAATGAGATCCCTGTGATTAGGTTAGCCCCGATTTATTTGGCATTGTGTGCTATCAACACTTCTCTATTTATGTACAGTTTTTCTTCAATGCTCAGTGAGAAAAATATTCTCCATTTTTACATGGTATCAGAGCAACCATGGACAACAACAACAACAACAACAACTAAGCCTTTTCCCACTAAGTGGGGTCGGCTATATGGATCAAATGGCGCCATAGTGGCCTATCATGGATGAGATCAATAGATAAGTTATTAACTTTTAAATCATTTTTAATAGTTTCACTTATTGTTTTCTTTGGCCTCCCTCTACCTCTAATTATTGGACTATTCTCCATCCGATCAACTCTTCTCACTAGGGCTTCTGCAGGTCTTCTCCACACATGGCCAAACCACCTTAAGCGAGTTTCAACCATCTTCTCCACAATAGGTGCTATCCCAACTTTTTCTCTAATGCACTCATTTTTAATCATATCTCTTCTGGTGTGTCCACACATCCATCGCAACATTCTCATCTCTGCAACGTTGAATTTATCTTCATATTGTCTTTTAACCGCCCAACATTCCGTACCATACAATATAGCAGGTCACAATCAGTCCTCATGGTAATTAGAGGAGGAGGAAAAATGGGTTATCTCACAGACAAAAAAACTCAAATCTGATGATCCTAGTTATGTTGCATGGAAACTCAACAACTCCATTGTTATGTCATGGCTCATCAATTCCATGGAGCCATACATTAGTTGCACATATCTTCTGTTCGAAACAGCAAATGCCATTTAAGAAGATGTCAAAGAGACCTATTCCGATCTTGGGAATGCATCTCAAGTGTTTGAAATAAAAATGAAGCTAAAAGAAATCAGGTAGGAAAATTTGGATGTCACGAGTTATTATAACTCGTTAAAAGTTCTTTGGTGAGAACTAGATCTGTTCCATGATGCTGATTAGGGGGAAGTGGAGGATCATATGAAATTCAAAGCCCATTTAGATAAAGAGAGATTATATGATTTTCTGTTAGGCCTGAATAAGGATCTAGACGAAGTGCGAGGTCGAATTTTGGGGAGAAGGTCCTTTCCATCCATAGGAGAAGCCTTTGCAGAAGTCTGACGTGAAGAGAACCGGAAGAGGATAATGCTTAGAGAAAATAAAACTGCTGGTGATGGGATTACAAAAACTACGACACTCTATACCAAGAATAGCCTAGATCCTACCAAGTAGTTTATAACTTTTATAGATGATCACACCAAAATTTGTTGGATCTATCTCTTAAAAGAAAAATCTGAAGCCTCTCAAATTTTTAAGATTTTCCACTCCATGATTCAAAACTAATTTAAGGCCAATATAATGATTTTTTGGACGGATAATGGTAAGGAGTATTTTAATTCCATTCTTGGAAGTTACCTTGTATCTCATGGTATAATTCATCAGAGTTCTTGTACTAATACCCCTCAACATAATGGTATTTCTAAAAAGAAAAACCGACATCTCTTAGAAGTAGCTAGATTCCTTATGTTCACTATGAATGTTCCTAAATATTTGTGGGGTAAAGCTATTCTAACTTCAGCCTATCTCATTAATAGGATGCCATCTAAGGTTTTAAACTTTCAAACTCCTATTTCTATTTTTCAGAAGTATTTTCCTCATTTCAGTCCATCTACCCTTCCTCCCAATATCTTTGGTCGTAAGGTCTATGTTCACTCTTAATTCCCTGCTCAATCAAAAATTGATCCTAGATCTCACAAGTGTGTTTTCGTTGGGTACTCACCTACTCAGAAAGTATATCGATGTTATTCTCCTATGTTAGAAAGGGTTTTTGTGTTTATGAATGTAACTTTTCTTGAGACAGAATCCTTCTTTCCTCCCATTACTCTTCAGGGGGAGTGTATCAGTGAAGAGGTGTGTTCGGATACCAAAATCCAACTTGATACTGGAACCAGTGCTCCTATCATACCCACTATTGCTCCTTCCCTTCCTCTTCCTGTTACCACTGCTATTGAACCTATAACCACTGAGTCCACTATACCTAATCAATCTGAAGATACTGACCGACCTTCTGAATCCCAAAAACCCACAAATTTACTTGTTTACTCTCAAAGAAATCAGAACCCAAGCAATGTCAACAAGAATGACAAGTCTGACACACTGTCAATATCTGGACCCGTAAAATGCTCAAATATGGATTGTGATGTTCTTCTTGCAATAGAAACCCAATTTTTAGATCCACAACAACATGAAATGCAGCAAAACCTAAGTGAGTTTTCTATAGCTATCAGAAAAGGGGTAAAAGTATATACTAAGCATCCTATCTCCAAATTTGTTTCTTATGGCCATTATCTCTAAAATTTCATACTTTTACTTCTAATCTCTCCACTACTGTTATTTCCAAAAATATACATGAAACTCTCACAAAATTAGAATGGAAACAAGCTGTCCTTGAAGAGATGCAAGCCCTTGAGGAAAACCGCACTTGGGAATTTAGAAGTCTTCCCACTGGAAAGAAAACTGTGGGGTGCAAATGGCTGTTCAACATCAAATATTAAAGTGATGGCAGTGTGGAAAGATATAAGGCAAGATTGGTTGTAAAATAGTTCACCCAAACCCATGGCATGGTTTACTAGGAGACTTTTGCCCCTATTGCTATACTCAATACTGTGAGGGTGTTGTTTTCTCTAGCTGCAAATCTGAACTGGCCTTTTTATCAGATGTATGTAAAAAATGCATTCCTTAATGGAATATTGAGTGATGAAGTATATATGGATATTTTCCCTGGATTTGAGGAACCAGAAGGAAAGGTTTGCAGGTTAAAAAAAGCTCTTTATGGACTTAAACGGTCACGTAAAGCATGGTTTGAAAAATTTTAAAAAGTTGTGAAAATCAAAAGGTACTGCCAAGCTTAAACCGATAGCACTATGTTTATCAAACATTCTTCCCAAGGCAGAATCACCATCCTCATTGTTTATATGGATGATATGATTATAATAGGGATGATCATGATGAAATATGTCATCTGAAAGGGTACTTCAGCAGGACTTTTGAAATCAAAGACCTAGGAAGGTTGCTAGGAATGAAACTGGGATCTCAATCTCCCAAAGAAAATACGTGATGGACCTATTGAAAGAAATTGTAATGCTTGGCAGCAAACCAATAGACACTCCTATGGAACCAAATAAGAAGTTAAAGGGAGAAGATGATGGAGGGGAGGTTGATAAAGGAAGATATCAACACCTTGTGAGAAAACTCACGTATCTTTCACATACAAACAACAACTAAGTCTTTTCCCACTAAGTGGAGTCGACTACATGGATCAAATGGCGCCACAGTGGCCTATCATGACACGACCGGATATTACCTTTGTTGTAAGCATGGTTAGCCAATACATGCATTCTCCTAAGGAAGCTCATATGGAAGTAGTGTACAGAATCCTTAAGTATCTAAAAGGGACAGCCGAAAAAGGACTTTATTTTAGAAAAAGAAGACACAAACTTATAGAAATATTTACTGATGCAGATTAGGCTGAATCCATTTCAGATAGGTGGTCTACTTTTGGCTACTGCACATATGTACGGGGGAATCTTGTGACTTGGAGAAGTAAAAAGCAGTCAGTTGTTGCAAGAAGTATAGCAGAAGCAGAATTCAGGGCTCTAGCGCATAGAATTTGTGAGGGAATCTGGATAAGACGGATTTTTAGTGAACTGAAGATCCCTATTGTTCAGCCCTTGATAATGTACTGTGATAACTAGGCTGCAGTCAACATAGCCTATAACCCAGTCTACCATGACTGAACCAAGCATGTGGCGATTGACCGGAATTTTATCAAAGAAAAAATTGATAATGGACTCATTACTCTAAACTATCTTTCCACTAAGCAGCAAGTTGCGGACCTATTCACTAAAGGCCTTACAAGACCTCGGGCTAAAGATTGAATAGGCAAGCTGGGCATGATCAATATCTATGCCTCAACTTGAGAGGGAGTGTAGGAAATCTTGATTATTATCCTGAGATTTAGGGGATATTTGTTCCTTAATTACTGTATCCATTTTGTAATTATTAGATAGATATTCAGAGATCATCTCAATAAATGAGATCCCTATGATTAGGTTAGTCCCGATTTCTTTGGGATTATGTGTTAACAGCACTTCCCTATTTATGTACAGTTTTTCTTCAATGATCAGTGAGGAAAATATTCTCCATTTTTACAAAGTAAGTCCAACCTAACATATAGAGTGACAAGTTAAACTGTTAAAGAGTGGCAGAATATATTACTATGTTATAATACTTTATTTTCCAGAACATCAGCTATGTAATAAATCTCTTACTAACTTCCATCTGTTGGTTGGAATCATGATAACATTATAATTTAAATAGTCTCTTACGAATTAATAACTGTCCAGCCTTTTGTACTTGTTAGTCTTGGTTAATAGTTGTTAAAAATTATAATAAAACTATTTATTTGCTTTGACTGAACAATTTAAGTTTTCGAGTTAAAGTGGTCTTTGATATCGAATTGGAGTTTAAACCCAAAGGGCTTTCTTGTAAGGAGGAGTGTTAGATATTATAATAAAACTATTCATGTTTTAAGTGAAAGCCCTTTATTATAATGTCTAACAATAGTAAGCAAGTAATTTGTCCATATCCCATTTTACATATTGATATCCATTTTATATTATTTGTAGTTGATCTAGCCTTATTCATGATAGGCTACTGTGGTGCCGTTTGATCTATGTAGCCGACCCCACTTAGTGGGAAAAGACTTAATTGTTGTTGTTGTTGTTGTTGTTGCAGTTGATCTAACAGTTTATATCGCTGAACAAATTGTTTAGCATGCCTAGGATTAAATAATATCATGACTTGACTTGGTCAATAAGGCTGTCAAGTTCATATGTTTCTCTGTCTTTCTCTCCATGTGTTTTTGTCTGAAATTATTGGAAGATACGGAGTTCTTGCTCTGCTATCTTATAATAACCGCTTCTGTTTTAATGATACTAAACAAGTTGTGCCTCTTTAAGTTTTGATTGACTACATATTAAAATATTATAGGTTTCAACTTCTCTGAATTCATCCTATTGCTATATTCTGCAAACTGGATCATCTATCTTTACTTGGATTGGGAGCCTATCTTCAGCCCAAGACCACAATCTCCTCGATCGAATGGTGGAACTACTTAATGTATGTAATTGCAATTAATATGGTATTATGGTGCCAAAATATTTCTTAATAATTTTCACTGCAATAGAATTATGATATATTAAGTAAAAAAGTTTAGCATCTAAATTGATATTAAATTATATGACTGGACTTACTGTTTTTTGTCTTTTGTCATTATGTTTACTTGTATATTGTGAGAATTGTTTCTTGATGCAACTTGCAGCCCACATGGCAACCCATTTCTGTGAGGGAAGGGAGTGAACCTGATATTTTCTGGGACACCCTTGGTGGAAAGGCAGAGTATCCAAGAGGGAAAGAAATTCAAAAACATATCGAGGATCCACATTTGTTTGCACTTAACATAACTGGAGGTAAGAAAAGCACCCTTGTTGAGAAATATAATCTGCTTCTAACTTGGTTTAGAATTATCCCGGATGAAATGACAGGGAAAGAATTTCTAATTGATGGTTCTGTTTCTTATGCAAATTCATTGGAATTCCAATTCAGGAGATTTCAAGGTAAATCGCTTTTACAAATTTAAACTGTTCATGTATTATATACTTCTCACATACAATAATTTATGGTTGACACAATTATTTTTCTTTCTTTCTATCTTCCCTCATTGTTATTTACTTGCATGCAAAATTTGAATATTTCTTCTGCTTGGCTTTTAAGTGTCCAGTGTTCAGTAACACGACAATAGCAGTACCAAACAACAATATAACTTAGAGAAACTAATTTGACCTATTATGAAAATCATAGCACCCTTTTGCTGTTCGCTACACAGGCCTAGTAATTGAATATTAAATAATATCTATTTGAGAAAAAAGAAAGGAAAAGAACCTTGTAGTTTGTATATTTAAGGTTAAGTCAAATTTTTTTGAACCTATTAACATTTGCTGCACTTGGTCTTTTATACTAATTTTGAAACATTCCTCCATCAGAAACTGTAAGATAGTTGAACTTTCACCACCCCTCCATTTAACCCAATGCACCCCCCCAAACAAAAAAAAAAGGTTGATCTATTAGCAAAGAGAAAGTATTATGCATAACAGTGACACTGTTTTTTACCCTAACTCATCAGTAACATCTAAATGGAAGCTAAACTAGTCTAGCAGCCAGAGTGCCAAAGTAAAACTTCACCAGAGCCCATTTCTTTTAATATATTTTCCTGTCTTTTCTACCAAATCAGAATTGAACTTGAAAGTTAAAAACATCGATTAGAATTGAGGCCACAGCCCTTTGCTTAATTAAATTCTGTCAATTCTTGTATTATGATCTCTTTTGTTTCAAAATTTCCACAATTTTTCATTTTAAAATGTTGTAACTGGTTTGCTGTGGCCTCATAATATTTCAGGTGAAAGAGATCTACAACTTTATGCAGGATGACTTAGTTACTGAAGATATTTTATTGCTAGACTGCCAAAGAGAGATTTATGTTTGGATAGGCTTACATTCAGTTGTCACATCAAAGCAAGAAGCTCTTAATCTTGGCTTGGTAAGTTGACTGCTTTATCATTATTGATATTATTGTAATATACTTTTTCTGTGCTGAAAGCCTTTATGCTTAAATTAATTGATACCATGCTGTCATGGCAATCTCTCACCTCTGTACCCCTACTCTATGTCCTTACCCAATAAAAAAGAAAGAAAGGGAAAGAGCCGCTAAGAGGCAAGCCAAGCGTTGGTATGATATCAGCATGCTACGCTGTAAAATTCATACTTCCAATCATTGCTCTTGACCTCCAATGGGCATTGATCAAGTCCGATGGTTTATTATAAATCATCAGGTTTAATAGTAGTGTCATACTGTGTGTGTTCAAATATAATTTTAAGAAAAATTCAGATTACCCTGTGGTATAGCCTAATTTCATGTGCCCCCTTCTAGTGTCATTTTTGTGGAGCTTCATTGCCTTATCACATAATCACCCTTAGCCTTTTTTTCATCTGATGTCTTACAGACAATAGCATGTATTTTGGCACAAAACGCTTTTTGTTTATATACATACATACATATATATATGAGAGAGAGAAAGTCCCAAGTCTTAGCTTTAACATGTTTGGAGTGGTCTAGATAATTAGGGATTTATTTAATCAGGGAAATATGAAGGAAAGGGGAATTTTGGTGAATCACATTCCATTCATGTCCTACTTTCTGTTAAAAATCTGATGAAACAAATTAAAGGGAATTCTCTGGTAATTGAATGAAATAAGGAGGCAGGGTGACATTTTTTAAACCATAGGGTGGCAAAGAAAAATTGCATTACACAACAAGAGTAATCTTTTTATTTTATTTTTAACTTTTACAAATTCAATAAGTACTTTCAGACTCTAATAAATTGATATTTCATTGCAAAAGTTGTTTTTTCATCATGGTTTTTACAATATCACTTTTTTATTCTTCAAGGTACAGATAAAGAATAGGAAAGAAGAGGACAACAAATAAAACGGAGTTAAACATTAAAATTTGAAATTTCTATAGTATGTTCTGTTAGACCAGGTAACACTATTGTTTAGTTGTCATTCAACTACCGAAATTGAAGATCAAAGTTGACTTCAGAAATTACCCTGTATGTGACGATATTTTATGTGACCTATAAACCTAAGGATGTGCTTGGTAGGGAGTGAAACGGGAGGAAAGGAGCTGGAGGAATGACAATAAATGTATCATTCCTCGTGACTTTTTTTTAAGTCTAATTATTTATTTTCATTTCTTTTTCTCTATCTCTCTCATTTTAACTACTACCAAGGACTATTTCAATTGAAGACTTTGTTGATGATAGGGTCAGGCAACACGGAGTTGTCCTTTGGAACTAAATAAGTTTGTTATATCCTTGTTTTTATTTTCTGTTAGAGCAATTAATATGTAATTTAGTCTATATTTATTGTTGTTTTCTCTAACGTGATTGGATCTCTACCCCTCTAGAACTCTTTCAAATTCCATTTAATACATTGCATTGCAGTCAAGCGCTTCTTTGAAAACCCTCTATATTTTGCAAGAAAGTCATTGTTGATGGATCTAACTATATCATTGAGAATCAAGAGTGAAAGTTGTGTATTCACAAATTGTTTGATAGCCAAATTGTAGGAACTAGTTCATAATCCATCCATAAAATTAGATCAAGGTCTACTGGTTTCTTGTTGCATTATTGACTTACTCTTTTCTATAATTGTTTTCTTACTATTGAAACTGTAATGAGCAGAAATTTCTTGAAATGGATGTTCTAGTTGAGGGGCTATCTCTGGCGACCCCTACTTATGTTGTCACAGAAGGCCATGAGCCGCCATTTTTCACTCGTTTCTTTGCATGGGACCATTCAAAGGCAAATGTAAGTTCATTCCCGCTATTCAAAATTATACAAATTAATCTGCTCACTTTGATAGATAAAATTTTCAGTTCTTATAGTATGATGTGGGGGAAGTTTATGGAGAAAATCCCTCCTAGAGTATAATATTATTGATTTATCTGTAAATGTGTAATTTATTTTAGCTTCTTAGTTTAGACATGGAATATTTTGTGGCATTTCTTGCAATTATTTACCAATTGTCTTATTTTTTTCCTTGTTATATTACATGCATAATGCTTTCTTCTAGATGCTTGATATTGTATTTATTTGTAGATTAGATCAATTTTGTAAATTATAATATAAGTTATTGTTGTATTAAACAAAATTTATACATTCAGAACTTTATTCCAAGAGTTGGATGTAAATTACAAGAAAAGCTTCAGAATTTGACTACACAAGGATGCTTCTCTTTGTCTAATTTTTAAGCTTTCTTGCAGGGGATTTATATATAGAATCCTTTATTTTATATGTGGTTTGATATCATTAATGATTTTGAATTTTCCAGTTTATTAATGATGTTAAAAAACAATAGTTTGTAAATAAATTGTATTAGTTTGATTGCCAGATTGCTGCTGTAAAAGCTATGACGCTGGAAAAGGTTATGATTCAGATGGGCCTCATAAATTATGTGTGAGAATGGGGTGTTTCTACAGATTTTCTATTTTAGTTGCCGCATGCTGAAATATTTGTGCTAGTTGGTTAGAAATGTATACATCTGTCGTGATTTATAAGGGGGTGACAGGTTAAAATTTATTCAGAACTTATTGTTGTAAATAAATTTTATACATTCAGAACTTGGAAGAGTTGGATGTAAATAACAAGAAATGCTTCAAATTTTGACTTTAGACAAGGATGCTTCCTTTTGTCTAATTTTTAAGCTTTCTTGGAGGGGATTTATATATAGAATGCTTTATTTTATATGTGGTTTGATATCGTTAATGATTTTGAATTTGCCATTTCAATAATAATGTTAAAAAACAGTAGTTTGTAAATAAATTGTATTAGTTTGATTGCCAGATTGCTGTTGTAAAAGTTATGCTTTATTTTATATGTGGTTTGATATTGTTAATGATTTTGAATTTTCCATATCAATAATAATGTTAAAAAACAGTAGTTTTTAAATAAATTGTATTAGTTTGATTGCCACATTGCTGTTGTAAAAGTTATGCTGCTGGTAGAGGTTATTAGTCAGATGGACCTCATAAATCATGTGTAAGAATGGGGTGTTTCTACATATTTTCTATTTCAGTTGCCGCTTGGCTGAAATATTTTTGCTAGTTGGTGAGAAATGTATACATCTGTCATGATTTATAAGGGGGTGACAGGTTAAAATTTATTCAGAACTTATTGTTGTAGTAAATAAATTTTATACATTCAGAACTTGGAAGAGTTGGATGTAAATTACGAGAAAAGCTTCAGAATTTGACTTTAGACAAGGATGCTTCCTTTTGTCTAATTTTTAAGCTTTCTTGGAGGGGATTTATATATAGAATTCTTTATTTTATATGTGGTTTGATATCATTAATGATTTTGAATTTTCCATTTTATTAATGATGTTAAAAAACAGTAGTTTGTAAATAAATTGTATTAGTTTGATTGTGTAAGAGCCAGATTTCTTTTTATATATGCGTTCAGTTTTATCTTGGTTTATGCAAGTGAATTTCTTTAATCTTACTAAGTCATAAGAATAAAATACCACATATTTATAGAATCACTCTACAAGAGATTATATCAGTATTAGAGTTATACAAGAGTAACACACTAGGAATTATTCTTCCAAAAATATACACTGGTTATATTACATAATGTACATCCTACTGACTAGGCCCTGGCCTAGCACCACACCCCTAGGGTGCATGGGGTGATAGAGGGGGTGGTGCCGATGCCGGGATCTCTACTACATTCATTATTATTACATCTTGTAAGACGGTGAACTGGCCCAGGAAAGCACATCCACTACCTGTACCTTTAACATCAGTGTAGGTATCTCAGTTGCTATTATCTGAATACATCACCAAAATTAATGAAAATAAAATTTCAATAGGTCTAACATTAATAATTTATAATAAAAGTAAAACAAGTGACGTGTTCAGCTGTATAAACTACAGAAAACATTATTTAAAGTTATAATCAGTGCATATAATATAAAATGATTGAAATGCAAACACCATGCATACACCAATAATTTCTTGGTTGTTAATAGGTCAATATCACTTGGTCGAAGTGGCCATAACCCATGGCTCACTCAAGGCTAATAGGGCGTCCCCTATCCTGTACTGTCTCACAGCTATTACGACCTCTCAGGTCACCTTACCACCACAAGGTACCGCATGTCGCCGGGTCACCTTGCCACCATAAGGATCATCCCAATATTTCATTTTAAGATATCTCAGGTCACCTTACTACTACAAGGTACCGCATGTCGCCGGGTCACCTTGCCAGCATAAGGATCATCCCAATATTTCATTTTAAGATATAGGTGTATCACTCACACATCACACCATCACATATGCCACTTATGCTTTTAAACATTCACTTCATATGCATCACATACACCTTTGAGATCATGCATCACATGAATATACAATTTTCCCATATATCATACATGCCTTTCACTAGGTCATGCACTCTCATATTTTTTTTAATGCAACATATATACAACACACACACATGCCTCATTTGCATATACCTCATCCATTTACCATGCAAGTACTTCACACATGCACACACTTCTCATTCATATGCATCTCATCAATTCATCTTGTATACATCTCACACACATCTTATCTATATGAATATCATCAATGCATCATGCATCCATCTCACATATATCTCATCTATATGATTCTCATCAATGCATCATGCATCCATCTCACATACATCTTATCTATATGCAATATGTGATTTAATTTCTCATAATAAAAGGATGGAATCCACACTACAATGCGTCATTGAAAAGGTATTTATTTGTATTTTAGTTTCTCTTAACATCATCCATTCATTGGAGTTCATTTAGAGCATTAAAAATACAAAACAGAGCAAAAACAGCCTCCAGCACGGCCTGGCCATGTCACCAAACACGGCCATGCTTCAAACTGTGTAAACCATGCTGAAAACTAACAAAACAGCCCGAAGCACGGCCTGGCCGTGTCCCCAAGCACGGCCGTGCTTCGGGTTTTCTCTACAGCCCAGATTTCCGTCCTGTCAGACCTTCCTGTACTAAAAATACCACAACTCTATCAATTTAACTCGGATTAAGGTGATTTTGGTGTCGTTAGAAAGCTAATAAAATTATCTACAATTTTGATGTTTACTACTTTAACATATTAGAAACATAAACCGGTCAAAAACGTGTCCGAAAACAGAATCACCATTCTGTGCGTTAAATCTGACCTTCCTTCACTCGTTGAGGCATAACTCTCTCATATTAGGTCGGATTAACGTGATTCCAGAGGGATTTTAACCATAGGATAGAGATCTACAACTTTTATGTTGGATACATCTTCTAATTCGACCTAGATCTGGAAATACAGATTCATTCATACAGACCATCGAATTTCATCCATCTAAAGTCAATTTTCAGTACAAAACAAGCAATACATATGCATCCAAACCTTTGCTCTACATGGATATTCATATGATCAATCCAATACATGCATAAGATACCTCCATCAACAAAAGCTTACAAGTATTCATACACACATATCTCATTAAAATTACAATCTTCATAGTAAATTAATGTTAAACCTACCTTAACTCCTTGGATTCCTTCTTTTTGATCCCTTTCTCTCTTCTTTCTCTCTCTCCTTCCTCCTTCTTCCTCTTCTCCTTTTTGCCTACGTTTTTTTTTGTTTTCTGAACCCTCTCCCCCTTTGATCACTTATTGAGTCTTATCCCCCTTCTCCTTCTTATTTTCCATTATTTTATTTCATTTATTTTTTTCCCTTCCTACCCCTACCTTATCACCTCTTTATCTCCAAAATGCCCATGCCATCATCCATTATTTACACAAATGTCATCCTCCATAAAATTACATAAATTAAATGCTATTTTAATGAAATTACATAAATGCCATACCATGAGAATATGACTTTACCCCTTATTTCTCTAATTATTATGAGATTGCCATACCATTAGAATATGACTTTGCCCCTAATTTCTATAATTATTACGAGATTGTCACACCATTAGAATTAATTGAGGGATGTTACAGATTGCCACATTGCTGTTGTAAAAGCTATGCCGCTGGAAAAGGTTATGATTCAGATGGGCCTCATAAATCATGAGTGAGAATGGGGTGTTTCTACATATTTTCTATTTCAGTTGCCGCTTGGCTGAAATATTTGTGCTAGTTGGTTAGAAATGTATACATCTGTCATGATTTATAAGGAGGTGACAGGTTAAAATTTATTCAGAACTTATTGTTGTAGTAAATAAATTTTATACATTCAGAACTTGGAAGAGTTAGATGTAAATTACGAGAAAAGCTTCAGAATTTGACTTTAGACAAGGATGCTTCCTTTTGTCTAATTTTTAAGCTTTCTTGGAGGGGATTTATATGTAGAATTCTTTATTTTATATGTGGTTTGATATCGTTAATGATTTTGAATTTTCCATTTCAATAATAATATTAAAAAACAGTAGTTTTTAAATAAATTGTATTAGTTTGATTGCCACATTGCTGTTGTAAAAGTTATGCCGCTGGAAGAGGTTATTAGTCAGATGGGCCTCATAAATCATGTGTAAGAATGGGGTGTTTCTACATATTTTCTATTTCAGTTGCCGCTTGGCTGAAATATTTGTGCTAGTTGGTTAGAAATGTATACATCTGTCATGATTTATAAGGGGGTGACAGGTTAAAATTTATTCAGAACTTATTGTTGTAGTAAATAAATTTTATACATTCAGAACTTGGAAGAGTTGGATGTAAATTACAAGAAAAGCTTCAGAATTTGACTTTAGACAAGGATGCTTCCTTTTGTCTAATTTTTAAGCTTTCTTGGAGGGGATTTATATGTAGAATTCTTTATTTTATATGTGGTTTGATATCGTTAATGATTTTGAATTTGCCATTTCAATAATAATGTTAAAAAACAGTAGTTATTAAATAAATTGTATTAGTTTGATTGCCACATTTCTGTTGTAAAAGTTATGCCGCTGGACGATGTTATTAGTCAGATGGGCCTCATAAATCATGTGTAAGAATGGGGTGTTTCTACATATTTTCTGTTTCAGTTGCCGCTTGGCTGAAATATTTGTGCTAGTTGGTTAGAAATGTATACATCTGTCATGATTTATAAGGGGGTGACAGGTTAAAATTTATTCAGAACTTATTGTTGTAGTAAATAAATTTTATACTTTCAGAACTTGGAAGAGTTGGATGTAAATTACGAGAAAAGCTTCAGAATTTGACTTTAGACAAGGATGCTTCCTTTTGTCTAATTTTTAAGCTTTCTTGCTGGGGATTTATATACAGAATTCTTTATTTTATATGTGGTTTGATATCATTAATGATTTTGCATTTGCCATTTTAATAATGATGTTAAAAAACAGTAGTTTTTAAATAAATTGTATTAGTTTGATTGCCAGTTTCCACATTGCTGTTGTAAAAGTTATGTTGTTGGAAAAGGTTATGATTCAGATGGGCCTCATAAATCATGAGTGAGAATGGGGTGTTTCTACATATTTTTTATTTCAGTTGCCGTTTGGCTGAAATATTTTTGTTAATTGGTTGGAAATGTATTCATCTGTCATGATTTATAAGGGGGTGACAGGTTAAAATTTATTTATGCGTTTCTTTGTGATGTGATCAGATTGTTTTATCAAGTTTTGATATGCTGTATTTCATAGATGCATAGTTATGTCAATGAAATTGGAGGGTTGTATCACATCCAAGTCATAGTTGTGTCTGCGATCTCATAAACTGAAACTGAAATGCTGTTTTGTTGCAGATGCATGGCAACTCGTTTGAGCGAAAGCTTGCAATTCTGAAAGGAAAGTCACATATCCTAGAAGTGAGTGATTTGCATAAGAACTGTCACATCATTGAATAAGTAAATGTTATATTTCATCAACTTCTGGAGTAAGTTTTTTATGCCACTTAATGGAGAATGAGGTAAAAGTATCAACATATAATTAACACACACACACACACACACCGATATATATATATATATATATATATATATATATAGAGAGAGAGAGAGAGAGAGAGAGAGAGAGAGAGAGAGAGAGAGAGATTTAGGTTAATTAGGATTTGCACTTTCTACTTGTACATTTGGTTTTCTGTTCAAATAAGTTTGCTAGGCAATTGTCTTGATTATTCATATTTTAGTAGATATACTGATATAGGATTATTAGGAGTTTTTTTTTCTCATTATCTATGCATATTTCTCTTCTCAACTATCGTCACTAGTATTACATAAGACCATAAGATAGTTTTTGCTATGGGTTTTATCCTTGGCATTCTGTCATGGGAATCTAAGTTTATTGTATTTTGTTTTGCTTTTTCTTTTTTTGGTTTTTTCAATAGCATCCCTATGGTAGATAATTTCCCATTGAATTTTAATAACTAATGGGGCACCAATACTCAAGCATTTTGTGATTCCCACTAGGAATTATTCTAAATTGAGCTATCAAGGGATGCATACCCCTCCGAAATTGATTCCAGATTCCTCTTATGTTGTCTTCTTATATCTCTCCAAACCCAGCTGTACATAGTTCCATATTTACCAGGCTAAATATGGGGAAGGAATCGATTATCATCTCTTGATTGTCTTAGATGTTCAATGCCAACATCCTAAGTTACGGGCTCTTCTTAAATTATTAATTTTCAAAGTCTTGTCTACAGCTGTCCAGTTAAGGAACGAAATCATCAGAGGCACTATGACTGCCCCACACAGCTTTCATTCAGAAATTCATTTAAGTCCCACTCAATCATTTGAGAATGCTTCTTAAAGAGAGCATGTCTGATGTAGGATCAGAAGGGGAAAGGGGAAGAAATAGAGAGAAAAGAGAGAAAGGGAGAAAGAAACTGATTATTCTTAGTGATGCTCAAGACCAAAAACAAAGTCTACAGCCAAGGTTGTGTATGAAGAATACTATAAGCACTAGCATAAAAGGATAAAAAGGAAACAATAATACAGAAGATTCCTAATGATAAGCGTGCCTAAAATAAAATAAGGAAAAAATAAACTAGTTTAAGCCTTAATTGATGGCTTAATTCCTAGTATACTACTACCCATATCACCATTGACAATAGCAATCCCAATATTCTTATCCCATTCTTCATCAAGCTCCCCTGGTTGGAAAAAAAATTGTCCTTGAGATTTGAAGGGAAGAAGCAAAAGAAAAGTACAACTTGTAGTAGTAGGCAGGACAACAGGCAGGGATGGTAAAAACAACAATAAATGCAAATTTAGACCCTTTAACACATAAGGAATAACAAATTCAAGATTGCATATCACTTTAGTTAGTTGAACTTGAACATGAACTTCTAGAACCTGGTGTTCAACTTCCTCAAACTCATCATCTTTCAAAACATCATTATTATCTTAGGTTTGTGTACTTGCAAGATGAATGATTTTGTCTTTCTCAAATTTTAACTTCCCAAAATGGTCTTCAGAAACTTCTTGCTTGTCACACTTCAACTTTGCTTCTGGATGCTTTTCAGAATTTACCATGATAATATTACCATCATCATTTATATCAGATGAGCAATCTAAGGAAAATAATATTGTGACATCATTGGCTCTTCCTTTGCAATTTCCTCTATTGCTTCATAATCTCAAGGATATTTTTCTTTATCAAATTTGGAAGGAAATTGACCATGATCTTGATATTATGTATAGGAGTAACTAGAGCCGCAATGATTATAATAATACTGGTCCGAAAGGTCAGCAAAAGAGTATGTCCGACCATAATAGGACGGGACTTGATATTTTGTGCTTGAACTCTCATCTTCACTTTGAGAGTAGCTTCCTGAGTTTTTGTATCTGGAATTCTTATTATGTTTACAACTTGAGTAGTAGTCATAACAGGAATTAGAAGTATATGACTGATCTGGGTGGACAAAGGCTCTAGAATTAAATGGCCAATTCCGAATTTCATAATCACTGGGGAGCTTGGAAGCCTTATACCCATAATAATGTGTTTTATCAAGAAAGTGACTTCTCCCAACACTGAAGTAGGTATAAGCCATAAGATAGTAATACTATAAGGACCAGACTTGCAACAATGTTGTCAAAACTTACCTTGAATACCTATAAAAAACAATAGCATACCTTCAAAACCACTTTTAGGAGGTTGCAAAAAGGTAGGGAGGTCAAAAATTGAAAAAACACGAACCAATTAGCCTCGAGTTGGCTCTCCTATATTTTCCCATTTAAATGTCTGCTCTTTTTTTTTTAAAAGAACAGTAAAAGAAAAGAAAGGGAATAGTGGGTCAGGTGGCTGAATTGAAGAGGAAACCAAAACTTTGTGGGTGTTATGGATTTGAGAAAGTCTGATGCCACTTAATGTAGGACCAAAATAAACTAATATAAGCCTTAATTGATGGTGTAATTCTTATTTTATAAATAACTACCCATAGCACCATTGGCAATAGCAATCCTAATATTCTTATCCCATTCTTAATCATTGTCCCTCTTTAATCTCCAATTAGTGATCTTTAAATCATTGGAGGTCATGAAAAAGTTAACATCTAACACTAAACCGTTCTCATTAGATTCCACAACTTCAGCCACCCTATCCACTTTATTATGGGATGTACATAATTTAATGGGAAATTTTCCTTTCAGAGGAATGCCCAAAGTCTCCTAAAAGAGCATTCGATCTTCTTTTCTTATGCTGAAGCTGACAAATTTTCCCAATTCTATAATTTTCCAAAATTACTTTATAAATTTCTTCCTAACCCTTAACCCATAGGCAACTTTGATCAGCACACTCATCCCAAAAGAATTCCCTTATTTTTCTGCCACAACCTGCTTCCATAATGAAATGGATTCGTCTCAATACATTTACAGAGTGCCATGTCAAACAAAAGGCTGCTGGTCACATGATCTTAGGCCCTTCCCTTGACTAGAAGGCAGATATCCTTGCAACTAACAAATTGAAGCTTATAATGATGCTCAATTCCATTCTAGAGAAAGTCTCTTAGAATTTTCTGGATTCTAGTTGCCACTGATGCTGGAATTTTCAAATAGAGTTGCAAAGCATGAAAGAAACACTACTTAATTATGTTAGTGTACCTCAGACAAAAAGAGTCTTTTCAATCTGCAAAAATTGTCTCCTTGAACACTGGATACTATGCTGAGGCAGCTTTCTGAATTGAACCCAGATGCAATCCTAAATATTTATGAGGTCTTAGTTGTTTTGTAGCTGGACACTCTTGCTGTAACTGCTACTTGGCATAGCTAATCAGCTCACTATCAAATAAGTTGTAATCCTAGGAGTGCCTTAAAAGCAAAGTGGTAAACAATGATAAAGCTCTGCTGCCTCAAGACGATCTTATGATGGGCATGTCTAGCTTGCATACTGCTCTCAAGTTCTTGTCTTCAATTCTAGAATCACATGGTCTTTAGAAGCAAGACCAGAGCTTTGCGGTGAAAACTTAGAAATTGACTTGTAATCAATCATCATGGGACCTATAGGCCTGAAATCTTTGTTGTCCACTGTTGAGTCATTTTACGGTTGTTCAAGTAATGTATATGCACCAGTTAACATCCATATTATCTAAAACGGACTTTAGTCAAAAAAATTCTGGAAGTCCTGTTTACCAACCAAACACAGGAATCCTTGCACACATTCTTGAGTTTAAGGGTATGTAAGAGTTTGGAGGGGAAGGGAAGGGAGGAAAAGGAATCCAAGGAAAATAGAAAACCAAGAGAAGAAATGTGAAAGGAAACTAAATGATAATTTCTTTTCCCCTTATTTTGGATGTTTAAATTAACAGGGAAAAGGAAATGGAAAGCTTAATAAAAGTAGTTAGTCAAATATAATAAATTTTACAATTTTATTCCTTATTAAAATGATTAATTATAATTTAGTTTATGGCACAGATTTTTGAAATAATGGATGATATAATAGTAAATAAATGATTAATTAATTTCTCTCACAAAACCCCCTTGGTCCAAATTTGTAGAAGTTAGAGACATGATAGGTGAAGGATTTTGGATGTTTCTCCAAAGCTCCCTAATAAGGGAAGATCAAAACATTCCCTTCCTTTGTCTTCCATTATACTCCATCCAAACATACCATAACATTATGGGATTTTGACCTCCCTGCTCCATTTGGGACAAATATGTCCCTGGATACCCTGGGAATATTGCCTCTGCATATCCATGTACACAGTGCAGCTAAAACTATTTTTTTTTTACTGTGACTCATCATCAAAGATGAAAAATCATGTCCCCTTATTTTGCATTTCACACATGGCTTCTATATCCCTCCCTGTTGATGTCTGAAGTTTCGTGTCTTATATTCTCTGTGGCTTTGGAGTTTGAGTAAGAAAATTGAGGCATTGGAATTTCGAGGCCATTATTTATCTTTTTCCCTTTTGGGTTGCTCACCTTGCCCTTTGATATTTGTTGCCATTGTCGTTTTCCAACTCTAGTGGAGCACCTAATGGGTTTTGAAGGTTTTTGTTTCCTTCGTTATTTTTGTCATTCTGATATGAAAATGTTGCCTTGAAAATTTTCATCTTATTTTTGTTAATGGGTTAAGAGGAAGAAGTCTGTGCGATTCTTTTTCCCATCAAATTTGCTTCTATCATCTTTCCTTTCTGATTTCTTTTCTTTTTCCTTCAAACAAACTCAGTCCAACTTGTGGACTCGACCAAAACCAGTTAGAATTCGGGCCACATGGACCTACATTTCACTAGTTTAGGGTCGGCGCTTCATTATCTGACCTAGTTTTGAATCAGGCTGAGTAAATCCCCAACTAGGCTTGTGTACACCCTTACTGAGAAGTGATGGATCACTGAAGACATCAATAGAAGGCCAACCATAGTCTGTCTAAACCAGCACTTTCGTATAACAGGAACAATCTGATGGAGCTGGCCACATAACTACATACGTGTGTGTGTGTGTGTCACAGATTGTGAATAACATCTATGATTATCCTATGCCTAGTCTTTAAGTTATTTTACCTTTATTGCATATCTTTTTCCTTTTTATTTTATCTTTTTTATTTCTTTTTTCTAGCTGTATTATTGGGATCAGGGGAATTTATTTTTCCTAATATCTTTTATATTCTTTTCTGTTCCCTTTCGATTAGGGATTGCTATCCCGGATAGTTATCCCTTTTGTTTCGAGATTATGATTGATTGCCTTGTTGTTAATCTTCTAATATATTTCCCTATGTATTTCAAAAAATAGCACAAGTCAGAGAAGTTTCTTTCTTTCTTTTCACATGGTATCAGAGCCTCCTTTCTGACCTATATGGTGGGTGGACCTTAGGTTGTATTTCCCTGGAGAACATCTATGACTAGCACCAAAGGGTGTAATGACTCGGAGCCACTCTTTCCTTGCAGTCGTCCCCAAATACGGTTGCCACCTAAACATACTCTGATAATTTTTCTCTGCAAATCACACCTCACAAACTTATTGGAAAAATTTATCTTTCCTAGTCTCGGTTTGTGGACATGGTTATACAAGAAAAGGGAAGATATGGCTACTTTGATAGATTAGTAGCAAAACCACTAGAATCCGATCCTTCATTCCTGACCTGGGATGCCCAAAACTCCATGGTCATGGCTTAACTGATTAACTCTATGGAGGAAAAGATAAGTAAAAGCTTTATGTGTTATTGAACTGTCAAAGATATGTGAGAAGTAGAAAAACAACAATATTTAGACCTTGAAAACTCATCACAACTGTTTGAATTAAGGAATTGAGCCAAGAACCTAACCCAATTAGATATGGATGTCACAACTTATTTTAATACTCTCTCAAAATTATGGCAGGAAGTTGATATTTTTAACAATGGCCATTGGTTATGCTCAAATTGCTCCGAAAACTACCATAAGCTAATTAACATGGAGAGAATTTATGGCTTTCTTTTAGAATTGAACAAAGACTTCGATGAGATTCGAGGACACCTTCTAAGTCTAAAACCCTTACCAAATATAGAGGACATCTTTGTAGAAGTGCGTAGAGAAGAAACTCGAAGAAGGCTGATGCTAGGAACCATAAAAACAGCAACATAAACAGCCTTTGTGACCCATGGAGCTGAGAATCTAGGGAACCGAAAAAGGGATCAATGGTGTAATCACTGTCAAAAACCTAATCACACAAGGGATAGATGCTGAAATTATATAAAAAACCAAATAATTGGATTAGGAAGGATAGAAAGAGCTTTCAAGTTATTGTTGACTTACCCTAAAAAATAGGTGATACTAACCTCTCCTTTAGTCAAAAGCAAAAAGGCCTACGGCATATCATAACCTCACAACTAGCTACCATGAATGTTTCTACTAGACAAAACCAGTCATTATCTTCAATCTTAGGTTCCTCCTTTCTTACCCAAAAATGTACCTCCATAACTGGCCTTAACTGTAAATCTGGGTTGATAGAGCCATGGGTCATATACTCTGGGGCAACTAATCATATGACAAGGTTTGCAAACCTGTTTTACTCTTATAAGCCAAGTCCTGGTAATTTAAAAGTTAAGATTGTAAATGGATCATTTGCAATAATTGTTGGTACTGGTAGTATTAGGATTAGCCCTCAAATTATTCTAAAAGATACTCTTCATGTCACAAAACTATCTTGCAATTAATTATCTGTAAGTAAGATATCTAAGTTGTATTATTCAATAATCACATTCTATTTTTACCTTTTAGGATATGAACTCGGGTATAAGGATTGGCAGTACTAGGTAATGCAAAGGTCTCTACTATTTTAAGGAAAAGTCTCACTTTGAGCAAGTTTTAACTACTGGATGTGATCTATCTCCTTCAAGAGAACAATAAATCATGCTATGGCACATTAGATTAGGCCATCCTAATTTCTCTTACTTAAAACATTTGTTTTCTTTTCTTTTTAGAAATAAAGATGATTTTCAGTGTGATACTTGTTAACTTGCTAAACATCACATATCAAATTTTCTATCACATCCTTATAAACCAACAAAATCATTCACTTTAATCTATAGTGATATATGGGGACCTTCAAATGTTTTTAATTCCACCGGAAAGAAGTGGTTTATTACCTTCATCGATGATCACACACGGATTACTTGGATTTATCTTCTAAAAGAAAAAAGTGAGGTCGAAGAAACCTTTAAACACTTCCACTCAATGATCAATAATCAATATAATGCTAAAATCCAAATTCTACGTACAGATAATGGAAAGTAATACTTTAAATCTATCCTTGAAACATATCTCTTGAATCATGGAATTAATCATCAAAGTTCTTGTGTGTATATCCCTCAACAAATTAGGGTGGCAGAAAGAAAAAACAAATACCTTCTTGAGGTAACTCGATCTATTATGATTGCTAACAATGTTCCTAAATTTTTTTTGAGAGATTCGATCCTCATTGCTTCTTATCTCATAACCAGGCTGTCTACCCGTATTCTTAACTATAAAACTCCTGTCCAAATATTCTTGTAATTCTATCTTGAGACCCAGCTCATAGGTTCCTTACCTGTCAAGGTTTTTTATTGTAAAGCCTTTGTGTATGTGCATAACGATAATAAGATTGCATCTCGGGCTATTCCTTGCATTTTTCTTGGATACTCTGCCACCCAACAAAGCTATAAATGCTATTCTTCATAAAAACACAAGTATTTTGTCTCTATTGATGTTATTTTTTTAAAAAAAAAAAACATACCTATTACCCAAAAAATTTGCTTGAGGGGGGACTGATTATGATGCTTCTTGGCAAATCAATTAGGAAATGAATCCCAGACCTATTTTTGAGACCTTGGACCCTTATGAAAAGATACCCGAACCTAATAGGTCTTTTGAGAACCTCAGTTTGCTACCCAATCTCACAACAAAACCAGAATAGACACCTGAACCAAAACAACCCTACTTGGAACTGACCCCTCACCCATTCCTCCTACTCATGGTAATTCCATTGAGGAAATTGAAACCGCCGACCAAAATGAAAAGGGTATACTTTATCAATTTTCTTGTGTTCACACACCACAACAAAATGGTGTAGTTGAACGCAAGAATCGCTATTTAACTAAGACAACTTGCACTTTGTTATTTTATCACCACGTTCTTTTTTCTTTTTGAAGTGATGCAGTTCTTACAGCCTATTACTTAATCAACTATATGCCTTCCTCTATGCTCAAAGGTCAGATCCCTCATTTTCTCATATGTTCAGGTCAGCGACTGTATCATCTCCTTCATTATGTCTTTGGTTGTGTTTATTTTGTTCATAATCATATGCTAGGTCATGATAAGCTTGCCATTAAGTCTTTTAAATGCATCTTCTTGGGATATTCTAGATTGCAAAAAGGGTACCGGTATTATTTTTTCTTAATTCATCAGTTCTTTGCATCTGCAAATGTTATATTTTTTTAGCAGTCATCTTATTACCCACTCTCTCATTTGATCAATCTATTGTTACTGATGCTCTTCCTCTTTTCTGTCTCAATTCTTCCATTGTTCCTTTGCTCGACACTACAGTTTTACCTCCACAGTCAGCTCCACCTCTCCAAGTTTATCATTGTCGTGTATGCACTCCTGCAGACCTTGTAGATGTTCTTGATGATTCAACCCTTATTTCAACTTCAAAACCTGCTTCAAACCTAACTACTACTGATGGTTTTCCTATTGCTATTTGAAAAAATATTTGCTCTTCACATAATCTTCATCATGTCTACAATTTTATGAGTTATCATCGGTTATTGTCTCCCTATTACGTCGTTGTGTCGTCTTTGTCTTCTGTCTCAATTTCTCAGACTACACAGGAAGTTCTATCTCACCTTAGGTGGCGACAAGCAATGGTTGATTAAATAACTGCATTACAGTCATGTGGCACTTGGAAATTGACATATCTGCCTCTTGGAAAGTCTCTTGTTGATTGTCATTGGGTTTATACAGTTAAAATTGTGTCTGATGATACCATTGATCGCCTTAAGGCTTGTCTAGTTGTCAAAGGTTATACACAAATTTTTGGGTTGAGTTATGGTGATGCCTTCTCTCCGGTTGCAAAAAAGGCTTCCATTCAGCTTATGTTATCCATTGCCACCATGCGACATTGGCCTCTTTTATCAACTTGATATTAAAAATGTCTTCCTTCATGGAGATTTTGAAGAGGAAATATATATGGAGCAACACTTGGATCTGTTGCTCAAGGGGAGTTTTGACTAGTATGTAGATTGCGACGGTTTATTTATGGTTTAAAGCAATCTCCCTAGGCTTGGTTCAGCTGCTTTGAGTAATGTGGTTCAATAATTTGGGATGACTCAATCGTTTTAGCAGTGTGGTTCAATAATTTGGGGTAACCCGTGGTGAGGCCGATCATTCAATTTTCATGCACACTAGTCCTCTGGCCACTGTATTTATCTAATTGTCTATGTGGATGATATAATCATCACAGGGAATGATCAAGGAGGATTTCTTAGCTCAAACAAGATCTTCTCAAGAATTTTTAAACTAAAGACCTAGGAAAGTTGAAATATTTTCTAAGATTGAGGTTGCACAATCAAGTACTAGTATTGTAATATCTTAGAGAAAGAATGTCTCAAGTCTTCTCAAAGAGACATGTATGTTAGACTGTAAATCAGTTGAAAGTCTAATAGATCTAAATGCTAAACTTTTACCTTAACAGGGAAGCCTTTATTTGATCCTGGTAGGTACTGGAGACTAATGAAAAAATTGAACTATTTCATGATCACTCAACCAAATATTTTCTTTGCAGTGAGTGTTGTAAGTCAATTCCTATAATCTCTACACACAAGTTATTGGGATGCAGTGATGCGTATTTTAATATATATCAAAGGTACTTCTGAAAAAAGACCATTGTATGAGAATTATCAACATACTCGAATAACTGAAAATGCAGACACAAGTTGGGTAGGATCCCTTTCAGATCGATGATCCACCATAGGCTATTGCGTGTTTCTCGAAGAAAATTTGGTATATTGAAAAAGTAAAAAATAAGAAATGGTGGCTAGATCTAGTACAGAAGTTGAGTATCGGGCTATAGTCCTAACCATGTGTGAACTAGTATGGATTAAGCAATTGTTTCAAGAATTATAGTTTGGAGAATTTGACAAAATGACACTCATTTGTGGCAATCAAGTTATTTTACATATGGCCTCTAATCCTGTGTTCCATGAATGGACCAAGTATATGGAAGTTTTTGCCATTTTATTAGAGAGAAGATTTTGTTAAGGACTCTTACTATAAACTTTGTTAATTCTAATGATCAGTTAACTGACATTTTCACCAAGTCTTTAAGAAGTCCACGAATAAAATATATTTTAACAAGTTTGGTGCATATGACTTATATACTTCAACTTGAGGGAAAGTGTTAGAATTAATATAAATAGATTATAAATAAATTAAAATTATGTGTTATATAGTATATCAGTTATATCTCTTGATTTAAGAGATAGTAATAACGGTCATATCTCTTGATTTAAAGATTGTAATTATGTTTGTAATTAATGTTGTATATTTTTTATATAAATATCATAGACTAATATAGGTCTTTCTCACGGACTACATTCTTACTATTCTGTTTTTCTCCTTTGTTTTACCTATTTTTACTATATATATATATATATATTGTTATATAACCTTATATGTAAATTTAACAAATACTTGATAGTATAAAAGTTTATTGGACAGATAGCTCATTTAGTATTGGGAAGTATTACTTATACAATCAGGCTTATTTTATCCTACTAGAGTTAAGGCTTTTTGGATTGCGCCTTTGATGTTCCTAGTTATTCCATCTTGCTATGAGAACCTGAGCAATAATTATTTCAGCGTGATTTCAGTTTTGTTCATTTGGTTCCTCTTTTTCCTGCATCATCTTCTTAATCTATTATTCAGGGACATAATAGAACCCCACGGAAATCAAACTCCAAAGACCCTACCCCTGATGGTCAGAGAAACATTTCTGTCAATTCCAATGGGCGAGGAAGAAGTAGTTCACCTGCATCCGTTGGATTGCGCTCAGATTATAAGTCATCACATGACGGTCTTCTTTCTAGCCTGGATCCAGTTGCTAGGAAGCTCTTTCAAGGATCTCCTTCCTATAATAGTCCAGGTAATAAAATTACTTTCCAGGTTATGATGTGAAATTTCTTTTCTGAAATTTAGCTAGTAGGTCTGTTAATGAGTTCATTGGAATTATCAAGTCAGAAATTCATGCCATAGGATACTGCATTCACCTAATTCTCACACCTGACTCAGTTTGAACATAAGCAGGATTAGTCAAACTATAATGGGGATTATTTTCCTCTTAATCACTTGGTTTTGTTGGTTCGTTTCATTTTTCCTTATTTACACTGCTTATCCAGAAGAATTAGTTCTATATTCAGGTTCTACATTAACAGAACCGAGCGCATCATCTGAGAGTGCGGAATCCTTTCAGAGGAACGGAAATGAGAATAGTGAAAACTTGTTGATCTACCCATATGAGCGTCTGAAAGTGGTTTCTAGTAACCCAATATCAGGCATCGACGCAACTAGAAGAGAGGTACCTCCTGAACTGAAGCAGCCTAGTCAGTCAGTTTTCTAAGACTTCACACCCAGTATCTTTATTTGGCTAGTTGTTGGCACTTGCCAGTTGCAGCGAAGTTTTTTTTTTTTTGGGATTAAATACAATTTTGGTTCTTTTATTTTAACAAATGATTTAATTGTGTCCCCCCATTTTAAAATGCATTAATTTGATCTTTCACGTTTTTTGAAATGTTACAATTAAATCTTTCTATTGAAAACTTGTCTGTGTATAAAATATTTTTTATGATGTGGCCGTCAAAAAATCTCACATGAACTGCTTGATTGCCAATTGAAAATAACACTTTATATCAGAACATGTAACAATTAAATAATTCATGAACCACATCATAAAAAATCATTTATACATGAACGGAGTTTATACAGACATATTTGATTGTAACGTCTCATAAAATGTAAGAGATTAAATTAGTACATTTTAAAATAGAGTAATTAAATTGAATCATTTATTAAAATAATGTTACCAAAAGTGTATTTATGCCTTTTTCTTTAATATTATAATATAGATAGACTTTCAGTTTCTTCATGCAAAATGAGTTTCCATTATATTTATTATATTGAACTGGGATATACATTTTCTGATGCACATAGGCGTATTTATCCAATGAAGAGTTCCATGAGAAATTTGGAATTACAAAAACTGCTTTTTACAAGCTCCCAAAATGGAAACAGAACAAGCTGAAGATGTCGCTTGATCTATTTTAGAGAATGTGTGCTTGTGACCAATGCCAAAAGCTGGTGTTCAGTCTCAACTATTTTCTAGTACCATAGACCGCGAGGCTTTATTTTTGAAAAACTCTTAGCGTGGTAAAAGTGTTACCTCTTGTCAGTGCGTTTCGGTATTGGAGCCTGAGTGATTGTTTTTATTAGATATTCATGTCATAACGAGTATCCTTGACCAGCTTACTACTTTCTTCCATTATTATCTAATAATATACTATGATGATGATTGTGGGTTGGGGAATGCTACAAGGACGGTAACATATTGGAAAAGAACCTATAATATTATCTTCAATAAGCTGCCCTAGTATGAAAATATTCGGTAGAGTTTATATGACTTCATTATTGTTTTTATATTAATTTCTTGAATGGGACACCTTTTTTCCAAAGAAATTAAAGGGAAAAAAAAATATTAACCCTAATATAAACAATAAATTCAGCAAGACAAGCCTTTGTTTGAAATTGTTATCTTTATTTTTTGTTTTTTATTTTTTGGTCCCAAAAAAATAGTAATTTCAAACTAACGAAATATGAAGGTTTTTTGACGGTAAGATTGCCGCTTTCTTTTATGGGTGATTCTAATGAGGTTTAACCACAAAAGGTCGGTTTGACTAAAATAAAGGACTTGCGTTCAAATTAAATCAAATTAGTTTGTTAAAGTATTGAACCTATTCCATTTTTTTTTTTTAAATGATTCAATCTAATTAAATCAAACCATTGCAAATATGTTCGGTTTGACTTAGTTTAACCAATTTTGGCTTTCTTAAATTTTTTAATTTAATTTTAATTGGTTTAAATTATAATTAATTACAATTTAATTTACAAACAAATGTATAAAAGTACCTTTTTATTTTTAGATAATAAAATTATAGAATTTTTACTTTTTTAATATGAATGCTTGTATAGCTGCTTTGACTCTACCTTACAGCCTACCATTATAAAAGAAAAAAGTAATTCATACCAAGGAAAGATTTTATGATTCAATCTACAACTCTCGCCAAAGATATGGATATGAACTCTTTTCCGTTAGTAGAAATATTTGCTCGTTTGTATTTCAACTTCAAGGGTTTCTTAATAGGGATGGTAACGGAGTTTTGTGCGAGGCTACCTGTGAGAATTGCTCTATTCAGGGGCATAGGTGAAGAAAAACTCTTCCCGCAGGAATAGGGACACGGTAAAAAAAATTTCCGTCAAATATTGAGGATAGGAATTATACTTCCCTCCACATAGGGTCCTCGTCCCTATTATAATTTTATCAAATACCCATAAATTATATATAATATGTATATTTTAATATATATTATTTACAAAACTAAAAAAAGGGAAAAAGAAACTTCATCTCTCACTTGTATTATAAGATTATTTAAAAAAAATTCTTATTTTTTTAAAACTTACAGATCTTGCAAATATTTGCTTTCTAGTCTCGAATGAGGGTAAAAAAAAATTTCTTCCATCTGGAGAGTTTGAGGCGAATCAGGATTCTCTGTTGTGGAATCCCGTATTGGATCAAAGAAAACTCAATCCAACCCAGTCCATCAAGTCAGGCGACTGGTAGAATATATCAGTCGCTCGTTACCGTGTACCAGTCGACTGTCCATTTTATCAGTCGATTGATACTTGAAATATGAACTCCAAAAGCGAACAAGGGATAGACTAATCGATTGGTCAAACCTCTACTTGCTTTTGGAATTAGGATTAGTCGACTGGTGAGCCCCAATAAAAATTTAGAAGCTAACAAGGGCTGGACCAATCGACTGGCCAAGCCTCTGCTAACTTTTAGATAGAAAACCAGTTGACTAGTTGGGGCCTGAGATAGACTCCAAAAAGTATCAGGAGCATTGGGTGTAATAACCGTAAAATTTAACGAAAAAGTCCAAAATAAAGAAAATTTAATAAAGTCCAAAGTAAAGAAAATTTTGAATAATAGAGAGAATTTTGAAAATAGAGATAAGAGTTAGTGAAAATAAATTTATTTATTACATGAATTAAAGAATTATAAAAGGAATATGAGAAGTTACGTTTTGGCGCGTAATTTTATTTTTAAATGATAGTATTTTTCTATAAATAAACATATTTTTATTTATGTAGAAATGATTATGTTTTGCTAAAATAAGTAGTCTTTTAATTAAAAGAAGTATTGTGTTGTTTAAAATAATTATACTGACTTCTAATGAATTTTTATAGTATTTTTAGAAATATTCTTTCTTTTAATATGAATAAATATATTCATTTTAAAATTTATTTTATAACGATTTTTATTAAGAAAAATTATGATTTAAGAGTTTAACTAAATATTTATGAGAATGGAAATTTTTAGAAATTTTTGAGATATTTTATGATGAAAAACGGAATTTATATGAATTTTTATAAAAGAAAATCTTATTATTAATTATTTAATAATTATTATTATATTTAAAAAAAAAGAGAGCAGAAACCATAAAACGAAACCGGGGGCGACTGCGTATCGAATTCGAAGAAAAAAAAAATGAATAGTAATAAATAGTGTATAAATAGTAACATCCAACATTTTCTTTCGATTTTGAGTACCGATTGGCTTCTGATTTCAAAACTGAAAGTGTTATTGGATTCAGGATGAAGAGTACTTCAGTTTTGACCGATCAGTTTTTCAAATCAACCGTTGAATCGCCGTAGATCAGAAGTAGAAAATCTCGGTAAAAGGTAAGTTCTGAAAAACCTTATTTAGAAACTTCTAATTAGAAATCTGACTCCGTAGATGGATTCAAAAACTAGATAAACATTAGGATATGAATTCGTTTCGTTGATTCGGTAAAATTTTTGTGACAGTGAATAGTATTTTTCGGCGGTAAATAGTAATTTCCAGCATGAATAGTGATGTTTAGAGTTTATTGAATTCTCATGTTATGTCTATGTTTTCTAGGTTGTTGAACCACCACGAGGTGAAATTCTCGTTGTTGGACTCCTAGTACGGTGAGTGGATTTTTCATACTATAGCGCATGTTTTACGAATTCGGTTTATAACTCTCTCGTATAATTTTAACTAGTTGGAATGTATGCTAAATTGTTTTACCGCTTTGAAAACCAATATGTTCCAACCATGTTAGAAATTATAAATTTCAATCCTAATTGAACCCTAGGTATGCAGGGCAAGCATCTAGACTGATAATTCTTCATTAAGCTGGATTTATAGAAATGCAAACTTAGTCATAGAAATGAACTAAGTTAGTCATGAAATGATTTGATGCATGACGAACATCTATGCGACATCTACGGACGATCTATGTTTAAAGGGAAAGTTTATGATGATAAAGATCTCTATGGGAATCCATGGATGAGACATATTTTAGAACGGAGTTTTATGCATGAAAAGAGTTAGATGGAGAATTATAGTTTTATTGTAATGTTATTAAATGTTTTACTTTAAACTCTTTGAATAGCATATTTTCAAATGTTTTCTATTGGAGGAACCCTTTTAGATCACTGTTAGCTAGCCGCAGGTAGTGCTAGCCCTGGTGCACTATGGTCATGCGGAGGCTTCGGATTAGGATATTGTGACGGGCTTATGACCGCCTAAGTCACAGAATTTAGGGTGGACTTATGTCTACGCCTACAGTGATTGTCACACCCTTGCTATGTGCTTGGGAAATTTATGGTAGACTTATGTCTACGCCTACAGTGATTGCCACACATTTGCTATGTGCTTAGGGAAGATGATAGATCTGTTAGGAAAGAACTCCAATAGACTAGTGCATTTTTCTTAAAGATTAAATATTTCTAAACAATCTCATTCATCATTGTTATTGCATAAATAACTTCATTTATTACTTACCATGCATAATTGATTTGCTTACGGTTACTGATTTAAATCTTGTTTTATCTTTTGAACATACATTTGAATTGTTTAGTTTTTCTTTCAATAAATTATAGTTAAATGCTTAATGTTTCTATTATTATCTTTACACTTTGATTTCAATTATTAAACTCATTGCGAAACACTCGTGCTTGGTTTGCCCTATTTCTGTTATAGTGTGATTTACCCATTCACTGAGATGTGATCTCACCCCTCTTCTGTTTCCTCTCCACAGATAGTCAAAGAAACTTTGATCCAGCTATAGCTTCGTAGGAGACTGAATATAGCGTTGGTGAGCCCCAGTTTGGGCAAGGCTCTTTTGTACTGATTGTCTAGTTTAGTTTATGTCTAGTGTACCTCCATGAATTTACAGGCAGGATCCTCGCTTCTTGCGTACTTTGATGTGTTATTTGGAAAACGATTTTATGTTTTACAACAATGTTTGTATTATGAGGCCATTGGCCAAGTTGAATCACGAATGTTAGATTCATGAGATATATATATATATATATACAGTATTTTTCTTATATTGGATGTGGCATATGTGGCCAGTTATATTTATTATGTACTCTGGATTGTGTGCTGGATGTTTGTATGTGCTATGCATTAGGCTTGCGGCTAGGAGGAAACCCTTATGCCGTGCCGGTCATGTGTTCCATCATTTGGGGCTGTGACATTGGGAGTTGATTGGTATGCCCCTACTTCTAGATTTGTGACCAGAGACTCGACAATCGACTAGCCATTTGACTAATTGACTGGTATCAATTCCAAAAGCTAGCAGGGGATGAACTAGTCGACTAGCCTAGCCCCTACTAGCTTTTAGAATTTAGATTTTCATAACAAATCGATTGGTAAACTTACCAGTCGACTGGTGTGGAGTTTTGACACCCATAATAGTCGACTGGTATTTAAAACAATCGACTGATTCCTCCATTCCTACATTTTTCCTTTCTTATTTGACACCAGAATCCTTAATCACTTTATCATTACTATAAAAAAACTTTCTCCTAATCATCATTTAAACTAAAATCTCAATTTTATATTTATTAATCAATCCCTAATTTCACACAATATTTTTCTACTTAGTACACATTTTTTTTCTAATTCCTGCTATTTTTATAAAACAAAACACAGCATTTTATGTTTACGTTGCGTAAAAACCATGAAGCGACAAAGGAGAGAGTGAAAAACGTGAAGTTGGTGAGCAAGCTTGTCATAGAGAAGAGGGAAGAACAGTCGGTGAAGGAAGGAAAAACAAAGCCACAGTCACACCCATGGAGTTGATAGACGAAGCGGAGCGTAGATAAATGGAGTTTCCAGAGGTTGCATTATCACAGCAACCGAAAATACATCCATCTACTAAAACCATTTTGAAGCCTGAGATAGGTATGGAGTTTGATAGTTTAGATGAAGCATGGAATTTTTAGGTGACTTATGGTGAAAATATAAGATTTAGAGTTAGAAAGCATTATTTTAACCATAGACCAAAAGATAAAATTATAACTTCCTATAAATTTGTTTGTTGTAAAGAAAGAAATAGGAAAAGTGATAAAATAAATATAAATACTATAAATCTTCGATTAGAGACTAAAACTAATTGTAGAGTAAAAATTAGGGTCACTTTGAAGAATGAAAAGTATAAGATAAATGATTTTATAGAATATCATAATCACCCCTTGCATCTTCAAGAAACAGTTCATATGTTAGCATCTCAACGTAAGTTATCTTATATTCAAGCTTATGAAATTGAGTTGGCTGAAGATGCTGGACTCCGACAAAAATTGACTTTTGATTTTATGAGTAAGGAAGCTGGAGGAAGAGCTAATCTTGGTTTTATCAGGTTAGATACAAAAAATTATATCTAAACTAAGAAGCAAAGAAGTATGGTGTATGGTGAAGTTGATTGTCTATTGCAATATTTTTAATGTCAAATGTTAGAAAATCTATCATTTTTTCATGCCTATCAAATGGATATGGAAGAACAAATAACCAATGTATTTTGAGCTGATGCAAGAATATTGATTAATTATAACTATTTCGGTTATGTAGTATCTCTTGACACAACATATAGTACTAATAATGCACACCGACCACTTGCTTTATTTTTTGAAATGAACCATTTTAGAGGAGTTGTGATTTTTGGAGCAGCCTTACTATATGACAAAATTTTTGAGTCTTTTAAATGGTTATTTGAAACCTTCTTGGAGGCACACAAGCAAAAAAAACTGCTTACTATTTTTATCGATCAAGACCGAATAATGGCAAAAGCATTACATGTAGTGATGTCAGGAATTTCTCATGGATTATGCACATGGCACTTGATGCAAAATGGCATTAAACATTTGAAAAACTTGATGAAAGATGGCTCTTACTCTTTGACTGACTTCAAAAAGTGTATGTATTGATACAAAAAGAAAGCTCAATTTGAAATGGCATGGAGTAGCATGTTGTCAAAATATGATGTTCATGAGAATTCTTGGCTCAGTTCTCTTCACAAGATAAAGGAGAAATAGGCTACTTGCCATATGAAGAAAGTTTTCACCCTTGGTATCAGAAGCACCCACCTAAGTGAAAATTTAAATTCAGACTTTAAGAGTTGTATGAACTCGAGTTTAGATGTCACTCAATTCTTCAAACACTTTGATAGAGTTGTAGAAGAGAAGCGGTACAACAAGTTGAAACATGAATCTGAGTCATAGTAAAAAGTACCTAGATTGAAAATGGAGAATTCACTTATGCTACAACAACTTGACGAAATTTATACTATCATTGTATTTAACTCGTTTCAAAAGGAGTTTGATTTATATGCAGGTGCATGTATAAAATATAGAAATGAAACAAATGCAATTTTTGAATATGTTGTTGGCATGGTCAATCAAGAGGGATCATATAGAGTTCTTTTTTATCCTATCAATATAACTGTTTCTTGTGGTTGCATGAAATTTGAAACTTCTGGTATATTGTGCTGCCATACATTAAAGGTGCTTGATGTGATGGATATTTAAAAACTTCTTAATCAGTACATTTTGAAGTGGTAGACAAAAGAAACTTTGAGTGATTTTTTCCATGACATGAGAGGGAATGAAATAGAACAAGATTTTAGGCTCGAAAGTACACAACGATTCAAACAACTGTGTCTAAAGCTTATAAGATTAGCAACAGAGGTGTGTGACTACCCAGAAGCATATCTCATGGTAAACAAAGCTGTGGATGAATTGACCAACCAAGTCACGTAGCTTCGTATACGACAAAAAAGTCCAAACTATAGCCCTGGTGCAAACATAGAATCAGATAATGAATATATTGTGTAAGCGAAGGGATTGAAGAAGAAAATTGGAATAAAGTAGTATAAACCCATTGTGATGTGAAAATACCAATGTTTAATATCAATTCAATGCAATTCAAAGGATCAATCGACTATCACTAGTACTAATGATAATCCAATACAATTAAAAGGATCAGTTCACATCAATTAAGTCAACATCTAATCACTAGTACTAATGATAATCTAATGCAATTCAAAAAAGACCAATACCAATCCAAGCAAAAATATAATGCAATTCAAAGTTTAATATCCATGTTTCATATCCATAAAATATAATACTAATGATAATGCAATTCAAAGGATCAATCCACATCAATTAAGTCAATATCCAATTACTAGTGTTAATGATAATCCAATACAATTCAAAAAAGGCAAATACCAATCCAAGTAAAAATACAATGCAATTTAAAGTTTAATATCAATGTTTTATATCCATAAAATGTAATATATTGGTTCAATACAAAGGAGACCAATACAAAATAGTATGTATTACATAGAATTGAAACAATAAAAAAAAATCTAAGTTGGATGGCCTGGTTCTTAATCCTTGACTTCTTGACAAGGCTCCTCATGCTTTATGTCTCCATCCTGTGCTTCTTGATGACTTTGCTTTGACTTTTGATCCATTGCTTCTTGATATAGTTTCTCTATGTGTCCATGTTGTACTTCTTCAAATTTGCATAGTCTTTTAGAAAAGTCAGCCATATTCTGTTTAATTCCTATTATTCTAGTGCTCAAATTTGTGAGGATGTCATCCATGCTGGTTAATTTTAAATTTGTAGTCTCAAGCATACTACATATGTGTTATAGCATGAGAGTGCTTGATCTGTGCTCCTTTAATGGTTCATTACTCTTAGTAGCTTATCTATGCACTAGCTCATCTTCATTTTTCCTTTTCTAAATCCACATATTATCTTTTTCTTTTATAAATCTCATCCTATTCATGTTATTTTCATTGAATAATTTGGAAACAATGACTTAACCATCTTTTGTATCAATACCAAAATGTTATAAGAGTCTGGTGATGGCTAATGTATAGGGTAAACCTTTTTTAACCTGTTTGTGAGCTGTGATTATAAATTTTAGCATAAAATGAGGATAATCTATCATTCTATCTTGTAATCAGAAATATACCAATACTTGCTCCAAATCACTCATGTAAGAGTAATTTCCAACCTTTGGAAGCAACATATGACAAATCATGTAAAAAATTACGTTGGTGTTAACACTCAAATCCTTTGTATATATCTTAGTGCTAAATACCCGTTCTTGTCATAAGATTCTGGAGACAACAACTTTCCTTTTATTCCATGGAATGTCAAACATGGATTCATCCAACTTACATGCATTATTATTGGGCACAAGCAAGCCAATAACTCTAGCAAAAAAAATATTTATTAAATGAAATTTTCAATCCTCTAACCTCTTAGCTAAATTCTAATTCCTCTTCGTTATATGTTAAGTTTGTAAAAAAATATCTAATTACACTAGGTAAGTATGGTGTCTCGTAGCTAAGGTATTGTTGCATTTCCTAAATTCTCACTAGAATGTTCAATTTCAATATTTCTCTAGCTAAAAAATAAAAATTGAGATACATACCCTGAACCACGATCTTGTCCATGAAATTCTTCTGGTATCATCATTCTTTATCTGTCGAGATCAATAGGAGCATAAGAGCTTGAGATTGCGTGGACCCCCAGGCTGAGATAAGCTGGGAGCTCCAACTCGTGGTCTCTTAAAAGATGTCTTCGGAGACATTTGCTAAAGAGGGTTGAATTTGGCAGAATGGGGCCAAGCAATCCTAACGACGTTTTGGGGAAATTTAGGGGATTTTTGAAAAATTTAGGTTAGTTACAGTGGATTGTAGGTGGGGGCTTTGGATTAGAGGGTTTTAATCGGTGTGTTTTGGACAAAATTTTAGAAATTAAGATATAGGTTCCAAGGATTCGAGATATGAGATTAAGAATTGCCAAGGAAAATGATGAAATTCTGAGGGATTCTGGGTTTAAAGACCCAGACCAGTCGACTGTCAGGACCTACCAGTCAACTGGTCTTCAAAAACTCCATCCTGTCAAGCGACTGTCTAGTTTACCAGTCGCCTGGTAAGAAGGTACCAATCGATTGGTTAACTAGACAGTCGACTATCGAGTCTCTGTAATCAATTCCAAAAGCTAGTAAGGGTTGAGCTAGTCAATTGGTCCATCCCCTGCTAGTTTTTGGAATTGATAACAGTCGACTGGTCAAATGGCCAATCAACTATCAAGTTTCTGGTCCCAAATCCAGAAGCAAGGGCATACCAGTCGACTCCTAATGCCCTTGATACCTTCTGGAATCCATTCTAGGCCCCAACCAGTCGACTACCCTTCTACTAGTCGACTAGTCTTCTATCCAAAAGCCATCAAGGGTTTGGTTAGTCGACTGATCCAGCCGTTGCTAGCTTCTGAATTTTTATTGGGGCTCACCAGTCGATTAGCTATTGTACCAGTCAACTGGTCCCAACTCGACTGGCTAAGCCCATGCTCGCTTCTGGAGTCCATATTTCAAGTGCCAGTCGACTGGTAAAATAGACAGTCGACTGGTATAATTCACCAGTCGCCTGACTCAATGGGCTGGGCTGAGTTGAGCTTTCTTTGATCCAATATGGGGCGTTTCAACCACAGCACGCGGTGCTATGGTTTCTCCACTGTAGAGAATCCTGGTCCGTTAGAGGCGGGGATGGAGAGTGAGAACATCCTCGATCCCTCCCTATTCCTTAATTCCATTAATAATAAGAACAAGGTCAAGGACAAAGCTAATAGCAAAGTTTGGTACATGGATTTGAGGTGATAGAATAGGAATGCCCATTCTCATTCCATTAAATTAATTGTCACAATTCATAGAATGTATATTCTTTTACACGAGGAGAAATGCATTGCCACACAAAAGTGATGGAATCAGTCAAAGGGAGTGGAATAAAATTTAAAATAACGTTTTTTTTTTATTAAATAAATAATAAAAATAAATTTTTTAAAAATAAATTAATAAAAAAATATTTGTAGAAACCATGTACAAAAACTTGACTTATTGTTTGTAAAATAATAAATAAATATTTTTTTTCAAAAAAATAAATAAATATTCTAAAAATAAATAAATAAATTAGAAAATGTTATTTATTATTGATAAATAAAATAAAATAAATAATATTTAAATTATTTTTTAAAATATTAATATTTTTAATAAAATTTTTATATTATTAATTATTTTTTTATTTATATTATTTTAAAAAAAAAATTAAATTAAAATAATAATATTTTACTAATTTTATATTTCAAGAGTATTTTTATTTTTATTTATCAGTTTTTTATTTTATTTTTATATTATTTAAAGTATATCAAACATAGAAAAATAATAAAAATTCTATTCTTTTTCATAGTATACTAAACATAATTTTTTTTATAACATTTTTTTTTACTACTAACGAAATGACACTTTAGAATATTACCTTTGCTAAAAGAAAATTATTTTTTCTTTTTGGACAGAAAGAGAAGAGTCTATTCATTTCAGCATGAATTTTTTTGAACAGAAGGAACTGCCCTTTTTTTATTTTTTTGGGACAAGGAACTCCACTATTATAAACGAATTGTGGGCGGGGTCTCGCGGTTTGTGGGCTTGAATGACTAAAGGCCATAACTAGGGCTATCAGTAGTGGGAAGAACCTATAAGCACTAAGTTACATGGAAACAAGAGTTTTAATGTACATGAATACAATTGAAATTAATTAGGAATATGAATAAATAATAGAAGTATAAATAAAGAATATATAGTTTAATAAATTAAATTGTGATTCGTAGAAAAAAAGAGATTTCAATAGACAATCAGAGGTGCTTAAAAAAGAAGAAGAGAGAAACTTCACTTTCTTAGAACTGAGATGAGGAATTGCACTACTTAGAATAGAAGTCTGTCTAGATATTTTGCTTTGTTTTCGCAAATGGGTAGTTGCGTATCTATTTGAAAAAGAAAAAATGTGTGGCTTAAGCCGATAGTGTTGGGAATGATAGTGCCTTGTGCTGAGTGTCTCACCCGTCACCAAAAGCAAACGAGAATATGCCACTTGGTCATCTAAAATGCTTCAAAGATGATGCAAAAGTTATATGAAATGGGAAGAACATTTCATACTTTGATTTTTATATTTATTTAAATAAGTCAATTTAGGCCTGATCTAAAGTAACCTCTCGGAGGAAAGAGATTGGTGGGATAGATGTTGAAAAAATGTCGTTTACGTAAAATGGACTCCACAAACTCCTTTTCACGAAAGGGACTGATACCGCCCAGTTACTACCATTCTTGAGTATTTCTCCAAATTGTTTGTATAAAAATCTGGTTTTATAAGGAGGTAATGTTGGCTACGTACCTGTTCCAGTTACCATTAAAAATAGTAGGGCTCATGATTTATTTTTATTAATTATTTTTTTAGATTTTATTAGAATATCATATTCAATTATGATTTCTTATTCTACTGGGTATGATGTAATTGTAATTTTGTTCGCATCATTTTTTGTTAAACTTACCCTTAAGTAATCATTATTTGTAATAAAATAATTAAATTTAAAAAATGAAAATTATGATATAAAGAATTTTTTTTCATGACAAACCCAGGGTTAATAGAATTTGTAGTCAAAATATTACTCTATTAAAAAATTAATATTAAATTCATCTCAATAATCAGTTTTCATAAAACATATTTTCCTAAATTAAGATTTTATCATTATAAAATATTATTATTTTAAACTATAATGTTGAAGAAAACAAAATAAAAAGAGGTTTAATTAAAATTTTGATCCGTAATCTAGTCTCTTTAGCCATTTTAGAAAAAGTCTTTCATGTCAATTATCGTACGGTTTGTTGAAGTGCCAACATGGCAAATACATATCCTAGTTAAAAACCATACTAATTCTACATGTATTTTTTTTCTCCTTAATATTTTGTTCTTATAGTTGCTGTGAATTTTTCATTTAATTAGTCCTTACATTTTATTTTTATTCTAATTTAATTTCAAAAATATGACTTTGATTCTTTTTTTCTTTTTCTTTTTATAGCCGTAAACTTTGACTCTTACTTACCACCAATTTAATGTGCGTACCATAATTATACGGAATTATAATTATAGTGATTTTAGTATTTTTCTTGTAATTATTAAACACATGAAGCTCTAAATCTCCTCTGCAAAATAAAAACAGTGAAATAAAATTATTATTTTTTAGAATTAAATCCTTTTCATTCAAAACCTTTTGTTAACGGTAACAAAACATTTTTCAAAAAAAAAAAAAAGTAAATTTCCTTCTTGTTAAAAAAAGACGGCGACATTTTTCAAAAAATAAAAAAGTATTTACCGTAATTCTCATGGTTTAACAACCAAATTTTCTTGTGAATTTATTCATACTTCTCGTTCGGTGCAACAAACATTGGGTACTGTTTCTCTTATTCTCTAAATCTCTGATCACCGGAGATGAGTCTCCGGCGAGTTCCCTTCACCTTTTTCTTCTTCCTTTACCTCTTGGTCTCTACGCAAGCCACTGACGTCAATGGCTTCCAAAAAAAAAGGCACAAAATCGATGGACCCATCAAAACTGTGATCGTCATCGTGATGGAAAATCGATCCTTCGACCACCTTTTTGGTTGGCTCAAATCAACCCGACCCGACATCGACGGTTTGACCGGCAACGAATCGAACCCAATCTCGGTCTCTGACCCGGACTTGCCGGAGGTTCCTGTCTCCGATGATTCTCTATTTGTTGATTCTGATCCGGGGCACTCATTTCAGGCGATAAGGGAACAAATATTCGGATCCAACGATAGCTCCGCGAACCCGGCTCCGATGAATGGGTTTGCTCAGCAGGCCGAGAGCATGTTTAGGGGAATGTCGAAAACCGTCATGAGCGGATTCAAACCGGAGTTTTTGCCGGTTTACACTGAATTGGCGAATGAGTTCGCCGTCTTTGATAAATGGTTCGCCTCAGTGCCTGCGTCGACCCAGCCAAACCGGTTCTACGTGCATTCGGCGACCTCACATGGCGCCATGAGCAACGTTCGGAAGGACCTGATACATGGATTTCCTCAGAAAACCATCTTCGACTCTCTGGAAGAAAGTGGCCTCTCATTTGGGATTTATTATCAGAATATCCCTGCTACCTTGTTCTTCAAGAGCTTGAGGAAGCTCAAACACGTCATCAAGTTCCATAATTACGCTTTGAAGTTCAAGTTGCATGCCAAATGGGGTAAGCTTCCGAATTACGTGGTGTTGGAGCAGCGTTACTTCGATGTGAACCTGTTTCCAGCCAATGACGACCACCCATCGCACGATGTGGCTCGAGGGCAGAAGTTCGTGAAGGAAGTTTACGAGACACTGAGAGCTAGTCCTCAGTGGAAAGAGATGGCCTTGTTGATTACATATGACGAACATGGAGGATTCTATGACCATGTGCCTACCCCTGTTTCTGGTGTACCCAATCCAGATGGTATTATTGGCCCCGACCCTTATTACTTTCGGTTCGACAGGTTGGGTGTTCGAGTCCCAACGATTCTGATCTCTCCATGGATTGAGAAGGGTACTGGTGAGTGTTGTTTTTGCCGTTCGATTTTTTGTTTGTGAGTATTGTTTACTTCTGTGCCTGTTTGTCTGTGCTCTCTGCCTTATCAATCTCTGTTTTGGTGGTTATGTGGAAGAACGAGGTATCTGGTGAATGGTTGTTTTAAGAGTCATTTGACCCCAACTTTTGCTTTACTATGTCCAGCTTTGTCGAACTCTTGTGGCTGGTTTGATGGTAATTTAGATCTTTTGGTTTGTTGCAGGTCATTTGTTATTAATCGTGTACTAGTCTTCAAAACTTAATACTGAATTGTTTGTACTTTTAAACTGATTTGCAACACATTTTTGCACAAAGTTGTACTAATGCTTAGATTTATCCGACTGCATGAATATAATCATGGTAACTTAAGGACAAAAATGTAAACGTAACTTTTTTATGTAATACACATCCTTTCTATAGTCACTGTGGGTCTAAACGGAAGTATAATATGCTTTGCTTGTGTCTTGGCAGATATAGAAGCTTTGTTGCATAAATGAATCTACTTTTGCAGTTGATGGAACTTCATGTACCATTTCCTGTTTTATTGGAAAAAAATTTGTATTTTGTATTTGACTTCAGAATGATTTACAAAATTGTAAACTGCTGTACAGCCTGTTGGAAATTTACTTTGGTTATCCTTGTCTTTAGTTCTCATTTCTCTAACTTTAGGTTTGTATGAGCCGTAAGAAACTGTTTCCTGCTTTTTTAATATTGATTGGACAGAGTGCACGTAGCCTATGGCTTGAGACTGATACAAAATTTGTAAACATTGTTAAAAGCTTTGAAGTTCACTTCTGAGTCCTAAGAGTCATGTTGACTGTCTTCGTTCCCACAAAAGGCACTCTAATATGATAACTTATAGTGCCCAACCCAAGTAAGTTTTGTTCTTTAGTCCGAAAGAGTGGAATAAAACTATCTAGTTTCTGTAGACCTGGGACATGAGAGAGATTAGTCCAGTTTAATTTCAGCTCAATGAACTTGTGCTTCTGATCTGAGTAAAGAACTCATCGTCTCACTCTTCACATGTATTTGGAAAAGGGGATCTATAACTGGTCTGTAGGCTGGATGAAATATCCTCTTTAGTGATTAAAGAATTAGTTATTTAGGCAATGACCTTACTGGATATGAGACCATAAATAACACCAACTAGTTTTTCCATAGGTTGTGCCATATTACCCAAGTTCAAGCTTTTACTTACTCTCTATTGTTTGTTTTGGTGGCCTTTTTAAGCATGCGTTGACTCGATTTTTGTTGTTGCAGTGATTCACGAACCAGATGGACCAACACCACATTCACAATTTGAACATTCTTCAATTCCTGCCACAGTAAAGAAGCTGTTCAATTTGAAATCCAATTTCTTGACTAAGAGAGATGCATGGGCTGGTACCTTTGAGAAATATTTACACCTTCGTGATACACCTCGTGATGATTGTCCAGGTTTGCATTATTTGACTTTTACACCTATTAGAGCAAGTTTGGCACCCCGTTTTATCGTAAATGTAATGCCTCTTGAACAACTGTGGGGTTTCCCAAATTCTTCTATACCTGGAGTAGAATCTGGACTCTGGTCCTTTAATTAAAGTAACCTCTGCTAGTCAAACTTATTTATGTGTCTTCATTTGGTTTGGTAGTAACAATGAACTTTAAATTTATGCCTAGAATATAGAAAATTGATCTGCCACTTTTGAAGAGCTCAAGAATATCGAGCATATTGTGTTATTATGCTGAATATCTTGAACCAGCTCCATATATTTTTAGTTTTCCTTGATCTTGGTCTTATATACTCTAGTTGTTAGGGCCTAGGAGGCTATAAAATTGATACAGACATCATTATAGTTCTAGGCTGGCATTCTTAAACGCATAGTTGTAGAAACTTTTCGTTTCCTTGTGCTTACTGCAATGAGAAATGAGTAAGTTTCCACTTTTGTCTCCGTCTTAAAGTACATTTGGAAGTATAGTGAAATGCCAATGGTAAAGATACAAAATATAGAATACAAAGCTTTCTGTCTGTCATTTTCGAATTAGAAAAGGTAGATAGAAGGGGTTAATCTTCCAGCTTTTTTCAGAAAAACTTCCAGAGGTGAAGAAATCACTAAGGCCACGGGGACCTAGAGAAGACATACAACTCTCAGAATTCCAGGTGGAGCTAATCCAGCTTGCATCACAGCTCAATGGTGACTATGTTCTCAAGACCTATCCAGATATTGGGAAAAGCATGACTGTGGGAGAAGCAAACCGGTATGCAGAAGATGCAGTGAAGAGGTTCCTGGAAGCTGGAAAGGCAGCTCTTAAAGCTGGAGCAAATGAGTCTGCCATTGTCACAATGAGGCCTTCCCTTACTAGCAGAGTTGCTGCAGGAGATCACCACAATCGTTGGAAAACCCAGTAATTCTCTCATTAACACAAGATGTAAATATTAGATCTATACCAGTCTGTAATAAAATTAGAATTATGTTTGTATCGAATATGTCGCTCAGCCCTTGTGGATCCTGAAGCACTAATCAAATTGTACCACAGTTTAATGTAATATTATATTGCTTAGACCTTTAAACAATAGGCCTTTTCAGAAATTAATAGTTTAGAGTTTTGAAAATTGTTTCTATGAGAACTGTTGAATTTGGTGAGTAGTAAGGAGAAAAGAGACGAGTGTAAATAGGATCACATAAACTGCAATATCAAATTTCTGTGTGTCTATTCATAATAATTGAACTAGTTAAAATAAAGTAGCAAATGTAATTGTTAGCAACATAAATGAGTTAGAGAAGAATTTTAGAACGTGGCTACAAGAGAGTTTAAAACGGCTGAGTAAAGTTGCAGATCGTATTAGAACAACCAAGGATGTATTTGATGATTTTAGAAATATTTTAAATGAGTTGGGTAAAATGAATTTGACAGATGAAGAGTGTTTTACTGCAGCAGACAAAATATTATCAGTGTCACATCGGTTGCATATCTTTTGGGGTGCTAATGATGCTAAACGCCTTGCATTTGTAAAATCATTGCTATAGTTGATCTTATAGAGTTTACTATTTTCTGTAACTTTGTTTTTCCGCTTGGTTTGATGTATATGTGAATGATGGCTTATTTTGGTTGGATGAAACTTATGGATGTGAATGATGACCTATTTTGATTTGAAAACCTATATATTTATGATTTGAAATGTATGTTTGATTTTAACTATTTTAGTTGGATGTAACTTTGTTCTGGTTTTTATGGTATGGCATGGCATGCAATGGGAATGAGTATATTATAACTTGAACTTGAGGTGGTTGATTTCTGTTTGTGATTTGCATTGTTTCCCTATTTAGTTCTGGTTTTTGCTGTTTATCAGGCCAAATTTGTCAAACAATGTATGTGATTAGCTATTTGATTATAATTTTTTTGGCGTTTGAAAATTTGCCAGGGTATTTGAGTATGAGTATATGTATAGGTTGATCTGGCTGGTGGAGGAAAATCTGTCAGGGCATTTGGTTTTGGTTGTATGAGTATACATATATTTTTAAGGTATTTGTTTTTTGTTTTTTAATGCATGCAATAAGAATATGTTTTTAGGACGATAAGAATTTATCAGGGGAATCTATTTTTTTATGATCTTATTATTAGGTTGATTTGATGTTTATACTTTGATTGTAATTTTGAAGGTATTACTTATTTTAATTATAACTTAATATTGAGTTTTGTAAATCAAATTTGCTTATTTTGATTTATTCGAACTCTTTTTATTGTGCATTTCTTTTTTACTTTGAATTTAATTTTGTATGTTATTTTATTGAATATATTAAAAATATGATCACATTTTTTTATAAAAAAATAAAAATAAAAAAGAAAAAGAAAAGAAAGTTTATTGGCAAATGGGTAGAGAGATAAATAAAAAATAAAAATAAATAAATTTTTACTAATATTATAGATATTATTTTGTTAATTATATATATATATATATATATATATATATATATATATATATGTGTGTGTGTGTGTGTGTGTGTGTGTGTGTGTGTGTGTATAAAGTAATCAAAATAATTGTATTAAAATTGATTTTAAATAAGTATATATACAATTTTATTATAAATATAGTGTTATTATTTTATTCCATTCTTATCCTATCTTATTATTATCTGATTTATTCCAAACACAAGATAGGATAGTTCTTATCTTATCCTGTTGCACATCAAACACAGGATAAGATATGCTATTTTATTCTATCCTATCACATTTACTTAATCTAGTCCAACCCAGATTCTCTCCCTCAAAGTAGAGCATAGATATTAATTTTGCTGATCTTGTTACAAATGTAGTCAACTCTATTAATATGGAAGCTTTAGTAAAAATATCTATAAATGGTTCACCAATCATGATATGTGCAGTAGAAAGGAGCCCCTGTCGTATCTTCTCGCCGATGCAATGACAATCAACCACAATATGTTCTATTTTTTCTCGAAACACCAGACTGGAACACCAAAGCTTCATAACCAATCTCATCCAACAAGTGCCGCACCCAAACTACTTCACAAGTAGTGTAGGCCAACATTGATTGATATTTTAATTTAGCACTCAACTTAGCAACTACATTATACTTCTTACCACTCCAAGAAATAAGATTACCTTCCACAAAGATGTAATCTCATGTCGATTGTTAATCTATCAAAGACCCTAGTTAGTCCGCATAGGGAAACCCTCTAAATCATAGTGATCATGATTTTGATATAATATAACAGGTCTTTAGGCCCTCTTCAGATATTTCAGTATATGCGTGACAGCTTCCCAATTACTAGTTCTAAGAGATGACATAAACTGACTAAGGGAAAGCAATTTCTTAGTGGGTCATTGTGAGACGATTCAATTTTTCAGCCAATCTTTGATATATTCAACATATTGAAGTGCATCCCTGTTATTAGTTGTAAGTTTCATATTGGGAACCATTAGGCTCTTGCAAGCTTGACTCCTAGCATTCGCATCTCTTTTAAGTAAATCTAAGATTTAAGAGATTTGCCAAGTTGGATACTCTTTTGGCCATTAACCAACCAACATAAATGTATGCCACCTATTGTATTTTATTAGATATTTGGACAGAGTCAACGGAAGAGAAATAATTAAAATAAAATTGAAACAAATAAAACATTTAAAACGAAATTAAAAGTATATAATCAAAGGACAAAAAAAGTACACTTTGTCAAATCTTTTATATTTATATTATTATAAAACCTTTGCAGCCAAGTTAAGCAACTTTATCTCCTCTCCAAGAAAACTTTCTATTTCAACAATTTTCTATTGATTTACTCCTTCTTTCTTTAATAGCATCCTGCCGCTTACTTCTTTATTTTGTCTTCCTTCATTTCTTTTATTCATATTTTCTAATAGAAATTTTCTTTCCAATTTTAAATAAACCCAACAAGAGAGAGGGATACCTTGAGACACTTGGGTTGTTAGTTGTATTTTAGCAAGGTTGAGCTTGGTTTACTTTGGATTGAGTTGATTGGTTAGTTCCTGAGGTATAGAACAATCGATTGTATTGTACTCGTTGTTGAGGTTGCAATACGGAGGGAGTCTTGTTGGTTTTTGAAAGGAACCAGCGGGTGAGTTTTTATGACAACATGAAGACGTGTAACGCTCCCCATCTGCAAAAAACCGCATCAAGACTCGTTTGAGGAGGGCAGTCCCCCCCCCCCCCCCTTCCTGTCTTCTATTAGAAAAACTTTCTCTTCCATTAAAAAAAAATTCCTTTTATTGAATTTTTTTTATTTTTTGAGGAAAATTTGTTATTTTTTTGTTAAAAGATATTCAGCACTAATCAACTTTAGAACATTTACATATTTTTCTCTAAATCTACAACACTTCAAGTTTTTTAAAAAAATTAATATTAAGAGTTTAATTTTCTGAAAAAATTAAAAAGTGTGTTATCTTCTTTTAAAAAATTATATTTTTTTTTAATTTAAAGCTATTGTATTTGAATAATTTTTTTTATAATATTGATTAGTAATAATTAGAAGGTATGTCATCTTGTAATCTGAATGTTATCTATTTTTCATAAATATAAATTATTTTGTAATGTTTATCTTATTTTTATTTTGTTAAAAATTTTATAAATTTAAATTTAAAATATTTTGATAAATATTATAATCTTTGAGAAATTAAAAAAAAAATAGAGAGGAACCAGCGAAGGATAGGCTTTTGATTTTCCAAATAATACATGAATTAATAATGCTCCCTAGGATGCTTTATAGATTATTTTTTAGGGAAAGTAGCATTTTGTCACCTTTTATCTTTTGATAAAATTAATTTTCTTTTTCTTTTCTTTTTTCAATTGTTGCAATGTTCACGTATTGTTTATTTTCAATTTCACTGTTGACTTTAACTTACGGAGGCGTGAAATTATCAAAAGTTTCTTGTAATTTTTTTAAAAAAAACTCATTCCATTTTTTTAATCAAACGGTAGGTTAACACGTGGGGGGAAAAATTTCCCCCTGAAAACTTGAGCCTCTCCTCCAATTACAAGTTGAGTAAGATCCCAGCTGCATGACCAACCAAGCACTTGCCCTAAGAAAACACGAGTAGCGTGACTAAGCACCAATAACCACCACGAACACAGACCGTGCAAACCGTGTCGTAAGCGATAGAGCAGCTTGTAAAGCAAGTAATTCATCTTTCTCTCCTACTATAGTGTTGGCTTTCTGTTCTGTTCTACCAATATGATGAGGAATGCTTGATGAGCAGATTGGATTTAAGAATTTTAATTAGCAATTCTAACATTACAAATTGTTGAAATAGTTTACATACGTTATAAATTGTTTATAAATAACTGCTTTCAATAATTGTTATATTTACAACAAATTGATAAGATATGCTAATATTACAAATTGACTGTACCAATGTCTTTTTAAGTTTTTAACACTTTTCAAGACATGTGCATGTATAAAATTTGTTAGAATTAAGTAAATTTTATTGATAAATCGACATATAAGATAGAGTTGAATAACAATTTTTTAATCTTTATAACTAAATAAATTTATTACCACAAGTAATTGTTTTCATACAAAAGACTGACTTTTATAAAGTTAAGATAATGATATGAAAAATACAATTCTATCAACACACTTCTCTGCCATGGCATAATCATGGTGGGACTACCATAAATTATCGCAGTGGCAAGTAAAATAACATTTCATCAACAGCCTATAATTTTATACAAAAAAAAAAAAAAAATGAGACGAGAGACTTGATAAATAAATAAATTAGCAAATTGCCCCAAAACCCTTCCTCCTCTCTCTCCTCAATTCTCATCCCCCTCGATCCATCTGTCTCATCGGTTCGCTGGTAAGAAACATCCTCAATAATCCAGAGCTAGAATGTGAGAATTAGTGTCTTTCACCCTTATTTTGATAATGTAAAATGGATTCTAGTTATTCCAATTTGTTCGTTTAGTACCTGAAAATCATCGGTGCTATGGAAGGGCTTTTAAGCTTAGCGAGTTTCAGCATACTAGTAGGTGGGAGTAGGGGATTCTTCTGCCATTGAATTCCCAGTAATAGAAGATGAGAATAGATAGAAGGCACGAAGCAAGGATTGCTATTAGGATTTGGGCTCCTTTTATGCGGTTCTTTTACATTAACCTTTCACTTGGTTGTCTTCTCCCTACGAATTTAATCTACAAACTAATTACACCAATTTATTTTTCTTAGAACTTTTCAAAATATTTTTTATTGAATGAGTATATGACTTAATAGTATGTTAAGATCTGGTTTTATTAATTATAAGATATTGGATTGTATTTATTTTTATTTAAATAAGGATATATCTTGAAACTTTTATTTTAAAAAATAATTATTAATTAATTTAATACATATTTTATATAAGGATATTTTTGTCAAAATAACATAATTGTTATCATATTTATTATTTAACAAAGATATAATTATGTTATACAAAATTGACGCAAAAAATATATGATAATATAAGAGTATATAATAAGAATTTTTATAAAATAACTTACAAATAGAGAAAAAAGTAAAAAAGAGATAAGAGAGTGAATCATTGATTTTATTCATATATGATAGGGTATTTATACAAGTAAGTGGGAGAGTCATAAGTTATATTTGATAAAAATAGCTTACAAGTTAACTTAAAGTTTATAAATTAGTTAAAAATTTATAAATTATACGCTACTTAAAGTAGGGTATAGAGTATGTTTGGCAAATCAAATAAACTAACTTATAGCTTATTTGACTAGCTTATAAGTTTATTTGACTAAATTAGAAGTGTTTGGTAAATAAACTTATTTGAGTAGCTTATAGCTTTTTATCATACACTACTTCAAGTAGCATATAGCTTTTAGATGATAATTTTTATAATTTTTTTTATCCTTATTATTTTATTCAAATTCTAACACTATCATATTCACAAGATAACATTATTTTTACTATACTCGAGCAACATTCAAATTACATACCCCATGATGAATTTTTAGATATTGTTGATAGTGACACAAAGAATAAAAATTTAGAGGCATCTACTGAGATAAAAAAGATTCGCAATAATATTGCTAATTTATTGTGGGACTTTAGATGATATATTTATTTTGTATTTTTTGAGATTATATAATAAAATATAATTACTAACAAAAAATGATAAATTTTACATAAGTATATCTTTTTATGTCATTTTACATTTATCAGCTAATTCAATAACTAATTTTATCAAACACTTCTAATTCAATAAATTAACTTAACAGCTTTCAGCTTTCAGTTAAAAATTAACTTTTCAGTTTTCAGCTAACTTATCAGCTATTTTTGCCAAACATAGTAATAGTTTATAAACTTTTAATTAATTTAAATTATTCAAATAAACTCGTTTATCAAACACCTCTAATTTAGTCAAATAAATTTATAAATTAGTCAAACACACTCATAATAGTGATATACAACCATAAGATAACACTCTCTAATGATATAATTATCCTTTAGATAATTATTGAAGATAATATCTTATCAGATATGATAATTGAAATATCGGAATGATAGACATCCACACAAGATATTCATAACACTCCCCCTTGAATGTTCATCCCTTAAGAATGTGTCTGGTTAAAAATTTTACTAGTAAAAACCCCATGAGACAAAAACTTAGTGAAGAAAAAAGAGTACATCATTTTTCTTTTAAAATGCTATCAAATAAGTATATATATGACAACATCATTTTATATTATTAAGTCTTTAAACTCCAATATTATACATCAGATTCTCGAATGTTGTAGTAGGAAGTACCTCGGTAAACAAATCTGTCAAATTATCATTTGAACGAATTTGTTGAATATCCACATATCGTGTAGGAGAATAACTATATCTTGCTAATAAATTAACAAAAAATGATATATCAAGTCGGGTATGACTAGCAAGATACATCAATGCCCCCAATTGTACGAAGATATGGTACTTCAGGATCAAGTAGTTCTTTATCATTTTCACAAGGTCTGAAAAAAAATTTATTCACATCAAATGACCTCACAACCATTGGAGTACATAAGTTGTACACTGGTCACATAAGTTTCTTAATTTACAAAGATGTTGTTATTTAAATATTCAATTTTTAATTCAAGGAAAAACTTTATTTTTTCAAGATCCCTCATTTCAAATTAGTTCTTTAAGAAATTAACAGCTTTTTAGAGCTTTTCAAGAGTTTTAATAATATTCAAATCATCAACATAAACAGCAATTATGACAAATTCACTTTCAAATCTTTCTATAGAGATACATGGACAAATTGAGTCATTTCTATACCCTTCTTACAATAGGTATTCATTAAGGCAATTATACTATATACGCCCATATTGTTTTAAGCCATAAAGTGATTTCTTCAATTTGTTTAAGTAATCTATTTGAGAACTTGAATTGTATGCTTCAGGCAACTTAAATCCTTCAGAGAGTTTTATATATATGTCATTATCAAGTGATCTATATAAATAGGCTGTAACAACATCTATTAGACGCAAATTGAGTTTTTCACGTACTGCCAGACTAATTTAAATATTGACAAATAGTTGTATCCACCACAGGTGAGTATATTTTCTCAAAATAAATTTCAGGTCTTTGCAAAAATCCTTGGACAACAAGTCTTGTCTTATATCTCACAATTTCATTTTCACTCAAAAATCCATTTATATCCAACTAGTTTAATGTAATAACCGTAAAATTTAACGAAAAATTCCAATTAAAGGAAATGTAGAATAAAAAAAGAGAATTTTGACAATAGAGATAAGAACCAGTGAAAATATGTATATTTATTACATGGATTAAAGAATTACAAAAGAAATATGAGAATTTATATTTTGACGCGCTAATAGCAAAAATATTATTATTTATGTAGAAATAATTATGATTGGTTAAAAGTAAGTGGACTTTTAAGTAAAAAAAAATACTGTGTTGCTTAAAATAATTATGTCGGCCTCTATTGAATTTTTATAGTATTTTTAGAAATATTCTTTCTTTTAATATGAATAAAGATATTTGTTTTGAAATTTGTTTTAATATGATTTTTATCAAGAAAAATCATGATTTAAGAGTTTAACTAAAGGTTTAGGAGAAAGGAAATTTTTAGAAATTTTTGGGATATTTTATGATGAAAAATGGAATTTATATGAATTTTTATAAAAGAAAATCTTATTATTAATTATTTAATAATTATTATAATATTAAAAAAAAAAAAGAGCAGCCGTATGTTAAAATGAAACCGGGATAGCGAAATATCGAAAAGGAAAAAAAAACGGAAAGATATATAGTAATGAATAGTGAGTGAATAGTAATATCAAAATTTATCTTTCGATTTGGAGTGCTTAAGGGCTTCTGATACCAAAACTGAAAGTGTTATTGGATTCACGATGAAGAGTACTTCAGTTTTGACCGATCAGTTTTTCAAATCAATCGTTGAATCACCGTAGATCTGAAGTAGAAAATCTCGGTAAAAGGTAAGTTCTGAAAAACCTTACTTATGGACTTCTAATTAGAAATCTGACTCCGTAGATGGATTCAGAAACTAGATAAATATTAGGATATGAATTTGTTTTGTTGATTCAATAAAAATTTTGTGACAGTGAATAGTATTTTCCAACGATGAATAGTGGCAGTGAATAGTATTTTCTGGCGGTGAATAGTAACCAAGCTCATTTAAGGTTTTTGGACCTTTCGGACTCGATTCTGGGGTCTGTTTTACCAAATTCAGACCAGGAACTAGGATTTTAGGGCTGTCCAATCCGGAGCCCTTACCGGTGAGTGGGTTTTCATACTATAGCGCATGTTTTATTTTCTCTCTCGTATGATTTTAACTAGTTGGAATGTATGCTAAATTTTTTTACTGCTTTGAAAACCAATATGTTCCAACCATGTTAGAAATTATAAATTTAAATCCTAGTTGAACTCTAGGTATGTAGGGCAAGCATCTAGGCTGATAATTCTCCATTTGAGCTAAATTTATAGAAATGCGAACTTAATCATAGAAATGAACTAAGTTAGCCATGAAATGATTTGATGCATGATGAGCATCTATGTGACGTCTACGGACGATCTATGTTTAAAAGGGAAAGTTTATGATTATAAAGGTCTCCATGGGAATTCATGGATGAGATATATTTTAGAACGAAATTTTATGCATGAAATGAGCTAGATGGAGAATTATAACTTTATTGTAAAGTTATTGAAATGTTTTACTTTAAACTCTTTGAATAGCATATTTCAAATGTTTTTTATTGGAGGGACCCTTTTAGATCACTGTTAGCTAGCCGCAGGTAGTGCTAGCCCTGGTGCACCATGATCATGTTAAAGCTTCGGCCTAGGATACTGTGACGGGCATATAACTGCCTAAGACACATGGATTTAGGGTAGACTTATGTCTATGCCTACAGTGATTGCCATACCCATTGCTATGTGCTTGGAAAATTTAGGGTAGACTTATGTCTATGCCTACAGTGATTGTCATACCCATTGTTATGTGCTTGGGGAAATTTAGGGTGGGCTTATGTCTACGCCTACAGTGATTACCCCTCCCTTGCTATGTGCTTGGGGAAGATGATGATCTGTCAGGAAAGAACTCCAATAAACTACTGCATTTTTCTTAAAGATTAAATATTTCTAAACAATCTCATTCATCATTGTTATTGCATAAATAACTTCATTTATTACTTACCATGCATAATTGATTTGCTCTCCTGTTACTGATTTAATCATGTTTTATCTTTTGAACATACATTTGAACTGTTTAGTTTTTCTTTCAATAAATTATGGTTAAATGCTTAATATTTCTATTATTAGTTTTACACTTTGATTTCAATTATTAAACTTATTGCGAAACATTCGTGCTTGGTTTGCCCTGTTTCTGTTATAGTGTGATTTATCCATTCACTGAGATGTGGTAATCTCACCCCTCTTCTGTTTCCTCCCCACAGAGAGTCAGAGAAACTTTGATCCAGCTACAACTCCGTAGGAGGCTGAATATAGCATTGGTGAGTCCCATTTTAGACAAGGCTCCGTTGTACTGGTTGTATAGTTTAGTTTATGTCTAGTGTATCTCCATGAACTTACAGGCAGGATTCTCGCTTCTTGTGTACTTTGATGTGTTGTTTGGAAAACTGTTTTATGTTTTACAACTATGTTTGTATTATGAGGCCTTGGGTCAAGTTGAATCACATGAATATTATGAGGCCATGGGCCAAGTTGAATCACAGATGTTGGATTCATGAGATATATATATATATATATATATATATATATATATATATATATATATATATATATATACACACATATAAACAATATTTTCTAATATTGGATGTGGCATATGTGGCCAATTATATTTATTATGTATTCTGGATTGTGTGCTGGATGTTTATGCATGCTATGTGTTAGGCTTGCGGCTAGGGGGAAACCCTTATGCCGTGCCGGTCATGTGTTCCATCATTTGGGGCCGTGACAATATGGTATCAGAGCCGAGGTTGAAAAGCCGAGTCCTGGGAACTCTCACACGTGAACGATGTGGCGAAGCGTGGCTTTCCGCCCAGGAGCTGCAGTATGGGATGCAGTGCTTTGATAGGTACCCTTGTTGCCACCAGAAGAAAGTGACAATATGGTATCAGAGCATTAGGTTTCCCTGTGTTCATGGAGTAACGGACCTTTAGGTAGGACTTTGAGTATGGGTATGAATCCGGACATGCTTATACTCACGGTGCTGCTAAAGGGGTTCGATAAGATGTTGTTCTTTTGTTCAAGTATGTCAGTTTATAGTATGCTATGTTGGCATGTTTAAGTGACGGTTGGGCTATCTCTGTTTTATAGCGAGATGCGTCTTAAAGAATTTAAGAAATTGAGACAGATACCAAATATGATGGTTTCTGAATGTGACATTATGATGGTTTCTGAATGTGACATCTGTTGTACTCGGTTGTCTAGATATGGTAGATTGTGATGTGATATTGAGAATGAATTTATTGGCATTATGTCATGTCATTTTGAAATGTCACTAGAAGGTGATTAAATTCAATATTCTTGGAGAATTTTCTCTCTTGATACAAAGAAAATCTTAGTTAGATACCCAGTAACCTAATCTATGCTTTAGCAGTCCATAAGTGATTACAAAAAGGTACCAAGGATAGTTGGTAGTAGTGAGAGATGCTGATATAAAGTATACCACTGTAAATCAAGTTCCAGTGATTAGAGAATTTTCTAATATAATTCCTGAAGAATTGCCAGGATTACCCCGAAATAATAAATAGAATTTGGTATTGATTTATTTCCTAACCAGCGTCTATATTTCCATATAGAATGGCACCCACTGAACTTAAAGAACTGAAAAAGAAGTAGTTACAAGACATGTTAGACAAGGGATTTAAAAGCCCTAGAAATTTTACTTGGAGTGCTCCAGTTCTATTTGTGAAAAAAAAAGATGGATCACTATGACTATACATAGATTAAAGACAATTGAATAAAGTGACAATGTGGAATAAATACTCATTACCTCATATAGATGATCTATTTGATCAGTTAGAAAGTGCTCAACATTTTCTTTTTAAAAAATAAAATTTAACTTGATTTGATATTTAGATATCATCAATTAAGGATAAGATAAGAGGATATTAAAAAAAAATTTGTTTTCAGGATTCGGCATGAACATTATAAGTTTATAGTTATGTCATTTGGATTGACAAATGCCCCACCTACATTCATAGAGTTAATGAATAAGTAATTAAGCCATCCCTAAATCAAGTTGTTATTATATTTATTAGAATATTTTAAGAGTTCAGAGGATCATAAGCAATATTTAAAGATAGTATTACAAACTCCAAGGGAATATCATCTATATGCTAAGTTCTCAAAATATGAATTTTGACTTAGTAATAGTACTTTCTTAAGGTATGTGGCTAGCAGGATGGTATTCAAATAGACCCTAAGAAAATAAAAGTGGAACAGCAATGGCTACGTTCTACTACAATTACAGATGCAGATCCAAATCCAATTTGCGCTTTCTGCGGTTGTCTGTCGTCCATTCTATTTGAGCAATAGTTGGATCAGGTACATGAACATATGCTTGTAAGGTATCAATCAACTCCTCAGCATTTGAAGCCGAGATGAGAATTTATCGTGCTGAGTGTGGGATAAACTTCTGTTCCACAGTTTGATCTAGAAAAGACAACAAACCATCAAAGAAGTGATTAACATTTAACAAACCTATCGGTTTGTAATGCATATTCAGTTGTGCCCAAGAGACTATTTGGAAAATCTCCTCTAAAGTACCAAAACCACCTGGTAAGGAAATGAAGGCGTCAGCATTGCTCATCATTCTAGCCATGCGTTTATGGATGGAAGCTACTCTATATTTTTTCCCAATTGTTTTCCCTATGTTGCTAGATGCAGCTAGAGCTGTAGGAATAATACCTAGAAATTGGCATCCTCCTACATGTGCAGCTATAGCCACACACCCCATTAACCCACAGTTACCTCCACCATAGACTAGATGAATTTTTCTTCTGACCAGCACCATACCCAGATTTTGTGCTGCTTTCACATATTCCCCATCTTTTCCAGGACTGGAACCACAAAAGACACAGATATTTCGAAACTGACGGAATGCGGTTCCCTCCATAATTTCTATCACCTTAACTTTGAGTATGAAGATAAAGATACTAATATAAGCATTTATAGAACTCGGAGAAGGGAATATTTATAATAGCTATGCGAATAGGCCAGATATTACTAGAATAGCTATGTGAGTGATTGGTGGATATCAGCTAAATTAAAGGTAAAAAAAACGGCAAGCATGTATATGTACAGTAGTTATGACTGTGACCCATATTAAACACATAAAGAGCATAAGATAAGATATCACTAGAAATCTGTCTTTTTCTTGTTGTCTTTGATGGAGCATTGATGTCTTGAAAGGTTGTAGGTGATAGCCGTCATTGTAAAAAGAAAAAAAAATGAAAATGAAAACCAATTAATTGTTAAAAAGGAACAATCAAATGGTTTATTTTGTTTTCTCAATGTTTTTACCAGTCGACTATTGGTTTATAAGTTGACTAGCTATTTTGAGAAATTTTAATTTGGACTGGTTATTTACAGTTGATTGATTATATATTTTGAAGCAACCAACTGCATCCTACCAGTTAACTATGTGCTTTTGTTATTCACAGACTTTATAGGCTCAGAAATATTTCTTTTCCATATGATATGCTTCCGCCGAATAACAATATCTTTGAATTAAATTTTGGCACATATATTCAAAATTTGTGGCCACCGATTGCGGCCACCGATTTTCGTCGAAATAGCAGCTAGATTTTGTTTACAGATTTTCAAGAATTACGGCCACCGATTTTAATGCTTTTCAATGTTTGTCCAAATTTTTGACTTTCTATTTTGGCACCATTCTCTATTATGCTTTTCGTCTGTTTCACTGCATTCTCCCTCATTAATGGTTGGCATTAAATGCAAGGTTGTTTTCCCTCATTGCAAGGAAAGATAATTTCTAATCTTTGGAACTCAGTTATTATGGTGTTCAACTTATTAGTAGATTAAAGTAATAGAGATTTTGAAAAGAATAGATGGATGATGATGTAATGGTGCTTTGACGAATGTATCAAAGAAGTTAACGGTGTTGAAGTTTTTTAGGAGTAAAGTATGGAAAGTAAGATTTAAGCTAATCTCGAAATTTTTAATTTGAAAACATGGAGAATATTTTGAGAATCATCTCTAAAAATAATGTAAGTGATTAAGATATTTGTGTTAAGGATTTATACCTTGCTAAATTGAGACTAATATCTAGAATGTAAATTATGGTGAGATTGGAAATTCACGTATGAATAATTGTTGAGAAAGGAAATTTCAGAAGAAGTCATAGATTGTGAATATGGATGACCCGAGGTAATAAAGATATATTGAGATAAAAAAAAATAGTACTAGTATAATGGTAAAAAAAAGATACAAGTGAAATTTTTCATTGGCGGGTATGTTGGCAAGTACGAATAGAATATATTATCTCAAGAGAATTAGTCAGGAAGTCTAAAGATCTTTATTAGATTATAGTATGACTGATACTAAATTTAAATAATGTGTTTATACATTAGAAGTTATGCTTTAAGTATCTTTATATTATTGTGGTGAAAGTTTGGAGAAATTAATTGTCCTTAGTTGAACTTGCTTATAGCAGTAATTATCATGCCAATATAGAATGGCAATCATTTGAAGTTTTACATGAACATCATAGGTTTCTTAATATGTGAGTGAATTGAGAAAAGTTAAACTTTGGAAATCTAATTTGGAATAACATGCAATAGATAGCATATGAATTATTAAATTGATGATGCTAGTTTGGAGAGCATGCTACAGGCATATTTTTTTTTTGAGATTGGTAGGAGATTTCTTAGCAGAATTTGTCTATAATAAAATGATATTAGAAGATTTAAACCTTATGTAAGAGGTGTTACAAATGTTCTGTTAAATGACTCAGTGGAGCTATATTTATTATAAGATGTCATTGATAAAGTGAAATTGATTAGAAAAAGAATACTGGAAACTCAATACAAGTCAAAAGTTTACAAGGACTATGAATGTTAAGCACTAGGAATTTTCAGTTGGTGATCATATATTCTTTAATGACTCACCAATGAAAGAGGTAATGAGATTTGGAAAGAAAGAGAAGTTACCCTCTCGGTATATAGAATTATTTGAATTCTTAATATGATCGGTTCAGTGGCTTATTGTTTAGTTTTACCACCTGCATTGGATATCCAGTTTTTCATGTGTTTATACTACGAAAATATTTACCGGATTCTACACGTTATACAGTGTCCATAGATTCAGTTACAGAAAGATTTAACCCATGAGGAATAACCAGTAGCAATAGTGGTCAGACAAGTAAAGAAGTTACGGTTAAAATAAATACCTATAGTAAAGGTGATATGGAAAAATCACTCTTTTGAGGAAACTACTTGGGAAAGAGAGGAGGATATACGCGCTAGATATCTATATTTATTTGAACAATGAGATTAGTATTTATCTGCAACTATGGTGATGAAATTCGGGAACCGAATTTCTTTAAGGGGAGAAGAATGTAATAACCGTAAAATTTAACGAAAAATTCCAATTAAAGGAAATGTAGAATAAAAAAAGAGAATTTTGACAATAGAGATAAGAACCAGTGAAAATATGTATATTTATTACATGGATTAAAGAATTACAAAAGAAATATGAGAATTTATATTTTGGCGCGCTATTAGCAAAAATATTATTATTTATGTAGAAATAATTATGATTTGTTAAAAGTAAGTGGACTTTTAAGTAAAAAAAAATACTGTGTTGCTTAAAATAATTATGTCGGCCTCTATTGAATTTTTATGGTATTTTTAGAAATATTCTTTCTTTTAATATGAATAAAGATATTTGTTTTGAAATTTGTTTTAATATGATTTTTATAAAGAAAAATCATGATTTAAGAGTTTAACTAAAGGTTTAGGAGAAAGGAAACTTTTAAAAATTTTTGGGATATTTTATGATGAAAAATGGAATTTATATGAATTTTTATAAAAGAAAATCTTATTATTAATTATTTAATAATTATTATAATATTAAAAAAAAAAAGAGCAGCCGTATGTTAAAATGAAACCGGGGCAGCGAAATATTGAAAAGGAAAAAAAAACGGAAAGATGTATAGTAATGAATAGTGAGTGAATAGTAATCTCAAAATTTATCTTTCGACTTGGAGTGCTTAAGGGCTTCCGATACCAAAACTGAAAGTGTTATTGGATTCACGACGAAGAGTACTCCAGTTTTGACCGATCAATTTTTCAAATCAACCGTTGAATCACTGTAGATCTGAAGTAGAAAATTTCGGTAAAAGGTAAGTTCTGAAAAACCTTACTTAGGGACTTCTAATTAGAAATCTGATTCCGTAGATGGATTCAGAAACTAGATAAATATTAGGATATGAATTTGTTTTGTTGATTCGATAAAAATTTTGTGACAGTGAATAGTATTTTCCGGCGGTGAATAGTAACCAAGCTCATTTAAGGTTTTTGGACCTTTCGGACTCGATTCTGGGGTCTGTTTTACCAAATTCAGACCAGGAACTAGGATTTTAGGGCTGTCCAATCTAGAGCCCTTACCGGTGAGTGGATTTTTCATACTATAGCGCATGTTTTATTTTCTCTCTCGTATGATTTTAACTAGTTGGAATGTATGCTAAATTTTTTTACTGCTTTGAAAACCAATATGTTCCAACCATGTTAGAAATTATAAATTTAAATCCTAGTTGAACTCTAGGTATGCAGGGCAAGCATCTAGGCTGATAATTCTCCATTTGAGCTAGATTTATAGAAATGCGAACTTAAGCATAGAAATGAACTAAGTTAGCCATGAAATGATTTGATGCATGATGAGCATCTATGTGACGTCTACGGACGATCTATGTTTAAAAGGGAAAGTTTATGATTATAAAGGTCTCCATGGGAATTCATAGATGAGATATATTTTAGAACGAAATTTTATGCATGAAAAGAGCTAGATGGAGAATTATAGCTTTATTGTAAAGTTATTGAAATGTTTTACTTTAAACTCTTTGAATAGCATATTTCAAATGTTTTCTATTGGAGGGACCCTTTTAGATCACTGTTAGCTAGCCGCAGGTAGTGCTAGCCCTGGTGCACCATGATCATGTTAAAGTTTCGGCCTAGGATACTGTGACGGGCATATGACTGCCTAAGACACATGGATTTATGGTAGACTTATGTCTATGCCTACAGTGATTGCCATACCCATTGCTATGTGCTTGGAAAATTTAGGGTAGACTTATGTCTATGCCTACAGTGATTGCCATACCCATTGCTATGTGCTTGGGGAAATTTAGGGTGGACTTATGTCTACGCCTACAGTGATTACCCCTCCCTTGCTATGTGCTTGGGGAAGATGATGATCTGTCAGGAAAGAACTCCAATAAACTACTGCATTTTTCTTAAAGATTAAATATTTCTAAACAATCTCATTCATCATTGTTATTGCATAAATAACTTCATTTATTACTTACCATGCATAATTGATTTGCTCTCCTGTTACTGATTTAATCATGTTTTATCTTTTGAACATACATTTGAACTGTTTAGTTTTTCTTTCAATAAATTATGGTTAAATGCTTAATATTTCTATTATTAGTTTTACACTTTGATTTCAATTATTAAACTTATTGCGAAACATTCGTGCTTGGTTTGCCCTGTTTCTGTTATAGTGTGATTTATCCATTCACTGAGATGTGGTAATCTCACCCCTCTTCTGTTTCCTCCCCACATAGAGTCAGAGAAACTTTGATCCAGCTACAATTCCGTAGGAGGCTGAATATAGCATTGGTGAGCCCCAGTTTAGACAAGGCTCCGTTGTACTGGTTGTATAGTTTAGTTTATGTCTAGTGTATCTCCATGAACTTACAGGCAGGATTCTCGCTTCTTGGGTACTTTGATGTGTTGTTTGGAAAACAGTTTTATGTTTTACAACTATGTTTGTATTATGAGGCCTTAGGTCAAGTTGAATCACATGAATATTATGAGGCCATGGGCCAAGTTGAATCACAGATGTTGGATTCATGAGATATATATATATATATATATATATATATATATACATATAAACAATATTTTCTGATATTGGATGTGGCATATGTGGCCAATTATATTTATTATGTATTCTGGATTGTGTGCTGGATGTTTGTGCATGCTATGTGTTAGGCTTGCGGCTAGGGGAAACCCTTATGTCGTGCCGGTCATGTGTTCCATCATTTGGGGCTGTGACATTTAACATCTTCAAGTGTATGGACTACAGGTTCAAAACTTTTCGCTTTTCAAACGATTTTAACTCTATTTTAATTGTATCTTTCCATTTTTGGCCAATCATTTCTTTGTCTGCATTCCTGAACAAGCTTTAGTTCATGATCCTTATTTTCATTTAAAACATTGCGCTCTATATTATATACAAAATTATTGTCAACGTTGAACTTTTGTCGGTTCCATCATATTCTATTATGACATAATTAATTGAAATATCTTTATTTTCACAAATTTTAGGTACATAAGTTTCTTCTGTAACTAAAATATTAATTATATTTTGGGACTTTTCTGGATACTCTTCTGCAGTTGCTAAATCTTCAATTTGACTATCTTGATTCTTAACTCCTTTTCCTTTTTCGAGGATTTTTATCATTGGAACCAATGGCCTATCACGCTTCATATGGGTCTCGAGCTTATTTGTAATAGTGGATTATGCAACAGGGACATCAATTTTAATCAGAGCATTGACAGTTGGTATTAGTAACTCTTTTTTTGTCAATAAATGCGTCTGTCAATTGGTTGGCTAAATTTTGCAAATGAATTATTATTTAAACTTTCAGTTCACATTATTTTGTACGAGGATCAAGATGAATTAGTGATAATTTATGCCAACTAATTTCTTTTTTTCAGCTGCTTATTTTCTCCCCCTAATATTGGAAAAACTAATTTATCAACATGACAATCAATCAACTGAGCTATGAATAGCTCTTCTGTTAATGTTTCAAAATACTTTATTATAGAAGGAGATTCATATCCAACATATATTTCTAACCTTCTTTGATGATTCATCTTAGTGCGTTGTGGTGGAGTAGTAGGGACATATACGGTACATCCAAAATTCTTAAATGAAAAATATTTTGTTCCTGACCAAAAATAATTTATAATGGTGAGTATTCATAATAACTTGTTAGCTTTATGCGATATAATAATGCATCATGCAAGATTCCATGTCCTCAAGTGGATATTGAAATTACAATTAATAAATAATTATGCAGTACTATTTTGTATATGAACATGTACTACAGGATGTTCACCATCAATCCCAATAGACATACAATACTCATTCACCAGTATTGTCAAAGCATAATTTCTTGATTGAAAAATCAAGAAAATATACTTATAATTTAATCAATTGCACAAGTAATTTTGCAAACGCCAAGTTGCAAAATAATAACAAGTACACATGTGACCATCTAGTCGATGCATCGATTAAAACATAAAATAGCTAAATGGTTCACATGGTGGGTGTATTGGCCCACAAATATCGCATTGTATTCTTTCTAAAATGTAAGAAATTCATTCCCAATTTTGACTAGTGATACTCGAATAATCAATTTTCCTTAGAAGCAAGTAGGATATGAAAAATTATTCGATTGAAGAATTTGCTGACTCTTCAATGAATGTCCACTTGAATATACAATTATTTTTCGCATCATAATTCATCCGAGATGACCTAACCAATCATGCTAAATAACAAAGTTATTATAATTTGCAAACTTCTGGTTTATAATAGCATATATTTCAATTTTATGTATAATACAATCCATAAGAGAATGTAGAAAACTTTTTCAATATGCATTTGTTACCTAAGGTTGTACTTGTGATATGAAAATATTCAATATTTTATTTATTTATTGTCTCAATGTAATATCTATTTCGACGGATATCTTTGAAACTTAATAAGTTTCTAAAAGACTTACAAGAGTATAAAACTCTGTCAATGTGCAATTTCGTTCCTCTAAATAACATTACACTAGCTCTTTCAGAGTTTTTTTTTATTAACTTTGTACTACTAGATATAGTACTAAAATTGACTTCTTGCATTACTAATTGTGAGAAATATTTTTTTTATTGAAAAGAAAACAAGAATAGTTAATATGAGAAAAAAATACATAAAATATGTTTAAAAATAACAACCTCAAAGGAAAAATTGTACTAAAGAAAAAAAATACCCTAAAATTTAATGTCATAAAAATTATACAAAGAACTTATTTTTGAACACTATTATCACCAATTAAATAATTAATTTTTCCATCAAGATTAGTAAAAAAATATGTAACATCTAAATGAGTTATGTCAATCATAGCCATCGTTGAGACTGTCTTCCTTAAAGAAATTGGTTCCTATTTTTTTTTCAATAGATTTTTGATAAAGATCAATAAGATGCTTTGGCGTACAACAGGTACGTGACTAATGTCCTTTGCCACCACAGCGATAACATGTGTTTTTAATATGTTTTCTATTTTTTTTCATCCTTTTCCTTATCATTTTTAGCCTTATTTTTTTTTTCACTTCTGGTGGGAAGGTATGTTCTTGGATTAACCACCACGACCACATCTATGACCATGACTTTGAATTTGAATCCGACCATAGTAGTCATATGTTGCTACATTTACTTTAGGGAATAGAGCAGTGTCAGTTGGACGGGACTCATTATTTTTTCATGAGAAGCTCATTATTTTGTTTAGCCACATGGAGACAAGAAATTAGCTCGGAATATTTCTTGAATTCCTTTTCTCGATATTGCTACTGCAAGAGCACATTGGATGCATAAAAAGTGGAGAATATTTTTTCTAATATGTCATCATTAGTATTTTTTTATCCACATAACTTTAATTGAGAACTTATTCTAAATAGTGCATAATTATATTTGTTTACAATTTTTAAATTTTGTAAGTGAAGATGCATCCAATCATATCAGGCTTTTGAAAGTATCACAGTTTTCTAGTGGTCATACCTATTTTTTTTTAAGGAATTCCAAAGAACAAGCGGGTCTTTTACAATAAGGTACTCATTTTTCAACCCTTATGAAGGCTATGGCGAAAGAATTTGAGTTTTGTAAGGTTCAACATTTCAAAACTACCATAAAATATAATGTTAATCAATAAACATCCATAAATAAAGTGAACTATTTCAAATAAAATATATCATAATAAAGATATGTAAATTCGTAGTCAGCTTTCTATCTATTATTAAGAGGAGAAATAAAATCATTATTTTATGTCAAAGTGTTTTAAACATAATTATTTAATGTCAATCAATATAGACACGTGCTTTCTTGTTAATTAAAAGATAAATGTTAATCATTACTTAACTTACCATATACTAATAACAAGAATTTCTACACATATAAATCATAGAGCATATATAGATGATCTTGATCCATACAAGCATATATTATATATAGCCCTCGAAATGCCCATATCCATTAAAAGAAGTTGTAATTGAATAGGCATATTCAACTTTTATCATAATCTCCTAGTCATGCATAACCATAAAAAAGTCTTTATTTTTTATCAATGTAATTACTGTTATTTGCATATATTAAATAAATACATGCAACTATATATATTAATTAATTATAGAACTACATGAAAAACTATATACCGAGTGATTAAAAAAATAAAGTTTAATAAAATAGATAAAATAGATTTGCACCTCCAAAATTTTATCTAATAGGCTCCTAAAAGGTTGGGCCGAATATAAAATCTCTTATCGTATAATGATACTACACCTAAACCATTATTTTTCAGGGGCAAACTTAAGGTAATTGAAATTGGTGCAGTCCTTTAGGAATAAACTAAAATAATAAAATTTGTACATAAGTTGGTGCAGTTCTTTAAGAATATATAATTTAATACATACCTTCAAGGACATATAATTGTCATAAGTTGATGCAATCCTTCAGGGACATATAATTTAGTGTAGTATTTCAGAGATATATAATTGCATATAAGTTGGTGCAGTCCTTTAGGGATATATAATTTGATGTGGTCCTTCAGGACATATAATTGCACATAAGTTGGTGCAGTTCTTCAAAGACATATAATTTGGTACAATCTTTCAGGGATATATAATTACACATAAGTTATTGTAGTCCTTCAGGGAAATATAATTTTACATAAATTGGTATAGTCCTTCAAGAACATATAATTTTTTGCAGTACTTTAGGAATATATAATTGCACATAAGTTGGTGTGATCTTTTAAAGACAAATTAAAGTAATAGCAATATAATTATACATAAATTGGTGTGGTCTTTTCGGGACAAACTAAATCAATAACAATATAATTATATATAAATTAGTGTTATCCTTCAGGAATAAATTAAATTAATAGTAATATAATTGTACATAAATATTACTAATCTTAAAGCAAGAGATAGAGCGTCGTGTTTATAACATATTATGAAATAACTTAAAAGTAGAGAGAAAATTAAGAAACAAGAGAGTGAATCATTGATTTTATTCATATATGAGTGAATATTTATACAAGTAGGTAGTAGAGTCATAATAGTGATATACAACCATAAGATAACTCTATAGTGATACAATTATTTTTTAAATAATTACTTAAAATAATATCTTATTAGATAAAATAATTTAAAAATTAAAATGATAGACAGCTATGCAAAATATTTACAATATGAATAACTTATTTTATATTATTCAGTAATTTATATTTTTTATAATTTAATCTTATATAGCACGCCAAATAAGATAATGTTTTTAGAAAATAAATTTAACTGATAAACTATCCCCCAATTAAGTAACATAATTAACTCTCCAGTCTCCACCAGATATGTGATCATAATATTACTATTATAATATATTTATTAATTATATCATACCATAATTACAATCCATCGCAATATAATTTTTATTCCATATACTAATTGTAACTTAGAATCATTAAAACAGATCAATTCGAATTGATAGAAAAAATAGTGATTGAGCATAGAAAAAAAATTAATTTGATTTTTCTTGTGAATTATACGAATTAGTTTATATGACTCAATAAAAATTTAAAAATACAGAAAAATTATATCAAAATTTCATTAAAAAAATTAACTAACAGATAACAATGTTCTCATAACTGAAATTGACCAATCAATTCGATTGGAAATCGGGCCATATCGGCCCGTTTGAGCGTACGGGATTACTTGGCAGTTGTACAAATTGCCATGTCATCTATTCTCGTGAAGTCATTTTGCAAAATGGCCTCCTATAAATTTCAAACTTGGTATCTCATAAATTCCATGTGTGGGGTCACACCCTTCACCTAAACTATCTCGAGCATGTTAAGCTCCCAATTATTTTATTTATCCTATTTTAGTTCGTTTAATTTTTGTTTATTTATACTTTTAAATTTGTTTAACAAATTAAATTTAAGTACAAAGAAATCAATTTGGTGTGAATATTTTCTAAATAATAAAATATATAAAAATAATAATGAAAAAGTTTTACATCTTCAACTTCTTTTAATGACTACTTTTAAACACTAACGAATAGAAAGTTTTAGTTAACAAATTTTAAAATTATAATAATATCATATGAAAAATTGAACTATATATATATATATATATATATTGGATCAATTTTTAAAAATTGATAAATAATTAAAATAATTTCATACATCAACTTAAAAAATTATAATAATTTTATAATTTTAAACCACATTTAAAAAATTATACCTTAAAATGTTAATGGTTTTAAAAAAAAAGAATTAAACCCACATAATTCAAAGATCATGCACGCTGAACTCACATAACACAAGTTAAACAAGATGGTCTCAGATTATCCACCTCTAAATGAGTCATGAAAAATTTACTCCAATAAGTTTATATCCAAGATTTTTTTATATAAAAAGGGCTTAAATATATTTTTTATCATTTTATTTTAACAAATTACTTTATTTGATTCATCTATTTTAAAACATACCAATTTTTTACAGTCAAATTTGTTTATAAAAAATTTGTGTATATATAAATATTGTTCAATGATGTGTTCGTTAAGAATACGACATAAATTATCTAATAAAAGATTATAATAAAGTTTCATGGGATTTATAGATATATTATTAAATACTATGTATACATAGATGAATTTTTTATAAAGAGATTTGACTGTAATATTTAAAAAATATGAAAGATCAAATTTTTACATTTTAAAATAGAAAGATTAAATTAAATTATTTATTAAAATAGAATAATTAAAAGTGTATTTAAGAAGAAAAAAATGTGATGACTTATGAGCAACAGCGGAATTTGCCTGCCGCCTAAGCAATGAAAAACAATCAACAAGAAGACGACACCTGAGTGATCTACCACAAAGGAAAATTCTCAAGTCAAGTTCAGCACAATTTGACCAGCTTCCCCTCTAAAAGAAATTTTAATAAATAGAAGATTAGCAAACATTTCCAATTTTAAATTCAGTCAAATTAGGAGTTTAGAATCAATCACGATTTAATATTCATTTCTATGTGACTTCTCTGAGGGGCGTCAAAAATGATGACCCCAGTTCTTTAAAATTCCAATCAAGTTTACCAAATGCTAATGCAGATTCAAAGTTTCATCAACCTATGGCCTCCTTCATTGGCAACACTGGCCCAGTCATAACACCAACTCTACCATCTACAAAATATAAATATTACTTCTCTTAGCTCGTATAGGCCCACCGAAATCTGTGTTTCTTTTCTCTCTCTGTGAGTGTGTCTTAACTATCAATCTCACTAAGCAAGAGGCTATGGCTATGATGGCGAAAATTGGTCTGAAGAGGAGGCCATATGCTTACTCAAAGATTGATAAAGAAGACCCAGAAGAGAGAAACCATCGACGAGCACAGTTCTTAATCTACAAAGTTTTAGAGAAAGCAGATTCTCGTAGGAAACCTTGTTGCGTGAGGATCAGAATGTGTAAGTTGAAGATTAAGATGAAGAACAGATTCAGAATCATCAAGAAGAGAATTCTGTCAGGTGTCTCAGCAGCTGGAGCTGGTGTTCAAGGACAGTTCAAAACATTGAAGGCATTGTTTGGCCCATCACAAACCATGATAGGACTTCATCCTTTGCTCAAATGATTCCTCAAGGATGATATCATCAAAGTATTAATTTCTTGATTCACTGTTACGTTCGTTTTCTTGGAAATTTTCTTCTCCCTCTAGAAAGAGTGAAAAGTCATAGCTAGTGCCCAGGTTTCAGTGATATTCTTGAAGCTCGATTGAGCTGTTCATTCGAAATTATGTATATCATTTTATGATAACTATGAAATTTGGAATATCGTCTGAGCAATATTAATTAGTAATCTAATGATAAGTACAAAAATTATATATATATGTATCCTAATCATATTAAAAATATTTAAATTAATAATACCGAAATTAGCTCCATTCCAACCAATCGATCTTATATAACTGAGTTCGTGGAACCTTCCCAGCGATGAGAGTATCACTGGATTCTACTTACCCTCGTCCGACTGACCAAGTGCCACACCTTAGCAGCGAAATTATATAAATACATAACACCCACCCATGGTGGAGGAAAGAGTATTCTGACGTTCGGTGGAGGTAGAGAAAATGAAGGAAGAAAGAGAAAGAGGAAGAAGAAGGAGAAGAGTGAGAAAGAAAAGGAAAAAATAGAAAAAATATTGATGTTGGCCATGTATGCAACTAGATCCACGTAAGAGTCATTTGAGAATGATATTAGGGTCAAAGATAACATTAAACCTTTTAAAAAGAATAGGAACAAGATTAGAAAAAAAAACTTTAAAAGGCCAAATTGAAAATCAAGCTAAATTCCAATGACAAAAAATGTACATACCTTTTTCTTTTTTGTGTAAAACTCTTTTGCTCACTACAAAAAAGCAATGATTTGGGCTTAACCAAGTCAACAAAAACCATAGCCAAAATTAGTAATAACGACAGTTTTAAAATTACTATTATTTTAATAAACTTAACGACAGTTAATATAAAACCATCGTTATTTAACAATGGTTATGTCCTAATCATTGTTACATAACGATGGTTTGGCCAAACTGTCATTATAAACTGACCGTTCATAGGGGTTTGTGAGTTTTAATTACAATTGTATCAAAATCGTTGTTGTTTAATGACAATTTCTAAGAAACCATCGTTAAAAAATGACCGTTCATAAGAGTCTATGAATTTTAACTATGGTTGTTTCAAAACTGTTATGGTTTAACAATGGTTTATGTTAACTGTCGTTAAATTCTACGTCCATTTAACGGCGGTTTATTAATAAACCATCATTAAGTTATAATTTTATAACGATTTGTTAATGAACTGTTGTTAAGTTAAAATTTAATGACAGTTTATTAGAAAACATCATCAAATCCTTTATATACTCTCATTTCCCCGCGCTTAGTCTCTATTTCTTCTTCTCCTCCCGCACACTCCTTAGTTCTCTCGCAAAAATCCTCTCATTTTCACTCATTTTGATTGATTTCCTTCCTTTTTACTTGTTCATTTTCTCTCTTTGTTATATATTGCGCTCGTTGTTTACCATTTGCAGCTCATAGCTCTTTATTTTCATTAAAGGTATGTATCTTATTTTTTCACTTTTGTCCGCTAATGTTTGTCATATAACACTTGTGTGAATAAGTTTATGAGATGAATGATATCATAGAACTTTAAATAGTTGATAATATATTGTATATGCTAGATATATAATTTCAAATTTGTACATTTTTCAGTATGATATATTGTTTCAAACATAGAATAGACATATTGTTTACTTATATAATTTTAATTATATTATTTTTTTCATGTATATATGTACGTAGTCCTATGTTATATTGTCTGCTTATGGATATATCGCATTCTTATAGTAAAATAATTAAGAGGTAGAAATAGTTAGTATTCGTAATTGTTATAATAAAATTAAAATAAAGAAATGTGAACATATAATAATTAATAGAAAAAATATAAAAATAACAAAAAAATTTATAAGAATTATTTAGTGTAGTGCTCATCCAGTTTAAACAATTTTAGAAAAAACTAAATAGTTATTAAATTAATTAATGTACATAAAAGATTAATAGAGAAAACAGAATCAATTAATTGTTATGCATAAAATGAAATTAGGAGGAATAAATAGTTAATGTTCACAATTGTTATAATAAAATTAAAATAAAGAAATGAGAACATATAATTATTAATAAAAAATAAAAAATGAGAAAATTTTGGGATAAGAGTTATTTAGTGAAGAAATTAAATAATTATTAATTAAGTAATGAACATAAAAAATTAATAGAAGAAGCGGAGAAGATTAATTGTTATGCATAAAATGAAATTATTATATATGAATGAAAGTATTGAAATAATTATTAACTCTATATGTAAATTTAAGAAATTTTGAGTTAATAATTTTTTATTGTGCAATATACATTGAGAATGTATAGAAATTATAAAAGAAGGAGAAAATGGGCAAAAATGGTAATAATATTTTGTACAAGAGTAATCAGTTACATATTCAAAATTTAAAAATATTATTTTTAAATAGAGAAGTCAATTTATGCTTGTCTCAGTAGTAATTTAGGCTTACAATATATATATATATATATATATATATATATATATATATATATATATATATATATATATATATATATATATATATATAGGGATGTATGAATAACTATTGAATTACTGTTACTTGTATAAACTCCATGTTAGTTTCTGAGATTGAATGAAATTCTGGATAGTCGATAGCACTGTTAAAGATTAAGTATAATGATGTAAAGGGGAGTTTAAGGTCCGTGTGTGGAAAAGGGCGATGTTTTCTCCTGTCAACCGATAGTCATATGATAATCTGAGGTCAGCTGACTATGGAACCAATACAATAAAGATACAAGGAAGGGAGAATTAAAATTTTCTGATATCATGCTTCGTTCTCTTTCATCTCGCTTTTCTTCATCATCTTCATCACCTTCCTCTTCATCAAACTTAAAGCTTAAAGCTTCTTCCAAATCTATCTTCAAAGATGAAATAAGCTTTGAAGAGATAAATAACTCAGTTGATGACTGAAAAATGCTAAAGATTCCTGATACCCAGTTGTATAAGGAATCCAAATCTGGTTTCTTCTTTAGTAAGTCTGATCATATAATCAGAACCTCTAAAGAGATACTAACTTTAAACCCAGAAGATGGAGAATTCCAATTTCTATCAGCAACTTAAAAAACAGTGACAAATATAATTTTATACACATAGGAAGTGTACAAATAGCTGCCAAACATTTACATAAGTTAGGATTAGATAATTCTATCTGTATGTGCGTAAAGAATGGTACATACAACAAATTCCATGAGTCAATCTTTGGTACTGTTCAGACTAATCTATCAAAAGGACCGGTTTGGTTTCAGTACTTTCCAAATTAAATTGTATGTCTGAAAAAATAGAACCTTGAGAAATCACTTTTGTTGAATGTCAAATTACACGAATAGGATATGATTTCGGGAGCAATTCTTGCAATCATAATCTATAGAGTCCAGTACAAATTGGATAACTCACATCTGAGTAATGCTCTCATGCCTTGTAAGAAAGAACAAACTACTTATTTTCTTACAGACATGACAAAAGTTCAATTTCAAATACCACAGGAGATATCTTAGGAAGATATCAATTATCCTAAAGAATGGTTATTGCAAAATGTCGTTATGCCAACAGAGGCACCAGCCCAACCCCTAAGTAGGATTGTCCAATATCCTTCGGGCAAAGGAGGATTAACCTTTCAGAAACCTGAATGAAGTTTACAAATACCTAGGGCAACAAAAACAGAATCCATCAAGGATGAAGAATCTGTAGCCAGCCTTAGGACTGCCAATCAAAGCTTCAGAACAGTTAGGAAATCTAGTTTCAGTGAAGCATCAAGAATAAACCTAAGAGGCCTAGAAACATCCTCTAGAATTCCAAAACCAGTATATACCCAAACTGGTAAGAAAAAGGTTGAAGACGATGATTCAATCATGTCACCAACATTTTCTCAAATGGTCGGAGATGATTTTGAAACTATTTAATGGATCATGGCCCAAAGGATTTTCAAAAAGAATTCCAAATAGACAAAGGGTCAATAAGGAAAGAATTTTTCTCTGAAGAATTCACTCCTCAAAGACTTGGTTTTTTAAAACTTTTCAAGGCTAATCCAAAAAACAAATTCAAGACAAGTTTTATAAATTTGTCTCTGATTCAAAAACAAATATCCCATTCTTAAATTGGTTTGAAGCTTATGTTGAAATCAATGGAATAAGATACCCTTTCAGTAGCTCTGTTAATACCAATAACAGAACCCTATTGAATTGGAAAACAACTAAGGGAGAAGACTTTAAATCAGAGTTACCTCCTCAAAAACCTTTTAGGATGGAAACTATATATCCTCAAAAACCCCTCATAGCTGCACCATTTAAAGATAAGGATATGGCAAAGGCAATTTTCCCTCATGATATAAAATCTTTAATGGAACAAAATAATTATACAAATAAATTCCTTCAAACAATAGGTCAACAGATGATATCTGAAAGACCTATACAAACAAAACAAGAGGTTAGGTTAATAGAAAAACCCTTGTTCAGACCTCATCAGATTCTTGATGAAAAGCAAAAGAATCTTTGTTATCCAGCCAAGTCAAAATTGATAGCTAGGATAGACCTAGAACTTGCCAAAGTTAGTAGGGAAAAGGAGTTATCTCAGGTTGTCCAGGATACACCACCTAGCCAAACAATTTCTAGTACAAATCAAATTCAAAACTTAGACAAAGCTTCTAAAATCTCTACGGATGATGAAGTAAAACTAGGGATAATGAACATCAAATCAAACTAGAAAACACCAACAAAACTTTATTACCCTAGAGCCAATTTTTCAGACCAGTGTCTTGAAGAAAGACCACAAATAATCCAAAATTTCTACAATGAGAATAAAATCTATGAATGGAACATAGATGGTCAACCTGAGTATCAGATACTGAATACTCTACAACAAATAAAAATGGTCAATACTGCTTATCAGACTGCACATGGATGTGATGACTCAACTGTGGTCCATATTTTAGAATCGAGCTTTACTGATCAACTCATAGGATAATGGGATGAACATCTCACTGAAGGAGAGAGGTGCCAAATTTATAACTCTCTTAAAACAAATTCTGATGGATCATTGATCTTAGATGAAGATAGGGGGTTAATCTCAGATTCGGTAAACACCTTAATCTTCACTATCACAAATCATTTCATAGGATATCCAAGCCTATGGAGAGAGAAATCTATAGAATTACTGTCAAATCTAAAATGTAGAACATTGTTTGACTTTAGATGGTATAAAGATACTTTCTTTAGTCGAATCTACGCTAGAAATGATAGTAACCAACCATTCTGGAAGGAGAAGTTCCTTGCAGGACTTCCCAGATCTTTTGGAGATAAGGTTAGAGAAAAAAAAACATAATAAATACGATGGACAAATACCTTATGAACAACTTACCTACAGATAGTTAGTAAGTTACATAAATAAGACTACTTTAAAACTATGCCAAGATGAAAAAAATCCAAAAACAACTTTCGAAAGAAAGATCAATTAACAGAAAAGAATTAAGTTCTTTCTGTGAACAATTTAGATTTAAATGTCCAAAAACATTCAAACCCAGACATACTAGGAAGCTTAAACAAGCTAAACCTAATAAATATGAGAAAAATAGAGAAGAATACCATAGGTATAAGCATAAGAAACCTAGGTATATCCCTCCTCCAAATCAAGATAAAAGACATGTTTGTTACTTACTTGGTAAACTAGGTCATATATCCAAATACTATCAGATTAAGAGAAAACTTAATAAAAAATTAAGAAATCTTAATCTTGATGAGGAAATAACAAATAAGATCCGTAATCTATTCGAAAAGGAAACTTCATAAGAAGAACCTCTTTCTGAAAACTCTTCGACAAATTCTGATCAGGAAAACAATCAAATACAATATGATTATATTCCATCAGAAAAGGAATCATCAGAAGAACATGAGATAAATGTTCTCACTCGAGAACAAGATCTCCTTTTAGAAGTCATTGGGTCTCTTCCTAATGATGAAAAAAGGAGAGTTATCTCGCCAAATTTAAACAAACGTTTGACAAACCACAAACATCTTATAAGTAACAGCCACTAAGCAAATATAATCTTAATGAAATTTTAGCAAGATTTAATATAGAAACTAAACTTGTTTCATTACAGGATTTACAATATGAAATAAATCTGTTAAAAATAGCAGTACAACAATTAAAAGAAGAAAAAAAATACATTCTATAATTCTCTCAAATCTTCAAGAAGGTATTCATAAAAAATCTTCAGATGAACAAATTGAAGAAATTCAAAGTGAAAATGAAAAACATTTTGTGGCAATCTCCCAGTTGTCTGTACAAAATTTTTACATCCCAATAAAAATAATAATTAAAAATGAATACACTATTGAGGTAGTAACTCTGTTTGATACAGGTGCTGATCTCAATTGTATTCAAGAGGGACTTATCCCAACTAAATATTTTGAAAAAACAAAAGAAGATATAAGGTCTACAAATTGTTCAAAGTTTAAAATTAATTATAAGCTTACATATGTAGTAATTCAAAACCAACAACTTCAAATTAAGACATCATTTTTGTTAGTTAAGGATATAACCAACAAAATAATTCTAGGATCACCATTTATCCAACAGTTATTCCCTTTCACAGTGAATAACAAAGGGATATTGGTTGAAAGATTAGGACAAAAGTATGTCTTCAATTTTATGCGGCAACCAGCCTTAAAAGATTTAAACTTGGTTAAATGTAAACAAAATCAAATAAACTATCTCTCCAAAGAAGTAAATTTTAGGAGGATAGAAGAACAGATTAAAAATCTAGAAATTCAGAGTAAAATTAAATCTTTGGAAAGAAATATTAAAGAAAAAATTTGTGTTGAATTTCCAAATGCTTTCTAGAACAAAAAACAGCATTTGGTAGACCTACCATATGAAAAGGATTTTTCTGAAAAGAAAATACCAACTAAGGCTAGACCTATCTAAATGAACCAAGAACACCTGGAGTATTGTTAGAAAGAGATTAACAATCTCTTAGACAAGAAAATCATTAGACCTAGTAGATCTCCTTGGTCATGTGTTGTTTTTTATGTATTTAAACAAGTAGAAATTGAACGAGGAACAACTAGGTTAGTGATCAACTATAAACCATTAAATACTGCCCTCAAATGGATTAGATATCTAATTCCAAATAAAAAGATTTGTTGAATAGATTATATTCGGTAAAAATCTTCTCAAAATTTGATATGAATCAGGTTTCTATCAAATACAAATTGATCCTAAAGATAGGTACAAAACAACGTTTAAAGTTTCATTCGGTCAATATGAATGGAATGTTATGCCATTTGGTCCAAAGAATGCTCCTTCAGAATTCCAAAAAATTATGAACGACATATACAATCAGTATATCAAGTTCATTATTGTTTATATCGATGATGTATTAGTATTCTCTGACAACATTGATCAACATTTCAAACATCTGAATATAATTTTAGATGTTACAAAGAAAAATGGTCTTGCGGTTTCCGCACCAAAAATGTCTCTTTTCCAAACAAGAATTCGGTTTCTTGTACACTATGTGTATTAAGGAACAATAACTCCTATTGAAAGAGCCATTCAATTTTCGGATAAATTCCCAGATCAGATCATTGATAAAACTCAGTTACAGAGATTCTTAGGATGTCTCAATTATGTTGCTGATTTTATCCAATATTATTAAGCCCCTTCATGACAGGCTTAAAACAAATCATCCACCTTAGACTTCTAAACATACTGACATTGTTCGTCAGGTCAAAGCCTAAGTAAAAGTGCTTCCATGAATATATCTTTCAAATCTTTCGGCCTTCAAAATTGTTGAAACCAATGCTTCTGATTTAGGATATGGAGATATTCTCAAACAAAAAATTAATGGCAAAGAGCATATCATTGCATTTGCATCAAAACATTGGAATACTACTCAGGAGAAGTATTCCACAATTAAAAAAGAAATCCTTTCAATTGTTTTATGCATAAACAAATTTCAGTCTGATCTTCTCAATCAGAAATTTCTGATTCAGGTTGATTGCAAATCAGCCAAAAATGTTTTAAAAAATGATGTTAAAAACATTGCATCAAAACAAATACTTGCTAGATGGCAAGCCATTTTATCTCTTTTCGATTTTGAAATTGAGCATATAAATGGAGTTTTAAATTGCATTCCTAATTTTCTAACTAGAGAATTTTTATAGGGAAATGCCACCCAAAAAAGAGAGAAACCCCTCAGACACCCAGTCTGAGAGTGAAACCTCCAAATCTAAGGGGAAGAAAGTTGCATCTTCTTCCTCCAAACCATCCCAAAAACAGACAGTGGATGATTACCCATGTTCAATTTCAATCCAATCCCTTTTAGGAATGGTTGACCAAAAACCCTGTCTTTGACTGGTAAATCATGGGCAGACATTGCTGAAGAAGATGAAGATGCCATCGAATATCTTCTCAGTCAACAAAAATTGCTTCAAGCAATTGAGGCAGCAAAGAAGCAGGTTACCAAAGCTGGTTCTTCTTCTTCAAAACAAGCCCTTATGGCTGAAACAAAGACCCTTACAGTCAAACCCAAAACAGAAACCCAAGTTTCTAAACCAGTCGCTCGAACTAATTCAAAGACAGTTATTAGAACTGAACTTAGCCCAATTAAGTCCATGACCAAGTATCACAAAAAACCAAATTGTCAAAATGTTATTCAAATGGAAACTGAATTTCAAATAGAAAACCCAAATAAAGTTTTCCTCCAAATCTTTCTTAAAAGATGCCATTTTGTACCGCTATCCTCAACTAAAGATCAGAAGTTTTAGAAGTTAATACTGGTTGACTCAGGATCAATAGAAGTAAAACACTACTTTGATCCCGAGAATTCAAGCATGATTACTCATTCAACTCTCAAAATTTTAAAAATTTTGACAATTACAAATTGGGAATAGAATCCCAGCAAAATTAAAAAGTTTTCAAAAACTTATTTCCCTGAAAGATATAGTTACTGGGATTACCAAAAAGCCTGGTATTATACCCTTTATATTTAAAATAAAAATTTCCAACATTCTTGGCTCATCTTTTTTCTTGAAAAAGTCAAGTACAAATTTCCACAATGGTTTTTCATGTGGTGGAAAATCTTCGGTCCAATTCTAGAAATTCTCCCAACAAATGTTAAAAATGGATGAGATATCTTTAATTCATATTTTGATAATGTGAATTATGAGGATTACCCTATACTTCTCCAATTCTTTTCAAAAATTGATTTACCATGGGTTTATTCTTGGGAGTATCAGTATTCCAAAGAAAACCCACGTTCCAAACTCCCGATCCTCCAAAGACAAGGGAAAGTCAAATGGTGGGCAACCTATAATAAGGTAGATAGAGCTCACAAAGATCAAATAGAGAAGTGGTTTCAAAGGCATTCCCACTTCCACAAGAATGAAAAAGCTGGGCAGAACCAGTGGCTTCAAAGCAAATATCAAATTTTAGCAAGTTTGGCGACCATATCAGAAAAGGAAAAGTACGTCAACCAGCTAAAGGAGGCCCTCCGTCTACTCATAGCTGGAGACGAAGATGAACAGAAATCAAGTTCTTTCTCGAATCAAGCTCAGTCAAACGAAGATGACTGTTATGGCATCGATATCGACAAAGATTGATCCCAGCCATCCAAATTGTCGGCAGCAGATCTACTGTCTAAATTGTCGGCAGAGACAAAAGGAATCTGTGGCCCCATCAATTACTTTAGCTTTTGCTAAAGACAAGATCAGTCATGATAGCTGTCGGCCAGCTTCACAAGGAAATAAGCCGAAAACAGACTGATGGAGACAAAAGCATCACATGCGGTTGCTGTAGATTTATTTTTTACTGTAACCTTTAGTGAAAAACATTTCACGGATGTAATCATTAGGGTTAATCTTACAGGGTAGGCTTTTCCCATATATTAACATCCCCAAATGTATCAGAAGAAAGTTTTTTTCGAATTCTCTTCTTTTGAATCCCAACTGAGAGAGTCTTAGAGTGAGAAGAACCGACTTCCTTCTGTAAGCTTTCTTATTTATGAAATAAAATATCTATTTCTATTTTTCTACTTCTGCATCTTTATTTCTTTAAATTTTTAGCATGGTGTTATCATTGTTACATGTTTATTATAGCTAAACTATTTTTTTTTGTCTTACAAGAATTGTGAAGATGAAAAAAAACTATATCATTGTTTACAAGCAGGACAAGTGCATCCAGTTCAAATAGTCATTTGGCTTGCCCAGTGATCAGCGAGGGCGAACATCCCAGTGATATTGATACTTTGAAATTTGAGGTTGTCTCATCCACACTCCCCCTTTCAAATGCTCAATCATCGAAGGACAAGTTTGAGATTAACATTAATGACCTCTTCACCGATGAGGAGGAGGCCCATTAGCTTGCACACAAGAAACATGCAAGACGTAAGAGGAGTTGATTGGTTGACATTATTGATAAATATAATAAAACTCTTTTATTCATAGTTTTTTTCTTTTGTTGAATTAATACACTAACTTTATCTGTGCTAAACGAGACCAGTAAGATGACACCCACGCAATTAATGGTCCACAATGTTTGGGGCCTTCCTTGAAGGCAGAAGATTGTTGTTTAGTTCAACGACACATGTTAGCCCAATGGAGATAGCGGTAGTCTACTCGATGTCTTTCTAAACACCATTGAAGATAATTTTCAATTCTTCCCTATATCTTACAAAGATTGGAGAAGTATTCTTGCAGACTACAAGACCAATGTGTTCATAAACACAATATAGGTACTAACACGTTTTTTTATTATAGTAATTTTATTTTGTACCTTTATTGACAGAGCAACATGACAACGATAAATGAAAGTAGCAGTGGCTTTCTTGCTCTAAAATTTTTAGGGTCAAGTGCTGCCTGATATTACATTTGTACCAAGTTTAGATCCTACGGTAATTTTCTAAAATACTAGTTGAATTCTAAAAACGAATATTCATATAATTTTTTTTGAAAAAATTGACATAATGTATATATTTTTTAGATCCTAAGTGATCATGCCAATGGACACCAACCTCCTCAAGAACCTCAGGACCCGAGAACTTAATTTATATGTATATTGTATATTTTATGTAATTCTTATAAGATATACATTGTAATTTAAATTTTTCAATAAATATCATTTTTATTGCAACATTTTTGTGTGCATGTTTATTTGATTTTCTTTTGAATATTTGTATTAAATTTAAATTAATGATCAAATTATAAAAAAATTAAAGAGTAAAAAATATATACAACCAAGAATGTAAAAATATAAAAAAATGATATGAAATTAGTTTATATAAAAAGAGGTATACAATATTTAAAAATACATAAATAAAAATTATGTTTAACAACAATTACAGTTGTCTTAACGACAGTTGAAAATTGTTATTATTCCATAACCTACCGTCATTAACAATTTTAACAATGGACCTTATAAACCGTACTTGTGTAATGACAATTAATTGACAACCTTTAGAGCATCTCCAACGGGCGTTGCTTAAATCCCAAAAACGTTTAAGCAACGCATCTTACACTTAAGCAACCATTGGAGTGCTCCACGGTGGAGCTACCATTGCTTCTCCAAGCAACGCTGCTTAACCCAAAAATTAGGAAGGAAAACAATAAAAAAAAAAATTGTTGGCTCCATTGATCAGTATGTCGTTGGTGATGCTTCATGTCTTCTACATCAATCCACAAAACCAGAAATCAGAAATCAAGAAGAAAACCAGAAAAAACAGAAGAACTCAACCAGAAATCGAAAACAAAAATAACCAAAAATCAAAAACAAAATCAACAAGGTGTAACCAAAAATGGGACGAAGGAAACCAGAAATCAAAAATAGAGATGGAAAAGCAACCAACGACAACTCCAGGAACAAGCGAAAATCATCAAAGCTTCCTGGCAGAAACAAGTGAAGGGGATTAAACCAAAAAACCAAATTACAGAATGTTGAAACAGAAATCGTAATACCAAATCATTTCTAACCCAGAAATCTGTAAGCAAAAATGCTAGGAAGAAAAGCAGAAATTGAAACAGAGTTTAATCAAAAACCAAAATGATCCATGATTTTCCAAAACCAAAACGATCCACGATTTACCAAGAGATTGAAGTGTAATTGAAGAGTAGAAATCAGAAAAGCAGAATAATAAGCCCCAACTTTCATGGTTATCTCTTGGGGCCACGATTTACCAGGAATGGAAGTCCACAATCCACGAGTATAGAAGAGAAATCTTCAGCCATAAGAGAAGAGAAATTCTTTGGGAGATTTCACCCAAGGAGTGAAGAAAAAGGAGATTGCCCAGTCATGGAGAAAGAAGATAAGAGAGACGAAGGAAGATAGGACAAAAAAATTGACAAGAAGATTTGGGTTTATATTTGGCGCCAGAGGGAGAAGCTCGAAGCTGGATGAAGCAGAAATAGAGATGAATGCACTGGCGTTGGAAAAGGAGAAAGAGGGTCTTCGGCACCAAAGGGTCTTTCAACGAAGGTTCCAAAATGCAAAAATAATGAATGCATTGGCATTGAAAAAGGAGAAAAATTATGATGCATTGAAAATAAATGTGAGATAAAAATTAGCCGTTGAAAATAAATGTGTCGTTGAACAAATCAATAGCATTGGATATCAGACCGAAACTTTGAAAATTGCATTGGCGTTGGAGATATCAAATTGTTGCAAATTTTATGCCGTCAAAAATTACCTATTGAAAGATTTTTTTTTTAAAAAATGTAGCCTTGAATCATCAAATTTTTTCTATAAATTGGATCTCATTTTGAAAAATTTATTCATACAAATCCTCAATTCTCTTTATCTTTTTCTTCAACTCATACTTCATTTGTTTTGACAAATAAATACCAATCAATTTAATTTGAATTCTTTCTTACATTTTATGCAAAATTATCAACCTCCCACTAGCGAAAATTCTTAAATTCCTTCATTTTTTTCAAATCCACAAAATTATCAACCTCCCACTAACCAAAATACTGAAAATTTTCAATTTGGTATGTTTCTATTCTAACCAACTAATCCTGCCATGTTTTATAGGCATCCTCCAATGGGTACTAGCACTGCAAAGTTCACTGATCAAGAACTTAAAATATCAGTCAGGTCCATGTCTCAGTCTCAAGTTTCACAATTTTTCATTCAAGTTGGTTTGAAAAATATTGTGCTCGATGAATGAGGAGAAAATGCAAGTCAGAAAAAATCTTGAGTCAAGTTCACATTAGAAGAAGATACACTTTTTATTCAAGCGTGGCTCAACATTTCAAAGGATGTAGTTGTTGGTGTTGACCAAAAAGTAGATAATTTTTAATCAAGAATCAAAGATAATTATAACAACTATCGTGGTCGGTTACGAGAGAGGGAATCCATTCAACTAAAATCTCGATGGCATCGGTTGAATAGTGCAGTTCAAAAGTTCGTTGGGTATTACAAATGAGCTATTCATAGAAAAAAAAAGTGGAAACTCGGAGAATGACATCATGACTGAGGCATATACTATTTTTTGTCAAGATGAGGGCAAACAGTTCAAATTTGAACATGCGTGGCGACTACTGAAAGGTGAACATAAATGGACAGTAGAATCAAGTGAGGATTCTTAAAAAAGAATAAAGATTTCTGCTTCTAGAACATACTCACCATCTTTTTACTCGAGGACTCCTTTGAATGCACATACGATCCAACCTCACCTATTATAGTTCGATCTATGAGAAAAAAGGCAACAAAAAGGAAGGGTAAAGAGAAACCAACTGAAATTTATTCTGACAATATCGACTTTACTGCAGTACAAGAGACACATAGTCACAGAATGATTGTCACGGAAGAATTCGCACGAATTAAAGCGGAAGAAAACAAACTAAAAGAGAAAGAATTGAAGTTGAAGGAGTTAAAGATCATCTTTAAGGATACATCTAGGATGACAGAGAGACAACGCCAATATCACGAAATATTATGTAATATGATTAGAGAATCAAATGGAATTAGTTAAGATAATGTTGTAATCTAATTAGAATTGATATGTAATTTAATAATGTTATTCAAATTAACCGTTATTATTGTTATAGAAAATATTACTTAAAATAAATTTGTATTATTTTTAATATATTTTAAATTTTTTTTACGTATTTATTATTTTAAAATTAAAATGTAAATGAATTAATATTTTAAGTTGAAATAAAAATAAATATGAATAAAATATAAAGATTTAGGGTAACCTGTGAGACCCATTTAGTGAATTTTTGAGAATTGCACTATCGGAGTGCAGAGTTACTTTAAATACTGTAGAGTTGCTTAAAAGAAAAAATGATGATATAGCACTTGTGGGACGCACAAGTAATTTTGGTGAGTATCACCATTGGTGTGCTCTTAATGGTGGTTAGTAAACTAGTAAACTGTCGTTCGAATAAGTTTTAATTACAATTTTTTCACGATTTATTGAAATTATTGCAATGTCACTGATTCTACGGTGATTTTATGAACCGTCGTTAAGTGCTTTAACCACGATTAAAATCATCGTTAAAACTTGTATTCTTGTGGTGACTTGTCTTAAGAAGTTAGTTTTTTTTTTTTACAAAAGCTAACTTGTCATCTTTCATTCATGACGTCATGACGAGTCACAATAAGTCTGTCACATTCCACATGGCATATCACTAGTGCTCCACACCAAATTTTGTCGTCACGTGATTGGGTATATTTGTATTCTTAATTTCTTATAGAATAAATTACACTAAGATATTTGACTAAATTACACTCAGGTCTCCATAAATAACTTACCTTTGAACTTTAACATTATATCACAAAAATCACTATGCCATTAACTTACTATTAATAGATTTATTTTTAAATTCTCACTCCAAATTTGAAAATATTATTTTACCCTTTTGCCCTTAACTTTTATCCAGTTGTAGTTACTACTATTTCATTACTCTTAATAATAGCTAAAACTAGAAAAAGAAATGCAAAGATTATAATCTTAACTACAATTTATACACCAACCTAACATATTAGATATGACCACACTAACCACCTAAGACTAGCTCTAGTGGTTGGGAGGGGTGGAGTTTAAGGGACAGAAAGTGTGTTCTGATCTTAATTTGTACCCAAAAAAAAATGATCACATTTTTTTTGGATAATGCAAATTTAGAAAGTTCCCCATGCATACATAAATATTGAAAATATAGAGATAAATATATGATTGTAATCTTAAACAATAAAAAATTACATGTTCATATCTCTTGTGTGTCATTAAACTTCTTGTGTGGTTTCTGTCCATGCCCTGTATTGAAGGAAAGGAAGACTTATAAATAAAATGCAACAACAAATTAATTTTAAGAATCAGATACAAAGTTGTGTATTTGACTTTTAGTTTGCTAATCTAAGTTTCTACATAAAAACCCAATGAAGCTAAATATGTCTGATATTTTTACCAACACATTAAATGAAAGATTAGTTTGGCCACCTTCACTGCCAGCTCCAATATTTATACCAATGAGTTCATGTCTGATATTTCTTCTCATGGATGAGGATAAAGGGATTCTCTAATTCCGAACAAAATGAAAATTACTATTATTCACATCAAACTAAATCCAAATCAATTAAACCAATTTGAAATAATCTTTTTATTTACACGATGTGCATCATGTGTGACACAATGTTGGTGACACAAATTGAATTTGTACTTACATATTTCTGGGCCTTATGCTCAGTAATAAATAAGGAGATATGTAGCCTCTGGTTAGCTTCTGACAGGAGCCCAGTAAACACTGATGATAGGGATCAGTTGTTGGGCTTAGCACAAAGACCCAAAGTCTGGAGAGTTTACTCCAAGAAAAAACACGTGCCTGAGGAAGGGGAAGGAGAGAGAATTCAGTTATAGGGGAGTTAGTTAGAGGTATTTCAGGAAGGAGGTGTGGAAGAGGAGGATTATTCTGGAGAATGAGTTATCTGAGAGGAAATACCTAGAGAAGGTTTTCCAAAGGAGCTGGAGCTCTGTTTATGTTTGCTTTGGTTCTTATCTTTATGTTTTGGCTGAATCGTTTTACTACTTTGCTTGAATTGCATAAATCCTGTTATACTATTTTTGAATAACCCTGTTCGTGAGTAAATTGGAGGATTCTGGTTTAAGAATTCCTATTAGCTTCATTCCTTCTACCACTTCCAACTCATTATCCAAAGTATTCCCATCCTTCAAGGTTTAATATTTTGAATAATTTGGACTGAAAATTTGTCAGGTATATGTAAATGCACCCACAAAAGAAAAAGAGGACAAAGTTGCTTACAACAAGAGTAATGACTCCTTCCTTCCCAACTTTCTCCATTGCTCTTCCTATAAGTTCTGTATCATGCTCTCCATTTAAAGATATAGTGCCAACCTACCTTTCATACAATGAAAACACTTATATATGTGGTTAGAATTAAATCATAACAATGCAAAATACTACCCATTGCTAGGAATAGCAATGAAGAAACTTATCCTGTCAGATAACTAAATGGAGAGAATACAATATTTAATGACAAAGGGATCCTTCTATTTCATTAATTCTATTAAGTCTTTACAAAGAGCAAGGTAAGTTATTACATGACCAGTTCACTTGACTAATTCACCTGCCATCCAAAAAAACAAAAACAGGTGGTGGTTCAAGTGACCAAAATGATTGCTCTAAACATTAACGAAGTTCCAACCTAATATCATTCACTTGATATAAAAACAAAAAAAAAAACAAAAACAAGTGGATTTTCTAGTGACCACGTACTTTACATTGCCACCTGCACCACTTGTAGAAGCCCCACACTTGGCCCACCAAGTGCCAAAGATTGCCTTGCCACTGACCCACTTTGGAACTTCCACCGCCACGTTGGCTCCCACCATCCTCGTTCTTTCTGTTTTTCTTCAGTCTACCTTGCAACTTTCTTAAGTTTTGGAGGGTTAATATGGTGACTCCACTTCTTCCCATTGTTCAAGTACAGGAATTGGGTGAATGATCTCACCATATACTCTCAAATATGTATATTTGGAATAAAATTCAACAAAATCTCTCGAGTTAGCCTTCTGTAAGTGATGCAATGACAAGCATGTTTACGTACATGGCAAACCAGTTAATGCCCAATATCCACATCCACATTTTTTGTCTGCAAATTGACAACAGATAGTTTAGTTCCAACTCAAACTCAACAGCTGGAACAAGTTCACACTGCTTAGAGCTGTCCTTGATAAGATTAAGCCTCTCCCTCATCGTTGATACTAAAGCATGTTCCCAAGTGCATCCTTTCTCATATCTCTTGTGAAACTTCTTCATCAACTGCCCACGAACTCCCTCCAAAGGACTTAGTATTGGTCTTCCCCTCAGGTTGTCAATCCAAAGATTGAAAGATTTTGTCATATTGTTAGTGACATTGTCACTTTTGCTCTTCAAGTCAGCAAGATACCTAGCCCATAAAATTATTTTCTCGTTGATCCATTCCCATGCATCTTCATTATGTTACTTCATCTTTTTCATGTTAAACTCAAAAGTGGCTTGTTATAGGACTTAGCAGCTGCCCAAAAGTCACTTCTCAACAACAATCCTAGATACTTCTAGATGAAATTACTGTAGAAATGCCTGCAGCGATGCCTACGAGTGGCATGTGGCAGCATCTCATGAACTACATCACCTAAACCCTTAAAAACCGAAAAAAAAAATATTATAATGCAAAAGACAAATTATTTAATGACATTAAATGGAAAGCAACTTAAAATCATAATCTTACCTTTTCTTGGTCGCTCATCACAGTCAATGACATTCCAAGGATTTCATCACCCAAAGCTTCTCTAAGATAAGTGAGAAAGAACCTCCAAGAGTCCTTGCAGTCACTCTCAACAACAGCTAAAGCAACTGGAAAGATTCCCTTGTTCTTATCCAAATATATAACAGTAAGTAATACTCTTCCATAAGGGACTTTCAAAGGGCAACCATCAAGCCCAAGGAAAGTTCCACACCCTTTACAAAACAAAGTTTCATTGCATCCAAACACATAAATAATCTCTTAAAGCTGGTTCCTATTTATCTCTATCCTAACTAGTTGCATTTTCACATAACTACTCGGATTTATGTCTCTTATAATCTTAGCATAAGTTTGGAGTATTTTATAGGACTCACCAAAGTTCCCTTATTTTATCTCTCCTTCGTGCTCTATAAAGTTGCATCTTCTCGACTTCAATGCCATGCTGTTGTCTTAATTGATGCTTCTTGCTTGAGAGTACTTCACTTTTGGATCAGCGCCGGGCTTGTTGTTCATTTTTTTTGCAATCTAGGCTGATGATGCGTCCTTTTCCTTGTTGATCTTACACGAGTGAATGTGATTGAATGTCTTTATTTGGTAGGTGTTGCTTCCTGGTGTAGGTGATGCATGTATACGTCATGTGCACCCCTTTCCAACACAACCAGCAGTCACTCTACTTTTTTCATTCTTCAATCTTACAACCTCAAAACCCTCTTGGATAACAAAATCCCTTAAAGCGTCTCTAAACTCATAAACATCTGCAAATAACATGCCCCTCCCAAGTCCTACCTTCCCATCATCTCCCCTCGTGAATTGCTTACTAATTATCCCTCTCTCAACTCCTTGGTCAAACTCCAAGGCATCATTTGAATTTTCAACCACAGTTGTAATGAGACGTATAATCTCTAGAAGATGCTTCCTCAAACAAGCCACTAAAATCTTCTCCACTCACTATTGAGTCAATATTAATTAAGACTTCTTCATCAAACCCATTCCATTTTTCATCAATACCACTGACACTAAACTCCTCACAAGAGTAATTATCATCTTCCGCATCAGCAAGCCGATTTTTTTCTCCCAACTACCCCCCACACCTCCAGACTCTTGCATGTTATTTATAACTAGGAAACTATTCTATCGGGTGAATTTTGAAGTGGTGGGTATTATAGGTGTAAGAATGGGTATTATAGGACCGGTGTAAAAGTGACAAAAAGGTTAGTTGCACATATATATGTTCTTGTGTGAGGAAAAAAATTTCATGAAGTCAAGGTTAGTGTTTATGTCAATCTTTTCCCCCGTTTCACTACTAGAGTGATAACTGAGAGCATAAATGATGCACTTTGGTCAAGAGTTGCAAGGCATATACTTCACAGAAGTACGCCATCCAATAAGTCCAAGTACGTGTAGCAATTTGGGCGAACCTTTCAAATTTCCTATGTGATGTTGTCCAAATGAACAACAAAACCATCTAGCTCCATTGCTACGTGAAATAATAAAAATGAAAACACAACGAACAACAATAGAGATATGTAAGACAGTCTACTCATGTATGCAATAAAAATATCATCATTTATGCAAATTCATAATTATGGAATTCTGATTGAAGAAGATAAAAGAACATAACAAGGTGAATTATATTAAAAAAAAAATACATATACATATCAGATTTCTGAATTATTTACAACTTAAACAGTGATCAAATTTGACCATGCATCAGAGAGAAACACAAATGATATAAACTACGACCAAGAATTAAAAGAGATTTCCTGTGTTAATGTTGGGAATTTAAATATCTTTACAAGTTTAGATATTTGTATTTACTATCTGCATCTTGTAACCTATAAAGAAAACATGTAAACTGCGACAAGAAAAAAAAAACAATAATTTGAAATATAAGGGAGCTATAAGGACAGCCAATTCCACAAAAATTACGTAAAATTCGTGAGAAATAAAAATTAGATCTACTTAGTCTCTTGAATTTTTTGGAATGTTTATCATAAAAATTTGGAGAAACAGCTCCAAAATTCATCATCCCTTCCCAGACAAAGGCCAAGAGAAACTTTCAAACTATTTAGCTTTAGCTTATTGCTACAAAGTGGTTAAGTTATACTTGGAAAAAATAGATATATGATTAGTCCTATTCACAAAAAAAGGATATGTCCCTTCAATGACACGGAGGAGAAATGGGCACAAATACTGATGGATGCCTCTTCATGATCTCATAAATGAACCTTATTAAGTAGTTTGTATGCCTTCCTAATCAGACTCTTCCGGTTAAGTAAGTTTGATTACAAACCACACATGCTTTTGTTCATTCAAAAAAGAAAGCAATAGGAAGAAGGAGCAGAAGTAGTTGAATACTCAAAATCAGCAAGTTTAATTTTGACTACTTCATCATGACTTGCCCAATAAAATTTGAATGATTTTGTGTTTGTAAAGTATAATAGGAGTTTGAAGAGAAGATTCGGGGAGCATGACACCATTGACACAATATACTTGAAAGATATTGAAGAAAGCAATGAGTGGTTGCTTGGCAAGTTAGATGACGATGTGGATGCAAAATATGATAATGTATTTAAAGATGATGATCTGACTTGGGGTGACATAGCTAGAACTACTGGAGCTAAGGAGCTTTCCAGCATTACTAGGAAATCTTTAATACAAACTCCAACGCCAACAATGACAATGGAGAAGAGTTTAGCATCCTTTTCTTCTTCTCCTACTGATCGTATTGATGAGAAGGCAAACTTAGAAGAAACCAAAGAGGAGGAAATTTAGGGCTTGAAAAATGATAATATGTGGGATAATATTTCCTTTAATGTAGATTATGTTTAGAGCCTTGACGTGTTTATGCTTTTAGTGTTTTTTTTCTTTTTTAAATTTTTTATTGATACATTTAGATTTGCATGATTGTTGGAGTTATTATAAGTAGTGTTTTAAATATGAGTGAAGCTTTTCACATGACTATGTCATTGAAAAGCCTAAAGTATATAGGACTAATTGAAAAAGTGAAGTAATTTATATAAAAATTATTTGAAATGATTTTAAAAATTATAATTATAATTTATTAAGAGGCCGAATGAATAGATAAAGTAGACAATTATGATGTATATTGTATAAAATTGAATTGTATAAGCTTATACATTCCAATAAAAACTTATCAAGTGGCCGAATAGGAAAAATGTTGTATAAGCCTTACAAAAATAAAAATAAGAACTCATTTCCCTCATAAGATGCAGCAGATTCCATACACAGTCTTTAATCTTCTTCACTAGCTGAAGCTTAGAGTTGTGTTTGTCTCTTGAAAATCTTGCCCAGAAACAATAGATCAGTGTCATGGTGCATGGAGATCCAGCAAGTTATTTGATCAACTAATGCTGTTCCAATGTTTTTGGACCTAGACTGAGTGGTTCGATGTCTCGGACCCTAGTTCGGTTTGATTTCCTAATCAGATTGCTAGTAGTGAGCAAATCGAAATGAACTGCTTTGACCCCCATTAATTTTTTAATGGACTGCTTGACCCGAACTAGACCATTTGAATCGGTTTAATGTGTAGTAGCCGAACTCCATTTCACCATTAGTAAACATTTTACTTCCAAAACACGGAGTCCTCATAATATTAAGATCCGACGTGAAGAATGTTATAATCTTCCATCTTGACATCTTGTTGGTCTTTTATATTGAGCAAGCACATTAACATTTTGGAATACCCACGTATGTGGGACTTGACTATTTTTTTTTTTTTTAACACTCAAGTCTCAACACTTATGCATTCCATTTAAATGATCAGGATAACACATTAAGTTAACTTTAAAAAATAGTTCAAAAAACTTATATTAAATTATTTATAACAAATTATTTAAAATTTATTTTACAAAAAAAATTATTTTAATAAATGTTACTATTTCATGTATTAAATAGTTTACTCACAAATTTGTAATTAAGTGATAAACTTGAGTTTAATAATTGAAGAGCTTTTACAACATTAAAAATTGTCTGAGACTAGTTGAGGTGGTCAGGGGGCCCGAGTGAGGATTTGGGATAGGATCACAAGATGGATCCTCTTTCGTGTACCAAAAGAAGAGATTGTCTGCAGAAAAATATTTGTAAAAATTTTAAACAAAATTAATTCGATAATTGAAGTGTGTAAAAATATACATATTAAAATTAAAAAGGTATATAGTTCAAGATTTTTAATTGTACTTTTTCTATTATAAAATTTAAATTTTATTTAAATTTAAAAATCAGTAATTTGGTAGTTAAATTAGTAATTCACTGACTTAATATCTTAAATGAATCAACAGTTGAGCCTGTACGAAAACCCACGCGTCATTCCTTCAAAGTCCTACCAACAAGGAACTAAATTTTCTTTCTTTTCTATCGAAACGATCGAAACGTTTTTGTTTTCTGAGTTACCGACACGAAACGGAGTTATCGAAACGAAACGAAGTATTTGTTAAGAAATTATGCTATTTCGATTGAAATTACTATATTTCAAAATGTTTCGGTAGAAATACTCTTGTCTCAGTGAAAATTTCGGTGGAAATATTCTTATTTCGGTGAAAATACTCTTATTTTCAAGTTATTTGGATAAAAATACTCTAGTTTCGAATTATTTCGATGAAAATATTTTTGTTTCAAATTGTTTCGATGGAAAAGTACTAAACTAATTTGAAAAATAAAAAATTGACAATCTAAAAGTAGATAAAAGTAGTATCATATCACATCCAACACCAAGTTATTTTCTCTCACAAGTTACAACATCTTTATTAACTTCCTACTCTCTCAATTTGTTCTCATGACATTGTTTTCCTTCATTATCTTCATTTTAAAGAGAAAACTACAAAAATGATGAAAAGAGAAATTGAAAGACAAAGAAAGAGAAAAATGCCTAAAGATAGAGACAAAATCATAGTCGAGAGAGAGAGAGAGACTTAAATATAGATACCATGAAAGAATTAAGAAAAAGATAGAGAGATAGATACAAGAGAGAGATTATTGTTAAATGTTGTTCAGATTTGAGTTGGAGTCACTATTGTAGTGATATGTTTACTTACTATTCAATTATAGACATTAATTCAAATTAATTTTAATATAATTTTATATATCTCTGTCATTAATATTATGTTAAAATCTTTTAAAATTGAAAAAAATATTATTTGAAATTATTTGAAACGTTTTTTAAAAAATCTTCCGTTTCTTTGAAATTTCTGAAATGTTTCGAAATGTTTCCGTTTCTGAAATCACCGAAACGGTATTTCGAAACGAAATTTAATACCTTACCTACCAAGATCTAAAAGACGTGCATGAGGCTTTGGGATGGAATATTTTCGGTTCTCAGGGAATAACCACCATTAGAATTATTCCCGGTCTTCGATCAAACACCTTAAGGTGGCATTTAGTTTATAGAATATTTTATTTAAAAATATATATATTTTAAAAAATGAGATTTTTAAAAATTAAATAGATAAAAAAATTTTAAAAATATATTTAATTGTCACTTTATTTTTTTGAGAATAATTTGTTATATTACCATTAAATTTTTATTTCCATATTTAGTTCATTTAAAATATTTTTGATAATATAATTATTTTTCTAAAATTACTTTTGAAAAAAAGTTTTTAAAATAAAAATAATAATAAATAGGATGATAAAATAAAGAAAAAATTAATAAAGAAATAAAAAAATTTCTTAATTAAAGAAATAATAAATAAGATTTCTTATTTAAAATTTAGAAGTTAACGTTTAAAATTTAGGGATTAGAATTTAAGGTTTAGAGTTTTAAAGTTTAAGGTTTAAGAGTTAAATTTTAGGTTTAAGAGTTTAAGATTTAGAATTTTGAAATTTAGGATTTAGGGTTTAGATGTTAGGTTTTAGAAAATAGAATTTAGGGTTCAGGGTTTAAGATTTAAGGTTTATGATTTTGGAGTTAGGGTTTAAGATTTAGAGGTTATGTTTAAATTTTAGAATTTAGGGTTTCGAAATTAAGTCTAAAATTTAAGATTTAAAGTTTAGGGTTTAGAATTTAGAGTTTCAAAATTAAATTTAAAATTTAAGATTTAGAGATTAAGGATTAGAGTTTAGAAATTAAATTTAATAACAATTTGGTCATTTTACATAGAAAAAATTTTCATTCTCATGAAAAACTTTTATTCCCACCCTCATAGGTGGGAATAAAAGGGTGAGAATTTTCATTATTTTTTATTTTTGAAAATGAATTTTTATATCTGATAACAAACGTGAAAAAAAAAAATTTACCTCACTTTCTCAGAAAACCTAAAAGATTTTTGATACCAAACACTACCTAAAAAAATATCTTCTTGTTTTCTATACTTGATCCTTTGTGATGGAGGCTAACTAAGAAGTGAGCAAAGTCTATTATTCTTTTCTGTGAATATAATTTAATATTTTCATTATAAAAATTTACTTTTTCTTAGGAAGATATTTAACTTGGGAAAATAAATAATTTTTGAAATTTTCTAGAAAACTAAGCATTTACAATATAAAATTGGTTTTAAAGATTATAAATGAATTCATTTTACTGAAACATATATACTAATTTTTATTAGGACATAAGAAAATTTTACAAAAATAAAATTAAAATAACAAGTAAATGATATTTACTTTCTTTAGTTTTTTTAAAATTACATTTACACTCTCTTTAATTTTAATTTATATAAAAGCTCTCATTTATTAATTAACAAAATTGTTATTAAAGCTTATATTTTATATATTTTTTCTTTTAAAAAATTAATAAATAACCTAATTCAATACAATACAAATCATAAAAATATCAAATTAATATTTATAAAAAATTAAAATAAAATAAATTATAGTATTTTTTTAACACTTGAAAGAATGTAAATATACCTTTTATAATAAACTTTAAGAGAGGTTTTAGTATAAAAAAAAATTAAAAAGAGTGTAAGTATAATTTTTAAAAATTTCAGAGAAAGTGATATAATTTGCTTTAAAATAATAATTCATGAGCTAAGATAATAATGAAACCACCACTTTTTTATTATAAAATATATAAATTAAATACAATATTTAATTAGGGCATGATTTATATAAAAGGTTGAATAATTATTATTCAAATAAAATATATAATTGATAATAAAATTAGTAAATATATTTATAAGGAAAACCTCATTTTCAAACCTGACATATATGTGAACGTTCAATTTATTAGTTTTTTACAATTAAAAATGTTTGTAATATTACTTTTTAATTAAGCCATCTGTCACATCCCTATTTTAAGGACGCGAAAATCTCTCATATCCGATAAATTTTCTTATTATGTTCTTTGAAAATAGTTTCACAATATAACATATTCGAGTATTACCATATATTTATAAATTTGCAATACTAATTACAATTGACCACATAATAAGTCATAACAGGATAATATCATACATTTACACATTATTCAGTATAGCTAATTATACATGCCAGGTCTACTCTTATCAGTTTTACAGCGGAAACAAGGATCCTGCCCGTGACGTTCAGAACAACTCTAGAGTACAAATATATTACAAGTTTCTATTCTAAGAGCCTAGAAACAATTTAGGCTCACCACTTAATATGACACCCAATCGATCAAGTAGCCGCAGGACCAAATTCTGGGTCTTTATCTAAAAAATATATCAACCACGTATAGTGAGTTTTACAACTCAGTGAACAGTTAATACCTCCTATAACCTCTCAGATCAACACGAGGATGTACTCTTATTTTAAAAATTTATCATATTAAAATCTACTGTTCAGAAGTACATCCTTATGGGACCCGCATTTTCAAAATATTCTCAGTTCCTACACCCATATATGATACAAATTGATCTTAAATCAAATTTGACATGCAATAAAAATTAATTCTTTTATATAATGTTCAAGTATGCCACAACTTCAATATACTCAATAGATAAACATGGATTGTGAGTTCATCACCCTTCTGCCTCCTCACAATACCATAGTCACAATCATCAGGGAATGTGAGTTCATCACCCTACTGCCTCCTCACATTACCACTAATACCACATTCACAATACCGTCTCAAGCCATATAATCCCGTCATTACTCATCAATGCATATATATATATATATATATATATATATATATATATATATATATATATATATATATATATATATATATATCACTGTGCATATCCATCAAATGCAATGCATAATTATCATATAACTCGCCATACAATCATATTCAGCAACTTATCACTTTCAAAACAGAGTTTTCAGTCTCAGCACAAAATCTTTTATCATAAATTTTCCAATCAGAGAAATCATATAATCATGCCCATATCCAAGGCAAACATAACATTGTAAAATCAATGTCATATGCATATCATATTTTCTTTGCCATGTAATGCGAAATGCATTTAGAAATAACATATTCAAAGCATTTCAAAATCTCTTTCAAAAATCATACTCTTCTTGAACTAAATATCATTTCTCAATCATTTCAAATATTCCAAACCATTTCAGAAACATATGAACATATAAATAACATGTAATCATACTCATTTATCAATGAAAAGTGCAAGAAGAGCAAAAACAAGCTATAGGAAGAATTATCTACTCACCACTTTGAAGTACAAAGTTGGACACCCTTACAATCCTAGTTTCTGATCCGAATTCAGCAAAATAAACCCCAAAAATAAAATCCGGAACGTCCGAAAAACTTAAAAACCACTCCGAATTTGCGAAATTTCGCCTCCGAGAGCTCGGTCAACGCAAGGAGGTCCGGCTGCCACGCGCCACATAAGGAGCTGCGCGTGGGCTTCACTCTCTGAGAGAGATGCAGCGCGTGAAGGCGCGTGCGGTGGTGGATCGGCCTGAAATTTGAGATCCAAGGGTTTTGGTGCCTTCTGGATCGATCTACGATGTTAGTTTTTGCGTTTGAGAACTAAAATAGGAGTTTCGGGGGTTACCTTTTTGGCCGATTTTTCCTTCAATTTTTCGGCCAATTTCTTGTAATAACTGTAAAATTTAACGAAAATTCCAATTTAAAGGAAATTTAGAATAAAAGAAAGAATTTTGACAATAGAGATAAGAACCGTAGAAAATATGTATATTTATTACATAGATTAAAGAATTACAAAAGAAATATGATAATTTATGTTTTGGCGCGCTATAAGAAATATATTTTTATTTATGTAGAAATGATTATGATTTGTTAAAAGTAAGTAGACTTTTAAGTAAAAGAAGTATTGTGTTGTTTAAAATAATTATACTAGCCTCCTTTGAATTTTTATGGTATTTTTAGAAATATTCTTTCTTTTAATATGAATAAAGATATTTGTTTTGAAATTTATTTTATTATGATGTTTATCAAGAAAAATCGTGATTTAAGAGTTTAACTAAAGATTTACGAGAATGAAAATTTTTAGGAATTTTTGGGATATTTTAAGACGAAAAACGGAATTTATATAAATTTTTATAAAAGAAAATCAAATTATTAATTATTTAATAATTAAAAAATAAATAAATAATTTTTTTTTTTCAGAAACCATAAAATGAGAAACCGGGGGTGACGAATTCGAAGAAGAAGAAAACGAAAAAAATGCATAGTGCTGCATAGTGAGTGAATAGTGATTTCAAATCTTTTCTCTCGATTTGGAGTACCAATTGGCTTCCGGTATCAAAACTGAAAGTGTTATTGGATTCAGGACGTAGAGTACTTCAGTTTTGACCGATCAGTTTTTCAAATCAACCGTTGAATCGCTGTAGATCTGAAGTAAAAAATCTCGGTAAAAGGTAAATTCTGAAAAATCTTACTTAAAAACTTCTAATTAGAAATCTGACTCCGTAGATAGATTCAGAAATTAGATAAATATTAGGATATGAAATTGTTTTATTGATTCGGTAAAATTTTTATGACGGTGAATAGTATTTTCCGGCGATGAATAGTGGTAGTGAATAGTATTTTTCGGCGGTGAACAGTACCCAAGCTCATTTAAGGTTTTTGGACCTTCCGGACTCGATTTTGGGGTTTGTTTTACCGAATTCAGACCAGAAACGAGGATTTTAGGGCTGTCCAATCTGGAGCCCTTACCTGTGAGTGGGTTTTTCATACTATAGCGCATGTTTTACGAATTCGGTTTATAACTCTCTCTTGTATGATTTTAACTAGTTACAATGTATGCTAAATTGTTTTACCGCTTTGAAAACCAATATGTATCAACCATGTTAGAAATTATAAATTTAAATCTTAGTTAAACTCTAGGTATGCAGGGCAAGCATCTAGGCTGATAATTCTCCATTTGAGTTAGATTTATAGAAAGGCGAACTTAGTCATAGAAATGAACTAACTTAGCCATGAAATGATTTGATGCATGATGAGCATCTATGTGACATCTACGGACGATCTATGTTTAAAAGGGAAAATTTATGATTATAAAGGTCTCCATGGGAATTCATGGATGAGATATATTTTAGAACGAAATTTTATGCATGAAAAGAGCTAGATGGAGAATTATAGCTTTATTGTAATGTTATTGAAATGTTTTACTTTAAACTCTTTGAATAGCATATTTCAAATGTTTTCTATAGGAGGGACCCTTTTAGATCACTGTTAGCTAGCCGCAGGGAGTGCTAGCCCTGGTGCACCATGGTCATGCGAAGGCTTCGGCCTAGGATACTATGACGGGCATATGACTGCCTAAGACACAGGGATTTAGGGTGGACTTATGTCTACGCCTACAGTGATTACCATACCCTTGCTGTGTGCTTGGGGGATTTAGGGTGGACTTATGTCTACGCCTACAGTGATTTCCCTACCCTTGCTGTGTGCTTGGGGGAGATGATAGATTTGTTAGGAAAGACCTCCAATAAATTTTTCTTAAAGATTAAATATTTCTAAACAATCTCATTCATCATTGTTATTGCATAAATAACTTCATTTATTACTTACCATGCATAATTGATTTGCTCTACTGTTACTGATTTAATCCTGTTTTATCTTTTGAACATACATTTGAACTGTTTAGCTTTTCTTTCAATAAATTATGGTTAAATGCTTAATGTTTCTATTATTATCTTTACACTTTGATTTCAATTATTAAACTCATTGCGAAACATTCGTGCTTGGTTTGCCCTGTTTCTGTTATAGTGTGATTTATCCATTCACTGAGATGTGGTGATCTCACCCCTCTTCTGTTTCCTCCCCACAGATAGTCACAGAGACTTTGATTCAGCTACAGCTTCCTAGGAGGCTGAAGATAGTGTTGGTGAGCCCCAGTTTGAGCAAGGCTCTTTTGTATTGTTTGTTTAGTTTAGTTTATGTCTAGTGTACCTCTATGAACTTACAGGCTGGATCCTCGCTTCTTGCGTATTTTGATGTGTTGTTTGGAAAACAATTTTATGTTTTACAACGATGTTGGTATTATGAGGCCTTGGGCCAAGTTGAATCACATGAATATTATGAGGCCATGGGCCAAGTTGAATCACGGATGTTGGATTCATGAGATATATATATATATATATATATATATACAGTATTTTCTGATATTGGATGTGGCATATGTGGCCAGTTATATTTATTATGTACTCTGGATTGTGTGCTGGATGTTTGTGCACGCTATGTGTTAGGCTTGCGGCTAGGGGGAAACCCTTATGCCGTGCCGGTCATGTGTTCCATCATTTGGGGTCGTGACAGAGTGGTATCAGAGCTTTAGGTTTTCCTGTGTTCATGGAGTAACGGACCTTTAGGTAGGACTTTGAGTATGGGTGTGAATCCGGACATGCTTATACTCACGGTGCTGCTAAAGGGGTTCGATAGGATGTTATCTTTTTGTTCAAGTAAGTCAGTTTATAGTATGCTATGTTGGCATGGTTAAGTGATGGTTGGGCTATCTCTATTTTATAACGAGATGCATCTTAAAGAATTTAAGAAATTGAGACAGATACAAAATATGATGGTTTCTGAATGTGACATCATGATGGTTTCTGAATGTGACATCCGTTGTACCCGGATGTCTAGATATGGTAGATTGTGATGTGATATTGAGAATGATTTGTTGGCATTATGTCATGTCATTTTGAAATGTCATTAGAAGGTGATTAAATTCAATATTCTTGGAGAATTTTCTCTCTTGATACAAAGAAATCTTAGTGAGATACCCAGTAACCTAATCTCTGCTTTAGCAGTCCATAAGTGATTACACAAAGGTGCCAAGAATAGTTGGCAGTGGTGAGAGATGCTGATATAATGTATACCACTGTAAATCAAGTTCCAGTGATTAGAGAATTTTCTGATATAATTCTTGAGGAATTGCCAGGATTACCCCGAAATAATAAATAGAATTTGGTATTGATTTATTTCCTGGCCAGCGTCTATATTTCCATATAGAATGGCACCCACTGAACTTAAAGAGCTGAAAAAAAAATAGTTACAAGACATGTTAGACAAGGGATTTAAAAGCCCTAGAACTTTTACTTGAAGTGCTTCAGTTCTATCTATGAAAAAGAAAGATGGATCACTATGACTATACATAAATTATAGACAATTGAATAAAGTGACAATGTGGAATAAATACTCATTACCTCATATAGATGATATGTTTGACTAGCTACAAGGTGCTCAACATTTTAAAAAAAAATTGAATTGATTTGATATCTGGATCTCATCAATTGAGGATAAGGGAAGAGGATATTCGAAAAATTTCTTTTAGGACTCGTTATGGCATTATGAGTTCTTGGTGATGTTATTTAGTCTCACAAATGCCCAGTTCCATTCCTGGATTAATTTGTTATTATAATTATTGATAATATACTAGAATATATTCAAGGAATTCTGAGGAGCATGAGGACATTTAAAGAATGCTTCGCAAACCCTAAGAGAACACTAGTTATATGCTAAGTTTGCAAAATGTGAATTTTGGCTTAGTAATGTTATTTTCCTAGGGTATGTGATTACCAAGGATGATATTCAAATTAATCTTTAAAAGGTAGAAGCAGTGCAACAATGGCCACACCCTATCACAATTACAAAGATTCGTAATTTTATTTGTTTATCAAGATATTACTGTAGATTTGTTAAATATTTTTCAAAAAAAAAATTGTTTCTCCTTTGACGAGGTTGACAAAGGAAGCAATAAAATTTGACTAGTAAGATGAATGTGAAAGAAATTGCTAGAAACTAAGAAATGTTAGATTACGGCACCAGTACTATCTATTTCTTTAGGCACTGAAGGATATACGGTATGTTGTGATACATAGAGAATGGGATTAAGGTATATGTTGATGCAATATGGTCGAGTCATTACATATGTATCTAGACAGCTTAAGCCACATGAGCAAAAATGGTCAGACTTACGATTTAGAAATAACAGCAGTAGTTTTACTCTCAAAGCTTGGAGGCATTATCTGTATGGTGATACATGTAAAATTCATACAGTTTCAATCATCCTTAGTTGAGTAGGTAAAAAAGGCACAGGACGATGATGCTTATTTATGTAAGAAAATTTAAAAGGTCAAGAATGACAGTGATATTGAATTTATTGTAAACTCTGAAGGAATTCTGAGATTGGGTAAGTGATTGTGTGTATTTAATAAAGAAGAACTTAAGGAAGAAATTTTAGAGGAAGCCCATAGATCCATATATACAATTCATCCTGAGGTAACTAAAATGTATAAAGATCTAAAAGAAATTTATTGATGGGACAGTATAAAGAAAGATATAGTTGATTTTGTATCTCGATGATTAACTTGTCAACAGGTAAAAGTAGAACATCAAAGACTTGAAAGATTATAATATCAGATAGAGATACCTGAATAAAAATGAGTGATTATTGATAGGTTCAAATTTGTCTTTGAATAAGATAGTAAGACTTCATAAGGTATTGATATCGATTATATCTGATCGAGAACTATAGTTCACAGATTGTTTTTAGAGAGCATTTTAAGAAGTTTTGGGCAGAAGTTTTACATAAAATACCGTAAGTTTTCTAATAGGTGAGTGAGTAAATGACTATTTCGTTTGTCAAGATTGTGACTTGGGTGATGTTTGATATTTGGATAGTATGTCATGAAAATATATGAATGTGTGAAAAGTGAAATAAAATGGATAAGTGGCAGACATGATATGAATAGTGAAAGTAAGATATGTTAGAATTACTTAGGGATTGGATAGTGATGGAAAAATGTTATAAGAGGAGGATGTGAACATATTGGGTTTATTGGAAGATAGATAAGACAAAAGTAGGAAATTTGTGATTTCAATTGGTTAGAAGTGACTAATGAATAAAATCTTGGAAGAATATAATTTAAAATAGTAAGTTTGGACACCGAACTATATAACGATTTTTTAGATGAAAGGAATAGAAAAATGATGGCCTTATGGTGCTTTGAGGAATGTAATAAAGTGAATTAGTGGTACTGAAGTTCTTGAGGGATAAAATATAGAAAGTATGATTTAAATTGATCTTTGAATTATTAATTTGGAAATATGGAGAATATTCTGAGAATCATGTCCAAAAATAATGTAAGTAATTAAGATATTTGTGTTAAAGGTTTATACTATGCTAAATCGAATTTAGTATTTAAGATGTGAATTATGTTGAGATTGGAAATTCACGTATGAATAATTGTTGAGAAAAGAGATTTCAGAAGAAGCTATAGATTGTAAATATGGATTACCCGAGGTAATAAGGATATACTGAGATTAAAAAAATGGTACTAGTATAATGGTAAAAAAAAGATACAAGTGAAATTTTTTATTGGCGGGTATGTTGGCAAGTACAAATTGAATATATTATCTCAAGAAAGTTATTCAGGAAGTCTAAGGATCTTTATTAGATTATAGTATGACTGATACTAAATTTAAATGATGTGTTTATACATTAGAAATTATGCTTTAAGTATCTTTATATTATTGTGGTGAAAGTTTGGAGAAATTAATTGTCCTTAGTTGAACTTGCTCATAGCAGTAATTATCATGCCAATATACAATGGCATCATTTGAAATTTTACATGAATATCATAGGTTTCTTAATATGTGAGTGAATTGAGAAAAGTTAAATTTTGGAATAACATGCAATAGATAGCATATGAATTATCTAAATTGATGATGTTAGTTTGGAGAGCATGCTTCAAGCATATGTTTTTGAGATAGGTAGGAGATTTCTTAACAGAATTTGTCTATAATAAAATGATATTAGAAGATTTAAACCTTATGTAAGAGGTGTTACAAATGTTCTGTTAAATGACTCAGTGGAGTTATATTTATTATAAGATGTCATTGATAAAGTGAAATTGATTAGAAAAAGAATACTGTAAACTCAATACAAGTCAAAAGTTTACAAGGACTATGAATGTTGAGCACTAGGAATTTTCAGTTGGTGACCATATATTCTTTAATGACTCACCAATGAAAGAGGTAATGAGATTTGGAAAGAAAGGAAAGTTACACCCTCGGTATATAGAACCATTTGAAATTCTTGATAGGATCGGTTCAGTGGCTTATTGTTTGGCTTTACCTCTTAAATTGGGTAATGTCCATCCAGTTTTTTTTTCATATGTCTATGCTAAGAAAATATTTACCGTATTCTACACATGTTATACAGTGTCCATAGATTCAGTTACAGAAAGATTTAACCCATGAGGAATAACCAGTAGCAATAGTGGTTAGACAAATAAAGAAGTTACGGTCAAAAGAAATACCTACAGTAAAAGTGATATGGAAAAATCATTCTTCTGAGAAAACTACTTGGGAAAGAGAGGAGGATATACGCGCTAGATATTTGTATTTATTTGAACAATGAGATTAGTATTTATCTGCAACTATGGTAATAAAATTCGGGGACCGAATTTCTTTAAGGGGGGAATAATGTAATAACCGTAAAATTTAATGAAAATTCCAATTTAAAGGAAATTTAGAATAAAAGAGAGAATTTTGACAATAGAGATAAGAACCGTAGAAAATATGTATATTTATTACATGGATTAAAGAATTACAAAAGAAATATGATAATTTATGTTTTGGCGCGCTATAAGAAATATATTTTTATTTATGTAGAAATGATTATGATTTATTAAAAGTAAGTAGACTTTTAAGTAAAAGAAGTATTGTGTTGTTTAAAATAATTATACCGGCCTCCATTGATTTTTTATGGTATTTTTAGAAATATTCTTTCTTTTAATATGAATAAAGATATTTGTTTTGAAATTTGTTTTATTATGATGTTTATCAAGAAAAATCGTGATTTAAAAATTTAACTAAAGATTTACGAGAATGGAAATTTGTAGGAATTTTTGGGATATTTTAAGATGAAAAACGGAATTTATATGAATTTTTATAAAAGAAAATCTAATTATTAATTATTTAATAATTAAAAAATAAATAAATTTTTTTTTTCAGAAACCATAAAATGGGAAACCGGGGGCGACGAATTCGAAGAAGAAGAAAACGAAAAAAATGCATACTGCTGCATAGTGAGTGAATAGTGATTTCAAATCTTTTCTCTCGATTTGAAGTACCAATTGGCTTCCGGTAACAAAACTGAAAGTGTTATTGGATTCAGGACGAAGAGTACTTCAGTTTTGACCGATCAGTTTTTCAAATCAACCGTTGGATCACCGTAGATCTGAAGTAGAAAATCTCGGTAAAAGGTAAATTCTGAAAAACCTTACTTAAAAACTTCTAATTAGAAATCTGACTCCGTAGATGGATTCAAAAACTAGATAAATATTAGGATATGAAATTGTTTTATTGATTCGGTAAAATTTTTGTGACGGTGAATAGTATTTTCTAGCGATAAATAGTGGTGGTGAATAGTATTTTTTGGCGGTGAACAGTACCCAAGCTCATTTAAGGTTTTTGGACCTTCTGGACTCGATTTTGGGGTTTGTTTTACCGAATTCAGACCAGAAACGAGCATTTTAGGGCTGTCCAATCTGGTGCCCTTACCTGTGAGTGGGTTTTTCATACTATAGCGCATGTTTTACAAATTCGGTTTATAACTCTCTCTCGTATGATTTTAATTAGTTGGAATGTATGCTAAATTGTTTTACCGCTTTGAAAACCAATATGTTCCAACCATGTTAGAAATTATAAATTTAAATCCTAGTTGAACTCTAGGTATGCAGGGCAAGCATCTAAGCTGATAATTCTCCATTTGAGTTAGATTTATAGAAATGCGAACTTAGTCATAGAAATGAACTAAGTTAGCCATGAAATGATTTGATACATGATGAGCATCTATGTGACGTCTACGGACGATCTATGTTTAAAAGAAAAAGTTTATGATTATAAAGGTCTCCATGGGAATTCATGGATGAGATATATTTTAGAACGGAATTTTATGCATGAAAAGAGCTAGATGGAGAATTATAACTTTATTGTAATGTTATTGAAATGTTTTACTTTAAACTCTTTGAATAATATATTTCAAATGTTTTCTATTGGAGGGACCCTTTTAGATCACTGTTAGCTAGCCGCAGGAAGTGCTAGCCCTGTTGCACCATGGTCATGCGAAAGCTTCGGCTTAGGATACTGTGACGGGCATATGACTGCCTAAGACACAGGGATTTATGGTGGACTTATGTCTACGCCTATAGTGATTACCATACCCTTGCTGTGTGCTTGGGGGATTTAGGGTGGACTTATGTCTACGCCTACAGTGATTACCATACCCTTGCTGTGTGCTTGGGGGATTTAGGGTAGACTTATGTCTACGCCTACAGTGATTTCCCTACCCTTGCTGTGTGCTTGGGGAATATGATAGATCTGTTAGGAAAGATCTCCAATAAATTAGTGCATTTTTCTTAAAGATTAAATATTTCTAAATAATTTCATTCATCATTGTTATTGCATAAATAACTTTATTTATTACTTACCATGCATAATTGATTTGCTCTACTGTTACTGATTTAATCATGTTTTACCTTTTGAACATACATTTGAACTGTTTAGCTTTTCTTTCAATAAATTATGGTTAAATGCTTAATGTTTTTATTATTATCTTTACACTTTGATTTCAATTATTAAACTCATTGCGAAACATTCGTGCTTGGTTTTTCCTATTTCTGTTATAGTGTGATTTATCCATTCACTGAGATGTGGTGATCTCACCCCTCTTCTGTTTCCTCCCCACAGATAGTCACAGAGACTTTGATTCAGCTACAGCTTCGTAGGAGGCTGAAGATAGTGTTGGTGAGCCCCAGTTTGGGCAAAGCTCTTTTGTACTGTTTGTTTTGTTTAGTTTATGTCTAGTGTACCTCCATGAACTTACAGGCTGGATCCTCGCTTCTTGCGTATTTTGATGTATTGTTTGGAAAACGGTTTTATGTTTTACAACGATGTTGGTATTATAAAGCTTTGGACCAAGTTGAATCACATGAATATTATGAGGCCATGGGCCAAGTTGAATCACGGATGTTGGATTCATGAGATATATATATATATATATATATATATATATATATACAGTATTTTCTGATATTGGATGTGGCATATGTGGCCAGTTATATTTATTATGTGCTTTGGATTGTGTGCTGGATGTTTGTGCACGCTATGTGTTAGGCTTGCGGCTAGGGGAAACCCTTATGTCGTGCCGGTCATGTGTTCTATCATTTGGGGCCGTGACATTTCTGGCCAATTCTCCAGAAACCAATCGGATGGATTTGATGAACTCTTCGTCCTGAGTCCGTTGGTGGTGGTGGTGTCGAAATCTGAGGTCCGGAGGCGAAGAAATCTTTGAGAGAAGTTAGAGGGTTTTCGGGGAGAATTTTCTGAAGAGAGATGGAAAAACCTGTCAATGACCACCTTCCGGATTGGTTGAGGCCCTTAAAATATCCCGGGGGGACTTTCTACAAAATTTCACTTTTTGAGGGAGGTCCTTGCAAAATTTTCTTATTAACATTTTAACCCCGAAACTTTTAAGAAATTGCATTTTTGCCCCGAAACGTAAATTACTCACATTTCTTTTATAATTCTTTAATCCATGTAAATAATAACTTATTTTCACCGGATTCTAACTCCATTTTCGAAATCTTCTCTTTAATTCCAAACTTTCTTTAATTGAAATCCTCATTTTCAAAATTATCTCTTTTATTCCAAATTTTGTTTAATTGAAAATTTATGTTAAATTTACGGCTATTACACCATCACTCAAAATTTGACATCAAATTTAATTTATTGCTGATTTATGTGATTTATTATATAAATTAATACTTACTTAACATTGATTTAATATTTATAAAGTATTTATAGACAAAATTATTAATTTTTCAATCAAATAATCAATTATATTTAAAAATATGTCTATGATTATTACATGTGTGTTAAATTAAATAAATATAACAGATAATTATAACGTTAATAATGAATTAACTTTGGTGCAAAATTGTATACCATGATTTAACTTTTAAGATGACCTTACAAACACTCTAAGTTCACCTAACTTTCAAGAACAAAAGTTATCTTTTTCAAATGATATTACGTCATTATCAATAATTATTTTCTTTCTTGTGTAATAAAAAAGTTATTTTCTTTTTATTCTATACCGTTTGCACTTGAACACCAGACCTATGATTGGATAACATTATACATTCGTAAGTGTTTTACTGAATTACACTAAATATTGTACTATATATCATCCAAATTTATCTTATAAAATCTTATCCTAAATGATATATATTATCTAATCTTATCCTATGCAGTGCGCCAATGAGGGCCTAAAAAATGTGGTTTGAGTTTATTTATCAATGTCTAAGCCACAATATACAAGTTTATTTATCAATGTCTTGTTTCACCGATAAGACATGCATGAAGAGTTGGCGATTGCCTAAAAACTTGTGGTTTAAGTTTTTTCCATTGTAAAATAACTAGAAGGTAAATTTGTATACCAAAATATAAATGAATATTATTATAAAATAGTAAATGAATATGAAAATGAGTAAATTACATTAAATTTCGTTGAGATTTAGATAAATTACACTTAATTTCTCTCTTTTCAAAAAATTACACTCAAATTTTCCTTGTTGCAAATGACATTAATATATTTAGTGAAGAAGACAATTTTACTCTCTTAATAAAGAAGTTTTTAAATATTTTTCACCTTTTTATAATAATTTTTTAGTAAATACATAATTTAATCTTTAAATTTATTAGGTCTTTACAATTTAATCTCTGAATTTAAGTTATTGCACACTCTAATCCCTGAATTTACCAAATATTAAATAAATTAGTCATTTCGTTATCTCCACACTAACTGTTTACTGACGTTACCGATTAAGTGCCTATGTGACACATTAAATGCCAACTAATTATACCACATTAGCGCTAATTCAGTTTAAAAGAAGAATAAATACACAATTTATTTTCTGAATTTATTAAGTCACTACAATTTAGTCATTGAATTAAGTCATTATACAATTTAATCTTTAAATTTACCAAAAGTCAAATAATTTAATCATTCTATTATTTTCACACTAAGTGCTTTTAATGTAACTCATTAAGTGTCTACGTGGTATGTTAAATATCAAATAATTATATTAAATCAGTACTTACTCAATTTAAAAAAAATTCAAAATATTTCATTTTTCACTCTATTTTTTCCCTTCTTATATGGAAAATACCATTTTCTGTCTTCAACTAATAACACCGTGAAACACTTCCTTACTACAAAATTATTCTAATAAGTTTTTGATGACTAAAAATAAAAAAGTAATTATGGAATTCTTGATATTAACAACTATAAGTGATTAGTTTGACTGGGCTATAAGAAGAGACTATGATTTCAACATTTTTAATCCTTTATTGTTAAACGTTATGCTAGTTCTTAAAATTTTTGCTCTAATTAAGGTATTTTAATACTAAAATATTTTTAATTGATATTTATTGTAACAACCGTAAAATCTAATGAAAATTTCGATTAAAGGAAATATGAGAATTTATGATTTTGGCGAGTAATTGTTTTTTAAAAAAAATGATGGTATTTTGCTATAAGCAAATATATTTTTATTTGTTTAAAAATAATTATGTTTTGATAAAAGTAAGTATACTTTTAAGTAAAATTGTAATAAACATAAAATTTAACGAAAAATTCCAATTAAAGGGAATGTAGAATAAAAAAAAAGAATTTTGATAATAGAGATAAAAACTAGTGAAAAGATGTATATTTATTACATGGATTAAAGAATTACAAAAGAAATATGAGAATTTATATTTTGGCGCGTTATTAGCAAAAATATTATTATTTATATAGAAATAATTATGATTTGTTAAAAGTAAGTGGACTTTTAAGTAAAAGAAGTATTGTGTTGTTTAAAATAATTATATCGGCCTCTATTGAATTTTTATGGTATTTTTAAAAATATTCTTTCTTTTAATATGAATAAAGATATTTGTTTTGAAATTTGTTTTAATATGATTTTTATTGAGAAAAATTATGATTTAAGAGTTTAACTAAATATTTATGAGAAAGGAAATTTTTAGAAATTTTTGGGATATTTTATGATGAAAAATGGAATTTATATGAATTTTTATAAAAGAAAATTCTATTATTAATTATTTAATAAATATTATTATATTTAAAAAAAAACAAAAAAAAACAAAAGTTGCAGAATTATAAAACGAAGCCAACGGCAAATGTTCGGAAAGAAAAAAAAAACGTAAAGGAATAGTATATGCATAGTGAGTGAATAGTAATCTCAAATTTTATCTTTCGATTTGGAGTGTTTAAGAGCTTCCAATCTCAAAACCGAAATTGTTATTGGATTCAGGACGAAGAGTACTTCAATTTTGACCGATCAGTTTTTCAAATCAACCGTTGAATCGCCGTAGATCTGAAGTAGAAAATCTCAGTAAAAGGTAAGTTCTGAAAAACCTTACTTAAAGACCTCAAATTAGAAATCTGACACCGTAGATGGGTTCAGAAACTTGATAAACATTAGAATATGTAATTTTTTCGGTTATTTGGTAACTTTTTATGTGGCGGTGAATAGTAATTTTCGGCGTGAATAGTGGCGGATGAATAGTAATTCCGGCGATGAATAGTGACGATGAATAGTATTTCCGGCGGTGAACAGTACCCGAGCTCATTTAAGGTTTTTGGACCATCCGGACACGTTTTTGAAGCTTATTTGGTCAAATTCAGACTAGAAACGAGGATTTTAGGGCTGTCCAATCTGGAGCCCTTACCTGTGAGTAGATAATTCTTCCTATAGCTTACTTTTACTCTTCTTGAACTTTTCATTGATAAATGAGTATGATTACATGTTATTTATATGTTCATATGTTTATGAAATGGTTGAAATATTTGAAATGATTGAGAAATGATATCTAGTTCAAGAAGAGTATGAGTTTTGAAATAGATTTTGAAATGCTTTGAATACGATAATTCTAAATGCATTTCGCATTACATGGCAAAGAAAATATGATATGCATGTGGCATTAATTTTACAGTGTTATATTTGCCTTGAATATGGGCATGATTATATGATTTCTCTGATTGGAAAATTTACAATAAAAGATTTTGTACTGAGACTGAAAGCTTTGTTTTGAATGATATGCAAAGTGGTAAATTGCTGAATATGATTGTATGGTGAATTGTTTGATAATAATTCATTGCATATGATGGATATGCACTTTTTTTTACATGTTTATATATTCATATAAATATATATGTATTGATGAGAAATGACGAGATTATATGGCTTGAGACGATATTGTGAAGATGGTATTAGTGGAAATGTGAGGAGGCAGTAGGGTGATGAACTCACATTCCCTAATTACCTATTGTGATGATGACAGTGGTAATGTGAGGAGGCAGAAGGGTGATGAACTCACATTCCCTGTTGATCTATTGAAGTTGTACTTAGTGGTAATGTAAGGAGGCAGTAGGGTGATGAACTCACATTCCCTAATTACCTATTGTGATGATGACAGTGGTAATGTGAGGAGGCAGAAGGGTGATGAACTCATATTCCCTGTTGATCTATTGAAGTTGTACTTAGTGGTAATGTGAGGAGGCAGTAGGGTGATGAACTCACATTCCCTGATTACCTATTGTGATTGTGACTATGGTAATGTGAGGAGGCAGAAGGGTGATGAACTCACATTCCATATTTATCTATTGAGTTTATTGAAAGTTGTGACATACTTGAGTATTATATAAAAGAATTGATTTTTATTGCATAACAAATTCGATTTAAGATCAATTTGTATCATATGTGGTTACAGATATTTGTATGTGATTTGAACTGAGATGTTTTGAAATGCGGGTCCCATATGAATGTACTCCTGAATGTAACTTTTTAATATGAGAAACTTTGAAATGAAAAGTACATCCATATGTTGACCTAAGAGGTTATAGGGGGTGTTATCTGCTCACTGAGTTGTAAAACTCACTACACGATGTGGATCTATTTTTCAGATAAAGACACAGAGTTTGGTCCAGCAACCAAGTGATCGACTAGAGGTTGTACTCCAGTGGTGAGCCTACATTGTTTCTAGGCTCTCAATGTTTTTTTTTTATTTGCAAAATATTTGTACTCTAGAGTTGCTCTGAACGTCACAGGCAGGATCCTTGCTTCTACTGTTACTCTGGTGTTTATAGACGTAAACTGTATATTGTATATGTGTATGGGAACTTATATGTATTGGTTTATATGATAAAGAATGGCATTATGTACATTTATGAAAAATATTTGTGTATGGTATATGGATTTCACGTGCCCTAAAATTAGGGTCGTGACAAGTTGGTATCAGAGAATTAGGTTTCCCTGTGACAATCAGAGCAAAGGATTCTTTAGTAGGACCTTTAGTATCGATATGAGCCGGACATATTTATACTTCAGGTGCTGCTGAGGGATTCTATAGGATTTCAAATTCCTTTCTATTCGAAGTTGTTAAAGTTTATAGTATAAGATAGATTGAATATTGTGAAATCTTAAGAGGTATCTATGGATCAATTACAGCTTGAAAGTAAAAGCGATATGCGTCTTAAAGAATTTAAAGAATTGAGACAGATACCAAATATGATGGTTTCTGAATGTGACTCCGTTGTACCCGGTTGTCTAGATATGGTAGACTGTGATGTGCTATTGAGAATGAATTTGTTGACATTATGTCATGTCATTTTGAAATGTCACTATAAGGTGATTAAATTCAATATTCTTGGAGAATTTTCTTTCTTGATACAAGGGGATCGTAGTGAGATACCCAGTAATCTAATCTCTGCTTTAACATCCCATAAGTGATTATAGAAAGGTGACAAGAATATTTGACAATGATGAGAGATGTTGATATAAAGTATATCAGTGTAAATCAAGTTCCAGTGGTTAAAAAAAAATTCTGATGTAATTCTTGAAGAATTGCCAGGATTACCTCGAAATGTAAAATATAATTTGGTATTGATTTACTTCCTGGAACCCAACCAGTGTCTATACCTCTATATAGAATGGCACCGACTGAACTCAAGGAATTGAAAGATCAGTTGTGACACTTGTTAGACTAGGGATTTATATACCCTAGTACTATTACATGGAGTGCTTCAGTTCTATCTGTGAAAAAGAAAGATGGATCACTATGATTATGCATGGATTATAGACAATTGAATAAAGTGACAATGTGGAATAAATACTCATTACCTCATATAAATGATATATTTGACCAGCTACAAGGTGCTCAACATTTAAAAAAAATTTGAATTGATTTGATATATGGATCTCATCAATTGAGGATAAGGGAAGAGGATATTCGAAAAAATTCTTTTAGGACTCGTTATGGCATTATGAGTTCTTGGTGACGTCATTTAGTCTGACAAATTCCCAGTTGCATTCATGGACTTGATAGAAAAAAAAAAGAAGAAGAGAGAGTATTGAAGCCATCCCTGGATTAATTTGTTATTATAATTATTGATAATATACTAGAATATTTCAAGAGTTCAGAGGATCATAAGAAATATTTAAAGATAGTATTACAAACTCCAAGGGAGTATCAGCTATATGCTAAGTTCTCAAAATATGAATTTTGACTTAGTAATAGTACTTTCTTAAGGTATGTGGCTAGCAAGATAGTATCCAAGATAACCCTAAGAAAGTAAAAGCGGTACAGCAATGCCCACATCTTGCTACAGTTACAGATGAAGATTCAAGTCCAATTTGCGCTTTCTACTGTGGTCTGTTGTCCATTCTATTTGAGCTGTGATTGGATCAGGTACATGAACATATGCTTGTAAAGCATCAATCAACTCCTCAGCATCTGAAGCTGAGATGAGAATTCGTCGTGCTGAGTGTGGGATAAACCTTTGTTCTACAGCATGATCAAGGAAAGATAACAAACCATCAAAGAAGTGATTAACATTTAACAAACCTATTGGTTTGTGATGCATATTCAGTTGTGCCCAAGAAACTATTTGAAAAATTTCTTCTAAAGTACCAAAACCCCCTGGTAAGGCAATGAAGGCATCAGCATTACTCATCATTCTAGCCATGCGTTCATGCATGGAAGCTACTATATACTCTTCCCCAATTGTCTTTCCTACGATATTAGATACAGCTAGAGCTGTAGGAATAATACCTAGAACTTGGCATCCTCCTACATGTACAGCTGTAGACACACATCCCATTAACCCACGGTTACCTCCACCATAGACTAGATGAATTTTTCTCCTGGCCAGCACCATACCCAGAGTTTGTGCTGCTTTCACATATTCCCCATCTTTTCCAGGACTGGAACCACAAAAGACACAGATATTTCGAAACTGACAGAATGCGGTTCCTTCCATAATTTCTATCACCTTAACTCTGAGTATGAAAATAAAGATACTAATGTAGAACTCATAGAAGGGCATATTTATAATAGCTATGCGAATAGGCCGGATATTATTAGAACAGCTATGTGAGTGATTGGTGGATATCAGCTAAATTAAAGGAAAAAAAAAAAAAACGGCAAGCATTTATATGTACAGTAGTTATGACTGTGACCCATATTAAGCACATAAAGAGCATAAGATAAGATATCACCAGAAATCTGTTTTGTTTTCTTGTTGTCTTTGATGAAGCATTGATGTCTTGAAAGGTTGTAGGTGATAGCCGTCATTGTAAAAAAAAAAAAAAAAAAAAAAAAGAGTGAAAATGCAAAGAAAAAGAAAAAGAGTGAAAATGCAAACCAATTAATTGTTGAAGAGGAACAATCAAATGGTTTATTTTGTTTTCTCAATGTTTTTACCAGCCGACTATTAGTTTATAAGTCGACTAGCTATTTTGAGAAATTTTAATTTGGACTGGTTATTTACAGTTGATTGATTATATATATTTTGAAACAACCAACTGCATCCTACCAGTTAACTATGTGCTCTTGTTATTCACAGACTTTATAGGCTCAGAAATATTTCTTTTCCATATGATATGCTTCCGCCGAATAACAATATCTTTAAATTAAATTTTGACACATATAGTCAAAATTTGCGGCCACCGATTTCGGCCACCGATTTTCGTTGGAATAGCAGCTAGATTTTGTTTACAGATTTTCAAGAATTACGGCCACCAATTTTAATTTCCTGTCAATGTTTTGTCCAAACTTCGACTTCCTATTTTGGCACCATGCTCTATTACGTGTTTCGCATTTTCTGCTGCTTTGTCTTACATTATATTTGGCATTAAATGCAAGATTATTTTTCCTTATTATAAGGAGGGTTAATCTCTAATCTTTGGAACTTAGTTATTATGGTGTTCAACTGATTAGTAGATTAAAGTAATAGAGATTTTGAAAAGAATAGATGGATGATAATCTAATGGTGCTTTGACGAATATAATCAAAGAAATTAACGGTGTTGATGTTTTTGAGGAGTAAAGTATGGAAAGTAAGATTTAAGTTAATCTCGAAATTTTTTTTTTAATTTGGAAACATGGAGAATATTTTGAGAATCATCTTCGAGAATAATATAAGTGATTAAGATATTTGTGTTAAGGATTTATACCCTACTAAATTGAGACTCATGTTGAGATTGGAAATTCACGTATGAATAATTGTTGAGAAAAGAGATTTCTGAAGAAGCCATAGATTGTAAATATGGATAACCCGAGGTAATAAAGATATACTGAGATATAAAAAAATGGTACTAGTATAATGGTAAAAAGAAGATACAAGTGAAATTTTTCATTGGCAGGTATGTTGGCAAGTACGAAGTGAATATATTATCTCAAGAGAGTTATTTAGGAAGTCTAAGGATCTTTATTAGATTATAGTATGACTGATACTAAAATTAAATTATGTGTTTATACATTAGAAGTTATACTTTAAGTATATTTATATTATTGTGGTGAAAGTTGGGAGCAATTAATTGTCCTTAGTTGAACTTGCTCATAGCAGTAATTATCATGCCAATATACAATGGCATCATTTGAAGTTTTACATGAACATTATAGGTTTCTTAATATGTGAGTGCATTGAGAACAGTTAAACTCTGGAAATATAATTTGGAATAACATGCAATAAATAGAATATGAATTATCTAAATTGATGATGCTAGTTTGAAGAGCATGCTTCAAACATATGTTTTTGAGATAGGTAGGAGATTTCTTAACAGAATTTGTCTATAATAAAATGATATTAGAATATTTAAGCCTTATGTAAGAGGTGTTACAAATGTTCTGTTAAATGACTCAGTGGAGTTAGATTTATTATAAGATGTCATTGATAAAGTGAAATTGATTAGAAAAAGAATACTGGAAACTCAATACAAGTCAAAAGTTTACAAGGACTATGAATGTTGAGCACTAGGAATTTTCAGTTGGTGATCATATATTTTTTAATGACTCACCAATGAAAGAGGTAATGAGATTTGAAAAGAAGGGGAAGTTACCCTCTCGGTATATAGAATTATTTGAATTCTTGATAAGATCGGTTTACCACTTGCATTGGATAATGTTTATCCAGTTTTTCATGTTTCTATACTACGAAAATATTTACCGGATTCTACACATGTTATACAGTGTCCATTGATTCAGTTAAAAATTTAAATTTATGAGGAACAACTAGTAGCAATAGTGGACAGATAAGTAAGGAAGTTATGGTTAAAAGAAATACCTATAGTAAAGGTGATATGGAAAAAAAAATCATTCTTTTGAGAAAGCTACTTGGGAAAGAGAGGAGGATATACGGCCAAATATCCGTATTTATTTGAACAATGAGGTTAGTGTTTATCTGCAACAGTGGTGGTGAAATTCGGGGACCGAATTTCTTTAAGGGGAGAAGAATGTAATAAACATAAAATTTAACGAAAAATTCCAATTAAAGGGAATGTAGAATAAAAAAAAAGAATTTTGATAATAGAGATAAAAACCAGTGAAAAGATGTATATTTATTACATGGATTAAAGAATTACAAAAGAAATATGAGAATTTATATTTTGGCGCGCTATTAGCAAAAATATTATTATTTATATAGAAATAATTATGATTTGTTAAAAGTAAGTGGACTTTTAAGTAAAAGAAGTATTGTGTTGTTTAAAATAATTATATCGGCCTCTATTGAATTTTTATGGTATTTTTAAAAATATTCTTTCTTTTAATATGAATAAAGATATTTGTTTTGAAATTTGTTTTAATATGATTTTTATTGAGAAAAATTATGATTTAAGAGTTTAACTAAATATTTATGAGAAAGGAAATTTTTAGAAATTTTTGGGATATTTTATGATGAAAAATGGAATTTATATGAATTTTTATAAAAGAAAATTCTATTATTAATTATTTAATAAATATTATTATATTTAAAAAAAAACAAAAAAAAACAAAAGTTGCAGAATTATAAAACGAAGCCAACGGCAAATGTTCGGAAAGAAAAAAAAAACGTAAAGGAATAGTATATGCATAGTGAGTGAATAGTAATCTCAAATTTTATCTTTCGATTTGGAGTGTTTAAGAGCTTCCAATCTCAAAACCGAAATTGTTATTGGATTCAGGACGAAGAGTACTTCAATTTTGACCGATCAGTTTTTCAAATCAACCGTTGAATCGCCGTAGATCTGAAGTAGAAAATCTCAGTAAAAGGTAAGTTCTGAAAAACCTTACTTAAAGACCTCAAATTAGAAATCTGACACCGTAGATGGGTTCAGAAACTTGATAAACATTAGAATATGTAATTTTTTCGGTTATTTGGTAACTTTTTATGTGGCGGTGAATAGTAATTTCCGGCGTGAATAGTGGCGGATGAATAGTAATTCCGGCGATGAATAGTGACGATGAATAGTATTTCCGGCGGTGAACAGTACCCGAGCTCATTTAAGGTTTTTGGACCATCCGGACACGTTTTTGAAGCTTATTTGGTCAAATTCAGACTAGAAACGAGGATTTTAGGGCTGTCCAATCTGGAGCCCTTACCTGTGAGTAGATAATTCTTCCTATAGCTTACTTTTACTCTTCTTGAACTTTTCATTGATAAATGAGTATGATTACATGTTATTTATATGTTCATATGTTTATGAAATGGTTGAAATATTTGAAATGATTGAGAAATGATATCTAGTTCAAGAAGAGTATGAGTTTTGAAATAGATTTTGAAATGCTTTGAATACGATAATTCTAAATGCATTTCGCATTACATGGCAAAGAAAATATGATATGCATGTGGCATTAATTTTACAGTGTTATATTTGCCTTGAATATGGGCATGATTATATGATTTCTCTGATTGGAAAATTTACAATAAAAGATTTTGTACTGAGACTGAAAGCTTTGTTTTGAATGATATGCAAAGTGGTAAATTGCTGAATATGATTGTATGGCGAATTGTTTGATAATAATTCATTGCATATGATGGATATGCACTTTTTTTTACATGTTTATATATTCATATAAATATATATGTATTGATGAGAAATGACGAGATTATATGGCTTGAGACGATATTGTGAAGATGGTATTAGTGGAAATGTGAGGAGGCAGTAGGGTGATGAACTCACATTCCCTAATTACCTATTGTGATGATGACAGTGGTAATGTGAGGAGGCAGAAGGGTGATGAACTCACATTCCCTGTTGATCTATTGAAGTTGTACTTAGTGGTAATGTGAGGAGGCAGTAGGGTGATGAACTCACATTCCCTAATTACCTATTGTGATGATGACAGTGGTAATGTGAGGAGGCAGAAGGGTGATGAACTCACATTCCCTGTTGATCTATTGAAGTTGTACTTAGTGGTAATGTGAGGAGGCAGTAGGGTGATGAACTCACATTCCCTGATTACCTATTGTGATTGTGACTATGGTAATGTGAGGAGGCAGAAGGGTGATGAACTCACATTCCATATTTATCTATTGAGTTTATTGAAAGTTGTGACATACTTGAGTATTATATAAAAGAATTGATTTTTATTGCATAACAAATTCGATTTAAGATCAATTTGTATCATATGTGGTTACAGATATTTGTATGTGATTTGAACTGAGATGTTTTGAAATGCGGGTCCCATATGAATGTACTCCTGAATGTAACTTTTTAATATGAGAAACTTTGAAATGAAAAGTACATCCATATGTTGACCTAAGAGGTTATAGGGGGTGTTATCTGCTCACTGAGTTGTAAAACTCACTACACGATGTGGATCTATTTTTCAGATAAAGACACAGAGTTTGGTCCAGCAACCAAGTGATCGACTAGAGGTTGTACTCCAGTGGTGAGCCTACATTGTTTCTAGGCTCTCAATGTTTTTTTTTTATTTGCAAAATATTTGTACTCTAGAGTTGCTCTGAACGTCACAGGCAGGATCCTTGCTTCTACTGTTACTCTGGTGTTTATAGACGTAAACTGTATATTGTATATGTGTATGGGAACTTATATGTATTGGTTTATATGATAAAGAATGGCATTATGTACATTTATGAAAAATATTTGTGTATGGTATATGGATTTCACGTGCCCTAAAATTAGGGTCGTGACAAGTTGGTATCAGAGAATTAGGTTTCCCTGTGACAATCAGAGCAAAGGATTCTTTAGTAGGACCTTTAGTATCGATATGAGCCGGACATATTTATACTTCAGGTGCTGCTGAGGGATTCTATAGGATTTCAAATTCCTTTCTATTCGAAGTTGTTAAAGTTTATAGTATAAGATAGATTGAATATTGTGAAATCTTAAGAGGTATCTATGGATCAATTACAGCTTGAAAGTAAAAGCGATATGCGTCTTAAAGAATTTAAAGAATTGAGACAGATACCAAATATGATGGTTTCTGAATGTGACTCCGTTGTACCCGGTTGTCTAGATATGGTAGACTGTGATGTGCTATTGAGAATGAATTTGTTGACATTATGTCATGTCATTTTGAAATGTCACTATAAGGTGATTAAATTCAATATTCTTGGAGAATTTTCTTTCTTGATACAAGGGGATCGTAGTGAGATACCCAGTAATCTAATCTCTGCTTTAACATCCCATAAGTGATTATAGAAAGGTGACAAGAATATTTGACAATGATGAGAGATGTTGATATAAAGTATATCAGTGTAAATCAAGTTCCAGTGGTTAAAAAAAAATTCTGATGTAATTCTTGAAGAATTGCCAGGATTACCTCGAAATGTAAAATATAATTTGGTATTGATTTACTTCCTGAAACCCAACCAGTGTCTATACCTCTATATAGAATGGCACCGACTGAACTCAAGGAATTGAAAGATCAGTTGTGACACTTGTTAGACTAGGGATTTATATACCCTAGTACTATTACATGGAGTGCTTCAGTTCTATCTGTGAAAAAGAAAGATGGATCACTATGATTATGCATGGATTATAGACAATTGAATAAAGTGACAATGTGGAATAAATACTCATTACCTCATATAAATGATATATTTGACCAGCTACAAGGTGCTCAACATTTAAAAAAAATTTGAATTGATTTGATATCTGGATCTCATCAATTGAGGATAAGGGAAGAGGATATTCGAAAAAATTCTTTTAGGACTCGTTATGGCATTATGAGTTCTTGGTGACGTCATTTAGTCTGACAAATTCCCAGTTGCATTCATGGACTTGATAGAAAAAAAAAAGAAGAAGAGAGAGTATTGAAGCCATCCCTGGATTAATTTGTTATTATAATTATTGATAATATACTAGAATATTTCAAGAGTTCAGAGGATCATAAGAAATATTTAAAGATAGTATTACAAACTCCAAGGGAGTATCAGCTATATGCTAAGTTCTCAAAATATGAATTTTGACTTAGTAATAGTACTTTCTTAAGGTATGTGGCTAGCAAGATAGTATCCAAGATAACCCTAAGAAAGTAAAAGCGGTACAGCAATGCCCACATCTTGCTACAGTTACAGATGAAGATTCAAGTCCAATTTGCGCTTTCTACTGTGGTCTGTTGTCCATTCTATTTGAGCTGTGATTGGATCAGGTACATGAACATATGCTTGTAAAGCATCAATCAACTCCTCAGCATCTGAAGCTGAGATGAGAATTCGTCGTGCTGAGTGTGGGATAAACCTTTGTTCTACAGCATGATCAAGGAAAGATAACAAACCATCAAAGAAGTGATTAACATTTAACAAACCTATTGGTTTGTGATGCATATTCAGTTGTGCCCAAGAAACTATTTGAAAAATTTCTTCTAAAGTACCAAAACCCCCTGGTAAGGCAATGAAGGCATCAGCATTACTCATCATTCTAGCCATGCGTTCATGCATGGAAGCTACTATATACTCTTCCCCAATTGTCTTTCCTACGATATTAGATACAGCTAGAGCTGTAGGAATAATACCTAGAACTTGGCATCCTCCTACATGTACAGCTGTAGACACACATCCCATTAACCCACGGTTACCTCCACCATAGACTAGATGAATTTTTCTCCTGGCCAGCACCATACCCAGAGTTTGTGCTGCTTTCACATATTCCCCATCTTTTCCAGGACTGGAACCACAAAAGACACAGATATTTCGAAACTGACAGAATGCGGTTCCTTCCATAATTTCTATCACCTTAACTCTGAGTATGAAAATAAAGATACTAATGTAGAACTCATAGAAGGGCATATTTATAATAGCTATGCGAATAGGCCGGATATTATTAGAACAGCTATGTGAGTGATTGGTGGATATCAGCTAAATTAAAGGTAAAAAAAAAAACGGCAAGCATGTATATGTACAGTAGTTATGACTGTGACCCATATTAAGCACATAAAGAGCATAAGATAAGATATCACCAGAAATCTGTTTTGTTTTCTTGTTGTCTTTGATGAAGCATTGATGTCTTGAAAGGTTGTAGGTGATAGCCGTCATTGTAAAAAAAAAAAAAAAAAAAAAAAAAGAGTGAAAATGCAAAGAAAAAGAAAAAGAGTGAAAATGCAAACCAATTAATTGTTGAAGAGGAACAATCAAATGGTTTATTTTGTTTTCTCAATGTTTTTACCAGCCGACTATTAGTTTATAAGTCGACTAGCTATTTTGAGAAATTTTAATTTGGACTGGTTATTTACAGTTGATTGATTATATATATTTTGAAACAACCAACTGCATCCTACCAGTTAACTATGTGCTCTTGTTATTCACAGACTTTATAGGCTCAGAAATATTTCTTTTCCATATGATATGCTTCCGCCGAATAACAATATCTTTAAATTAAATTTTGACACATATAGTCAAAATTTGCGGCCACCGATTTCGGCCACCGATTTTCGTTGGAATAGCAGCTAGATTTTGTTTACAGATTTTCAAGAATTACGGCCACCAATTTTAATTTCCTGTCAATGTTTTGTCCAAACTTCGACTTCCTATTTTGGCACCATGCTCTATTACGTGTTTCGCATTTTCTGCTGCTTTGTCTTACATTATATTTGGCATTAAATGCAAGATTATTTTTCCTTATTATAAGGAGGGTTAATCTCTAATCTTTGGAACTTAGTTATTATGGTGTTCAACTGATTAGTAGATTAAAGTAATAGAGATTTTGAAAAGAATAGATGGATGATAATCTAATGGTGCTTTGACGAATATAATCAAAGAAATTAACGGTGTTGATGTTTTTGAGGAGTAAAGTATGGAAAGTAAGATTTAAGTTAATCTCGAAATTTTTTTTTTTTAATTTGGAAACATGGAGAATATTTTGAGAATCATCTTCGAGAATAATATAAGTGATTAAGATATTTGTGTTAAGGATTTATACCCTACTAAATTGAGACTCATGTTGAGATTGGAAATTCACGTATGAATAATTGTTGAGAAAAGAGATTTCTGAAGAAGCCATAGATTGTAAATATGGATAACCCGAGGTAATAAAGATATACTGAGATATAAAAAAATGGTACTAGTATAATGGTAAAAAGAAGATACAAGTGAAATTTTTCATTGGCAGGTATGTTGGCAAGTACGAAGTGAATATATTATCTCAAGAGAGTTATTTAGGAAGTCTAAGGATCTTTATTAGATTATAGTATGACTGATACTAAAATTAAATTATGTGTTTATACATTAGAAGTTATACTTTAAGTATATTTATATTATTGTGGTGAAAGTTGGGAGCAATTAATTGTCCTTAGTTGAACTTGCTCATAGCAGTAATTATCATGCCAATATACAATGGCATCATTTGAAGTTTTACATGAACATTATAGGTTTCTTAATATGTGAGTGCATTGAGAACAGTTAAACTCTGGAAATATAATTTGGAATAACATGCAATAAATAGAATATGAATTATCTAAATTGATGATGCTAGTTTGAAGAGCATGCTTCAAACATATGTTTTTGAGATAGGTAGGAGATTTCTTAACAGAATTTGTCTATAATAAAATGATATTAGAATATTTAAGCCTTATGTAAGAGGTGTTACAAATGTTCTGTTAAATGACTCAGTGGAGTTAGATTTATTATAAGATGTCATTGATAAAGTGAAATTGATTAGAAAAAGAATACTGGAAACTCAATACAAGTCAAAAGTTTACAAGGACTATGAATGTTGAGCACTAGGAATTTTCAGTTGGTGATCATATATTTTTTAATGACTCACCAATGAAAGAGGTAATGAGATTTGAAAAGAAGGGGAAGTTACCCTCTCGGTATATAGAATTATTTGAATTCTTGATAAGATCGGTTTACCACTTGCATTGGATAATGTTTATCCAGTTTTTCATGTTTCTATACTACGAAAATATTTACCGGATTCTACACATGTTATACAGTGTCCATTGATTCAGTTAAAAATTTAAATTTATGAGGAACAACTAGTAGCAATAGTGGACAGATAAGTAAGGAAGTTATGGTTAAAAGAAATACCTATAGTAAAGGTGATATGGAAAAAAAAATCATTCTTTTGAGAAAGCTACTTGGGAAAGAGAGGAGGATATACGGCCAAATATCCGTATTTATTTGAACAATGAGGTTAGTGTTTATCTGCAACAGTGGTGGTGAAATTCGGGGACCGAATTTCTTTAAGGGGAGAAGAATGTAATAAACATAAAATTTAACGAAAAATTCCAATTAAAGGGAATGTAGAATAAAAAAAAAGAATTTTGATAATAGAGATAAAAACCAGTGAAAAGATGTATATTTATTACTTGGATTAAAGAATTACAAAAGAAATATGAGAATTTATATTTTGGCGCGCTATTAGCAAAAATATTATTATTTATATAGAAATAATTATGATTTGTTAAAAGTAAGTGGACTTTTAAGTAAAAGAAGTATTGTGTTGTTTAAAATAATTATATCGGCCTCTATTGAATTTTTATGGTATTTTTAAAAATATTCTTTCTTTTAATATGAATAAAGATATTTGTTTTGAAATTTGTTTTAATATGATTTTTATTGAGAAAAATTATGATTTAAGAGTTTAACTAAATATTTATGAGAAAGGAAATTTTTAGAAATTTTTGGGATATTTTATGATGAAAAATGGAATTTATATGAATTTTTATAAAAGAAAATTCTATTATTAATTATTTAATAAATATTATTATATTTAAAAAAAAACAAAAAAAAAACAAAAGTTGCAGAATTATAAAACGAAGCCAACGGCAAATGTTCGGAAAGAAAAAAAAAACGTAAAGGAATAGTATATGCATAGTGAGTGAATAGTAATCTCAAATTTTATCTTTCGATTTGGAGTGTTTAAGAGTTTCCAATCTCAAAACCGAAATTGTTATTGGATTCAGGACGAAGAGTACTTCAATTTTGACCGATCAGTTTTTCAAATCAACCGTTGAATCGCCGTAGATCTGAAGTAGAAAATCTCAGTAAAAGGTAAGTTCTGAAAAACCTTACTTAAAGACCTCAAATTAGAAATCTGACACCGTAGATGGGTTCAGAAACTTGATAAACATTAGAATATGTAATTTTTTCGGTTATTTGGTAACTTTTTATGTGGCGGTGAATAGTAATTTCCGGCGTGAATAGTGGCGGATGAATAGTAATTCCGGCGATGAATAGTGACGATGAATAGTATTTCCGGCGGTGAACAGTACCCGAGCTCATTTAAGGTTTTTGGACCATCCGGACACGTTTTTGAAGCTTATTTGGTCAAATTCAGACTAGAAACGAGGATTTTAGGGCTGTCCAATCTGGAGCCCTTACCTGTGAGTAGATAATTCTTCCTATAGCTTACTTTTACTCTTCTTGAACTTTTCATTGATAAATGAGTATGATTACATGTTATTTATATGTTCATATGTTTATGAAATGGTTGAAATATTTGAAATGATTGAGAAATGATATCTAGTTCAAGAAGAGTATGAGTTTTGAAATAGATTTTGAAATGCTTTGAATACGATAATTCTAAATGCATTTCGCATTACATGGCAAAGAAAATATGATATGCATGTGGCATTAATTTTACAGTGTTATATTTGCCTTGAATATGGGCATGATTATATGATTTCTCTGATTGGAAAATTTACAATAAAAGATTTTGTACTGAGACTGAAAGCTTTGTTTTGAATGATATGCAAAGTGGTAAATTGCTGAATATGATTGTATGGCGAATTGTTTGATAATAATTCATTGCATATGATGGATATGCACTTTTTTTTACATGTTTATATATTCATATAAATATATATGTATTGATGAGAAATGACGAGATTATATGGCTTGAGACGATATTGTGAAGATGGTATTAGTGGAAATGTGAGGAGGCAGTAGGGTGATGAACTCACATTCCCTAATTACCTATTGTGATGATGACAGTGGTAATGTGAGGAGGCAGAAGGGTGATGAACTCACATTCCCTGTTGATCTATTGAAGTTGTACTTAGTGGTAATGTGAGGAGGCAGTAGGGTGATGAACTCACATTCCCTAATTACCTATTGTGATGATGACAGTGGTAATGTGAGGAGGCAGAAGGGTGATGAACTCACATTCCCTGTTGATCTATTGAAGTTGTACTTAGTGGTAATGTGAGGAGGCAGTAGGGTGATGAACTCACATTCCCTGATTACCTATTGTGATTGTGACTATGGTAATGTGAGGAGGCAGAAGGGTGATGAACTCACATTCCATATTTATCTATTGAGTTTATTGAAAGTTGTGACATACTTGAGTATTATATAAAAGAATTGATTTTTATTGCATAACAAATTCGATTTAAGATCAATTTGTATCATATGTGGTTACAGATATTTGTATGTGATTTGAACTGAGATGTTTTGAAATGCGGGTCCCATATGAATGTACTCCTGAATGTAACTTTTTAATATGAGAAACTTTGAAATGAAAAGTACATCCATATGTTGACCTAAGAGGTTATAGGGGGTGTTATCTGCTCACTGAGTTGTAAAACTCACTACACGATGTGGATCTATTTTTCAGATAAAGACACAGAGTTTGGTCCAGCAACCAAGTGATCGACTAGAGGTTGTACTCCAGTGGTGAGCCTACATTGTTTCTAGGCTCTCAATGTTTTTTTTTTATTTGCAAAATATTTGTACTCTAGAGTTGCTCTGAACGTCACAGGCAGGATCCTTGCTTCTACTGTTACTCTGGTGTTTATAGACGTAAACTGTATATTGTATATGTGTATGGGAACTTATATGTATTGGTTTATATGATAAAGAATGGCATTATGTACATTTATGAAAAATATTTGTGTATGGTATATGGATTTCACGTGCCCTAAAATTAGGGTCGTGACAAAAATAATTATTGTGTTGTTTCGAATAATTATACTGACCTCTAATGAAGTTTTATCATATTTTTAGAAATATTCTTTCTTTTATTATGTATAAAGATATTTATTTTGTAATATTTTTTATTGATATTTTTATCAAGAAAAATCATGATTTAAGAGTTTAATTAAAGGTTTATGAGAATGTAAATTTTTAGAAATTTTTGAGAAATTTTATGATAAAAACGGAATTTATATGAATTTATATAAAAAAATCATATTATTTAATTATTAAATAATTATTATTATTATAAAATAAAAATAAAAGGAAGGAAGAAGGAATCAGGGAGACTACGCAACGGAGACAGAAGAAAACCAAGAGAAACGCATAGTGAGTGCATAGTGAGTAAATAGTAATCTTCAATTTTTTCTCTAGATCTGGGATGCCTATTGACTTCCGATCTCAAAACTGAAAGTGTTATTGGATTCAGGACGGAGAATACTATGGTTTTGACCGATTAGTTTTTCAAATCAACTGTTGAATTGCCATAGATCTCAAATAGAAAATTTCCGTAAAAGATAATTTCTAAAACTTTTACTGAGAGACCTCCAATTGAAAATCTGACACCGTAGATGGATTCAGAAGCTAGATAAACATTAGAATATGTTTTTTTCGTCATTTGGTAACTTTTTATGTTGCGATGAATAGTGATTTTCGGCATGATTAGTTGCGGTGAATAGTGATGTCCAGCGATGAATTGTGGTGATAAATAGTGCTTTTTGGTGGTGAACAGTCCTAATGTTGACCGAGCTCCCGGAGTCATTTCTTAAGTTTTTGGACCATCTGGACACGTTTTTTAAGTTTATTTGGTCAAATTCAGATTGAAAAAGTATATTTTAGGGCTGTCCAACTCGGAGCCCTTACCTTATGAGTAGATAACTCTTTCTATAACTTGCCCTATACTCTTCTTGAACTTTAATTGTATAATTGATTATATTTACAAGTGATTTATACTCTTATATGTATCTGAAATGGATTGAATTATCTGGATTTGTTGACTATTGGAAATATAGTTCAAGAAGAGTATGGTTTTGAAATTGAATTTTTGAACTCATTGAATATGTGATTTTACATGTATTTTTTATCATATCGTAGAGGAAATATATTGTGCACATTGCATTGATTATTTGTAAAGTTATATGATTGCCTTGGAAAAGGGTATGTATATATGTGATAAACCTTGATTGAAAAGTTTCTAATAGAGGAATTGTACTAAGACTGAAAAATTTATGAGTTTATATTGAAACATCTGTTTTGAACGATATGGCATATGTGCAAATATGGTATTTGTGGAGGAATCCTATTGGAATCACTGTCTGCTAACAGTAGAGAATGTTAGCCCTGGTGCACCTTGATACCTCAGCTAGCAGAGGTGGTGTTAGCCTCATGTGACGGCCAACACACGGAAGTTATTGTTATCGGAGAGAGTGGGATGCCTCCTATTATTGTTATCGGAGAGAGCGGGATGCCTCCTATATTGATATGTGATTAACCCTCCGTTGCTGTGTGCTTGGGATTATTTATTGTATTGGTTCTAATATGGAAACCTCCTAAAGCATGTGAAATTTTTTATTGCATCACAATATTTGTTTATAATCATATTGTAATGTATTTGGTTTTGACTATTGGGCTATATTGTGAAATGAGGATATTTGAAATACGGGTTCTATATGGATGTACTTCTAAATTGTACTTTTTATATGATAAACTTTAAAGTATAAGTCATCCATATGCTAACCTAAGAGATTATAGAAAGTCTTATCGGCTCACTGAGTTGTAAAACTCACTACACGTTGTGGATATATTTTTCAGATAAGGAAACAGAGTCTGGTCCTGCGGATAGGTGATCAGTTAGACTGTCTACTCTCTGGGTGAGTCTACGTTGCTTCTAAGGTTCACGTTATTTGTATTGTATTTGTATTTATATTCTAGAGTATGCTTTATATGCCACAGGCAGGATCCTTGCTTCTGCTGTTACTCTGGTGTTTATAGACTTAATCTGTATAGTGTATATGTGTATGGGAACCTATATGTATCGGTTTACATGTTAAAGTACTGAAATATGCATGTTTATGGACAAATATGTTTACAGTATATATGTTTCACGTGCCTTAAAGTTAGGGGCGTAACAAGTTGGTATCAGAGCATTAGGTTTCCCTATGGCTATCAGAGCAAAGAATTCTTTAGTAGGACCTTTAGTATCTATATGAGCCGGACATATTTATACTTCAGGTGCTGCTGAAGGATTCTATAGGGTTTCACTTTCCTTTCTATTCCAAGTTTATAAAAGTTCCTAGTGTAAACTTGATTGAATATTACGGTATTGTAAAAAGTTATTTTGTTTTGTATAGTTAATGATGCCGCCAAGAACTAGAGCAATTGCTAGAGAAGCAGTAGATCGTGTACCCTCTGTAGAAGAGTCTACACAATCTGCCATTCTAGTACAAAGAGATCGTGGTAGAGGCCGACCTAGAGGAAGAGGCAGAGGCAGAGGGCGTGCACGGGGTATGAGTACCCCAATACATGATGAACAGGTTCATATATCTGATAGAGTCCCTAAGGAGAGAGTAGAACCCCCTCAGGAGCCACATGATAGAACAACTGATATGATTGCTGGCATACATAGGAGCTTAGAGACATTAGCTAGATTTATAGTAGAACAGGGCAGGAGGGATGGCCAGCCACCAGAAAAAGCTCCTGAAGAGCAAGAACTAGAAATACCAGCTGAACATGAGGATAAATCTACAGGGATTGAGGTGACATTACCACAATTTTTAAAGCTAAAGCCCTCGACTTTTTCTGGGTCAGATGTTCAAGAAGACCCACAGATATTTATTGATGCTGTAGAACGAGTTCTCAGAACTTTAGGGTGTTCCACTAGAAGATCTGTTGAATTAGTGTCTTTTCAATTATCAGATGTGGTTCAGGTTTGGTTTGAAACCCTGGTACTAAGAAGCTCTAATAATTTACCACCAATGGAGTGGGAAGCATTTATGAATCGTTTTCTGCCCATGAGTGAAAGGGACAAGAGGGCTAGAGAATTTGAAGAATTGAGACAGACACCGAATATGACAGTTTCTGAATATGACATTCGTTTCACTCGGTTGTCTAGATATGCACCTTATCTGATCCCTACTGAAAAAGAAAGAATTAAGAGATTAGTTTCGGGATTAATACATCCACTGTTTAAATCGGTGGGTTCTCAGATGAATCACTTTTCAACCTATTCAGCTGCTGTGGATTGTGCTAGAATGATGGAAACACGGGAGCAAGCAGATATAGAAGGTCTTAAGAGAAGGAAAAGAGATCGAGATAGTAATGTCTAGACTAGATATAATCCTACTGTCAGTGGATCAAGATTTCAAAATCCATAACGTTTTACTCAAGCAGGATCTGGTAGCACCAGCCAGGCATCCGTTAATATCAATAGGCAAAGAATGATTCAAAGAGATATGAGACCTACTAGTCAACAGAATTCAAGATCAATTCCATTATGTCCCCATTGTGGCAAGCCTCATACTGGACAGTGTCGTCGAGAAACTGGTGCATGTTTTTGGTGTGGACAAGTAGGTTATATAGTAAGGAATTGTCCACAGTTACGAGGTTCTAGTCAAGCATCAGTATAGCCAGCTTCACCCTCTGCTTCTACACCAGCATGACCAGTCAGAGCAGTTTCAGGCCAAATAAGTGGTGGTGGATTTGGTAGAGGATCAGGAGGTCGAGGCTGAGAACCAGCTCACATTTTTGCTTTGACACGACAAGATGCTCAGGCCTCAAATGCAGTGATGATAGGTACATTGTCAGTGTGTTCCCATAGAGCATATGTACTATTTGATCCTGATTCTATTCATTCTTATATATCACCCTGCTTTGCTAAGAAATTGGATAGAGATCCTACTAGTTTACATTATTCTTTCATGGTTGCTACTCCAATGGGAGAATTTTTATTAGTAAATGATGTGTATAAATTATGTGAAATTTCAATAGAAGATAAGGAGACTTTTGTGGATATGATAGTTTTAGATATTGTAGATTTTGATGTGATTCTAGGAATAGATTGGTTGGCATCATGCCATGCCATTTTAGAATGTCACCTTAAGGTGATTAAATTTAATATTCCCGGAGAATCTACCTTTTCGATACAAGGAGATCGTAGTGAGGTACCCAATAATTTAATCTCTGCTCTAACAACTCATAAGCTGTTACAAAAAGGATGCTAGGGATATTTAGCAGTAGTCGAAGATGTTGATATGAAGTACACCAGTATAGAGCAGGTTCCAGTGGTTAGAGAATTTCCTGATGTGTTTCCTGAGAAATTGCCAGGATTACCACCAGACCGTGAGATTGAGTTTAGTATTGATCTCCTCCCTAAAACACAACCACTATCCATACCTCCTTATAGGATGGCACCTGCAGAACTTAAGGAATTGAAAGAGCAACTACAAGATTTACTAGATAAAAGTTTTATTCGACCTAGCACATTTCCTTAGGGTGCTCCAGTTTTATTTGTGAAAAAGAAAGATGGGTCGTTACGGTTGTGTATTGATTATAGACAGTTAAATAAGGTTACAATACGTAATAAATATCCTTTACCCAGAATATATGATCTGTTTGACCAATTACAAGATGCCCAATGTTTTTCAAAAATTGATTTGAGATCTGGTTACCATCAATTGAGAATTAAGAAAGAGGATATTCTGAAAACTACTTTTAGAACTCGATATAGGCACTATGAGTTCTTAGTAATGCCATTTGGTCTAACAAATGCTCCAGCTACATTCATGGATTTGATGAATAGAGTATTCAAACCTTTCCTGGATCAATTTGTAATTGTATTCATAGATGATATTCTGGTATATTCAAAAAGTTCAGAGGAGCATGAGCAACATTTAAGAATAGTATTACAAACCCTGAGGGAACACCAGCTGTATGCTAAGTTTTCAAAATGTGAATTTTGGCTTAGTAATGTTACTTTACTAGGGCATGTGGTTGCCAAGGATGTATTCAAGTTGATTATAAAAAGATAGAAGCGGTGCAGAAATGGCCACGTCCTACAACAGTTACAGAGATTTGTAGTTTTTTTGGTTTAGCAGGCTATTACCGAAGATTCGTTAAGGATTTTTCAAAGATAGCTGCTCCTTTGACAATGTTGATAAGAAAGGGAATAAAATTTGACTGGTCAAATGAATGTGAAAGAAGTTTTCAGAAACTTAAAGAATGTTTGACTACGGTGCCAGTATTGACTATTCCTTCAGGTATCGGAGGATACACTGTATACTATGATGCATCAAGAATTGGATTAGGATGTGTGTTGATGTAAAATGGTCGAGTCATTGCATATGCATCTAGACAGCTTAAACCACATGAGCAAAACTATCCAACTCATGATTTGAAAATGGCAGCAATAGTTTTTGCTCTTAAAATTTGGAGGCATTATTTGTATGGTGGGACATGTGAAATTTATACAGATTATAAGAGTCTCAAATATATTTTTCAACAAAAAGATTTTAACTTGAGTCAAAAACAATGGATGGAATTACTTAAAGCTTATGGTTGCACAATACTATACCATCTAGGTAAGGCCAATGTAGTGGCTGATGCATTAAGTAGGAAGTCTATGAGTAGATTGGCTCCTATCACAGTGGTAAGAAGGCCGTTAGTAAAAGAGATGCATAAGCTAAAAAGTGATGGAGTAGTGATGGAAGTAAAAGAGCCTAGAGTATTATTAGCTCATATGCAATTTCAATCATCTTTGATCGAGCAGGTGAAGAAGGCACAGAGAGAGGATGCCTGTTTGTGCAAGAAAATTGAAGAGGTGAAAAATGGTGATGAAGTTGATTTTATTGTAGACTCTGAAGGGATTCTGAGATTTGGCAAGCGGATATGTGTACCTTATAAAGAGGAACTTAAGAAAGAAATTGTAGAGGAGGCCCATAGATCCATGTATACAATTCATCCTGGAATAACTAAAATGTATCAGGATCTAAAAGAACTTTATTGGTGGGAAGGTATGAAGAAAGACATAGTGGATTACGTGTCTCAATGTTTAACTTGTCAGCAGGTAAAAGCGGAACATCAAAGGCCTGCATGATTACATCAGCAGATAGAGATACTTGAATGGAAATGGGAAAGAATAACTATAGATTTCGTTACAGGGTTACCAAGAACACCAAAATGGTTTGATTCAATATAGGTGATCATTGATAGGTTGACTAAGCCAGCACATTTTCTACCAGTGAAAACCACATACAATGTAGCTCAGTATGCAAGATTATATTTGAATGAAATAGTGAGGCTTCATGGAGTGTCAATATCAATAATTTCTGATCGAGGAATACAATTCATAGCTCGTTTCTGGAGAGCTTTCTAAGAAGCTTTGGGCACGAAGTTGAATCTCAGTACTGCATTTCATCCTCAAACAGATGGGCAGTCTGAGCGAACCATTCAAATATTGGAAGATATGCTTCGGACTTGTGTTTTAGATTTTCAAGGTAGTTGGGAAAGATTTCTATCTTTAGCTGAATTTGCTTATAACAATAGCTATCAAGCCAGTATACAAATGGCTCCTTTTGAGGCATTGTATGGCAGGTGTTGCCGTTCTCCAATTGGATGGTTTGAGATGGGCGAAGCAAAAGTTTTAGGGCCTGATATAGTACAGGATGCACTGGTCAAGGTAAGCAAATATATTTTTATTTGTTTAAAAATGATTATATTTTGCTAAAAGTAAGTAGACTTTTAAGAAAAATAATTATTGTGTTGCTTCGAATAATTATACTGACCTCTAATGAAGTTTTGTCATATTTTTAGAAATATTCTTTCTTTTATTATGTATAAAGATATTTATTTTGTAATATGTTTTATTGAGATTTTTATCAAGAAAAATCATGATTTAAGAGTTTAATTAAAGGTTTATGAGAATGTAAATTTTTAGAAATTTTTGGAAAATTTTAGAATGAAAAATGGAATTTATATGAATTTATATAAAAGAAAATCATATTATTTAATTATTAAATTATTATTATTATTATAAAATAAAAATAAAAGGAAGGAAGAAGGAATCGGGGAGACAACACAACAGAGACAGAAGAAAACCGAGAGAAACGCATAGTGAGTGAATAGTAACCTTCAATTTTTTCTCTAGATCTGAGGTGCCTATTGGCTTCCGATCTCAAAACTGAAGGTGTTATTGGATTCAGAACGGAAAATACTACGATTTTGACCGATCAATTTTTCAAATCAACCGTTGAATCGCCGTAGATCTGAAGTAAAAAATCTCCATAAAAGGTAATTTCTGAAACTTTTACTTAGAGACCTCCAATTGAAAATCTGACACTGTAAATGGATTCAAAAACTAGATAAACATTATGATATGTTTTTTTTGTGGTCATTGGGTAACTTTTTATGTGGCGGTGAATAGTGATTTTTCGACATGAATAGTGCGGTGAATAGTGATGTCCGGCGATGAATAGTGACGGTGAACAGTGTTTTCCTGCGGTGAACAGTACCTAGCGTTGACCGAGCTCTCGGAGTTATTTTTTAGGTTTTTGGACCCTCCGAACACGTTTTTGAAGCTTATTTGGTCAAATTCAAATTAAAAAAGTACATTTTATGGCTGTCCAACTCTGAGCCCTTACCTTGTGAGTAGATAACTCTTTCTATAACTTGCCATATACTCTTCTTGAACTTTAATTGTATAATTGATTATATTTACAAGTGATTTATACTCTTATATGTATTTGAAATAGATTGAATTATTTGGATTTGTTGACTATCGGGAATATAGTTCAAGAAGAGTATGGTTTTGAAATTGAATTTTTGAACTAATTGAATATGTGATTTTACATGTATTTTTCATCATATGGTAGAGGAAATATATTGTGCACATTGCATTGACTATTTATAAAAAAACTGATTAAGGAAAGGTTGTTAGCAGCTCAGAGTAGATAGAAGGCCTATTGATAATAGACGTCGCTCATTAGAATTTGCCGTAGGTGAACATGTTTTTCTGAAAATATCTCCTATAAAGGGAGTAGTGAGATTTGGGAAGAAAGGGAAATGAAGTCCACGGTATATAGGACTATTTAAAATTCTTAATAGAATCAATCCAGTAGCTTATCGTTTGGCTTTACCTCCTAACTTGGGTAATGTTCATCCAGTCTTTCATGTGTCTATGCTACAGAAATATTTACCAGATCCTACACATGTTATACAGTGTCCACAGATTCAGTTACAAGAAGATTTAACCTATGAGGAACAACCAGTAGCAATAGTGGACAGACAAGTAAAGAAGTTGCAGTCAAAAGAAATAACTATAGTGAAAATGATAGAGAAAAATAACTCTTCTGAGAAAGTTACGTGGGAAAGAGAGGATGAAATATGCGCCAGATATCCGCATTTGTTTGAACAATGAGGTTAGTATTTATTTATAATTGTGGTGATGAAATTCGGGGACCGAATTTCTTTAAGGGGGGAAGAATGTAACAACCGTAAAATCTAACGAAAATTCTGATTAAAGGAAATATGAGAATTTTTTTAAAAAAACGATGATATTTTGTATATGTGTTTCACGTGCCTTAAAGTTAAGGGCGTGACATTTATTAGTTAGCTCTTGTGATTGTATTTGAATGTTATTATGTATTTTAATAAAACACTCTTTCCTTATAGATCTTTCTACTTGAGATATATCATTTTTTTTCTTTTAAAGACGAAGAAAATGTGATTTTAACTTGTGGAATATATTGTCACTCTGTTTCTAAATAGTTGATTGAATGAAATTTTTTTGCATTAAATTATAAATACATTTACGATTGTTTCCCTTTTATTTGAATGCTTCCACGGTTTTCATTACTTTGTAAAATGAATGCAATAGTTAGTTCACTAACTTGAAACAAGCAACATTGTATGAGGTTGAAGGAATAATTTCATTTCAAAATTTTATGAATGAGTCAATACTAGTGTGGCATGATTAATTAACATTTAACGTATCACATAAACACTTAATATGTTACATCAACAAACAATTAAGATAAAAATAACAGAAAGACAAAATTATTTGATGTTTGATAAATTGAAAGACTAAATTATATAATGACCTAAACTCAGAGATTAAATTGTACAGTCATAATAAATTTAATTACTAAATTGTAGAGACTTAATAAATTTTACGGGTGTACAAAACCAAACTAAATCATTTGAACCAAACCGACCTGTCAAAAAGATAAAAAAAATCAAATTGGGACGATTTAGATCAGTCTTTTTAAAGAAAAAATCGAGCAATTTGATTCGATTTTCAATTGAAAAAAATTCTCAACTAAATTAAATGTTATATTATATATTTTATTATATTTTTAAATATTATTTTAATTAATTTTAGTGGCCAGCCTTTCCTAGTTTTTGTCAGTCTGCAAACAGTGCCTTTGCCTGCGGTGTGTAGTCTTCTCATTGCCTTAATTCATGCTTCTGACTCTTTGGTCCTTTTGCGGCACCCCCATATACTCCTTTCCTTATTGAATGGATCTTCTTTCTAAAAAACATTAAATGATTTCCACCCCATAACGCACAGTAGCCTAGTGCAGGGTTTTGGTTGCAAAAGTACTAAGGCCTCGTTTGGTTGGTAGCAACAGAGGGAATGGGAATGGAAAGGAATGGATTCAAATGGAATGAAATGAAATGTTGTGATTAAAATTGCGTTTGGTAAGACAATAGAATGGAATGGAATAAAAACTGTCAAAAAGACAAAAATACCCTTAAAAAATAAAATTATTATAGTAATATTATTTTAACTTAAAAATTATTTTAAATATTATAAATAAAAAATAAAATAAATGATTATTAATATAAAATTTTGAATTAAATTTTGTTAAACAATATTAGAAATTTTAATTTAAATATATATATTTTTAATTATAAAATTTTTTATAAATAAATAAAATAATGAAGAGTATTTTAGTCTTTTTGTTTTTCTTTCCTTCGCACTGTTCACTTTCCACTTGGTTTCAGAAATAATCTACATTATCTTCTACAAGGTAATCAGCATTCCGTGGGACCCACATTTTCCTTCATTTCCAGCAACCAAACTAAGAAATGGAATGCACATTCCATTCCCATGCCCTTATTTTCACCAACCAAACAGGACCTAAGCAAAGAAGCATCATGTTCCCCTTCTTCATTTTAATTTTGAAGCTGAGACACGCCCCCTCATCGTCGCCTCAAGAAAAAAATAATCAATCAATTGAACCAAATCGAATCGATTTTTTGTAGTTTAGTTTTATAAATTTAGACCAAACCGAATAGATCCTTTTTTTTTTCAAAAAAATACGTGGTCGGTTCAGTTTGATTTAGTCTCAAAAATCGATCGAATCGAACCTCTGTACACCTCTAATAAATTTAGAGATTAAATTGTGTATTTACTCTTTTTTTAAACTGAGTTAACGATGTTGTAGTATGATTAACTGGCATTTAACATGTTATGTAAGTACTTAATATGTTAGATCAACAAACTATTAATATAGATATAATAAAATAATTAAATTATTTGATATTTGATCAATTTAAAGACTAAACTGTATAATAACTAAAATTCAAAAATTAAAGTATAAAGATATACTAAATTCAATAATTAAATTGTATATTTATTCATAATTTTTACGCAACATTTAAATTGATGAATATTCATGTGACATTAAAGAAACTTTAAGGGTTAACGTGATTAAATTTAGATTTATACAAAAAACTAATAAAAATATAATATAATTGATATTTGGTTCCTTCTCTTATAAAAAAATATTTATGTAATAAAAATATTTTCAACACCTATAGTTTGCTTTAATAGACATTTATATTTTATATGTTAATTCTATTTTCTGTTTAGTAAAGATACAAAGGAGCCAAATAATTTGTTAGAAGTTCTTTTACAAATTTAAATTAACACATTGAGCATCAAGGAGAAACATTTTTGTTGCTAGTGGCCTCTAAAAAAAAATTAAAAACTTGTCTTTAAAAATAGTAGAGATAAAAAATTTCTTTCAAATTTGAATAATTAACTTTACTATCGAATTAACAACAATGAAAATCTATAATATAATTTCTGTAATAACCCTAAAATTTAGTAATTTTCATTTATGTATGGATTAATAAAAGAATAGAGATGTAATTGAAATATTTTAAAAATTAGAATAGAAACTTATTAATATTTTTAGGGTCAAATTATAATTTTTTAAAATTTTAGGGGTTAAAATATAAATAATAAAATTTGCAAAAAAACTCCCTCAAAAATTAAATTTTTGCAGAATTGTCCCTCCATCAATATAAAAAAAAGAATTTTTTTTTTGTAAATGAGGTGAATGAATAGTATAAATAGTAACTTTCTCTCTCATCATTTTTTCTCTCTAAATCTTGAGTATTTTCGAGTCTCCGATTTCAAAATTAAGGGTACCATTGAATTCAAGACGAAAAGTACTATGATATTGATCGAATAATTTTTCAAATCGGTCACGAAATCGTTACAAATTGGAAGTAGAAAATCTTAGAAAAATATAAGTTCTGAAACTCCTATTTAGAGTCTTCAAATTGAAAATCTAACACCATAGATGGATTTAGGAGATAGATAAACTATAAAATATGAAGTTTCACAGTCATCTAACAATTTTTAGTATCATAAATAGTAACTCTGATTGACGTAAATAGTGACTTAGTAGGTGTGAACAATAATTTTGACTGCCATAAATAGTGATTCCAGCCGTAAATAGTGTCCCCTCCCCAATTAGTTGACCAAACTGTCGGAGTCATTTCTTAAATTTTTAAATCCTCTGGACTCGTTTTTTAGGTCTATTTAGTCAAATTTGAATTGAAAAATTGTATTTTAAAATTGTCCAACCTAGAGCCTTACCCTGTGAGTAAATAATTCTTTTTATAACTTATCCTATGCTCTTCTTGAATTTTAAATGTATAATTGGTTCTATTTACAAATTATTTATACTATAATAAGTTTATAAAATGAGTTAAAATATCTGTTTTACTTACTAATTAGTATATAGTTCAAGAATAGTATGTTTTTGCATATTGTAATAACTCCATTTTTTTTTACATACAAACAGATATATAATTTTTTTTTAAATCCCATGAAGTCATTACCTCTTTATTTTTAACTATTTAACTCATAATAACATTTAATTAAATTAACCAAGCATAATTAAAGTTTATAATATAGCAATAATACTGATACAAATCTGAGTTCACATACACATCATTAATTTAAAATATCCGTACAAAAATAAAACACATATATGTACACATCTTATTCATCCCTACTGACCAGTTCCAGGGATATGGGTGCAGGTGGTTGCACTTTTACCAAGATCTTAGTCAACTCGACCCAACGTACACTAAAAGTTGGTCATAGAAAATATATGCATATTTAGTCTTCTGAACATAATATAGAAATATAGTGAGAATTAAATCTCAGTAGGTTCAACAATAATTCATAATTATCATCAATACAGCTCATTATGTCATATTCATCTGTATAAGCTACAGCAATTACCATAGGTCACATGAATACACTTTATCTATGCACATGAAAATCGTGTAGTAATGACGTGAATGATATGAATAACTATTTTTAAAAATCATATGATAGCTATTAACTTATTTTCATATCAAGCTACCCCGGTCAGGATGAGTACTTTCTACTCTCCAAAACAGGTTTTTCTTACTCCGTCCAACATGGCATACTTTCTCTTTCTTTTCTCATTTACAAAATCATAGCTGTGGGTAGGGTGTCTCCTATTGGTGCACCATACGGACCGCCATGTGACTGTGCTCGTCTCTTTTCTTTTATTTCATTTTTACATTAATAGCCAAAAATATGACTTCAATAACAAGTATGTTCATTATGCTCCTATTCCATAATTTAACATCAAAGCATAATCATTATAAAAAATTACTGGATAAATGCAATCATGCCATAAACAAAATCATTTTCAAATATCACTTTAAAATATTTACATGTCAAAATTACACACTTAAGATAGTAAGGAGTTCACGCAATGATAATGGTTATGGCATGCACTAGTCATTTATTATTTTTATTTATAAGATTCTTCTTTTTTCAATATTTATTAAATCATTTCCATCACATATTCTTACAAATTTAATACAGAATTTTTCTTCAATTTGATTTCTATTATTATCCTATAGTTAATGAGGTTCATTTAGAGTAGAAAAATATTGAAAATAAGATTTATCAACTTCCAACATAGCCTAAACGTATCATGTAACACGGCTTGGCCATTTTTTGTAAAACAACCATGCTTTAGGTTTCAAAATGTCATTTCTAGTACTGAACACGACCTGGCCATACCTTGGAACATGGCCATGCTCTATGTTGTGTTATTTCTTAATGTAGGTTTTTGTCCTGTTTGACATTCTATCACTAATCAGAGTATAACTCTTTCATTTTAACTCCAAATTAGGTGATCTTGGTGTCCATTTAAAGTTTAAACAATTATCCAAAATTATTATGTTGAACATTTTAGCAAAATCTTAAGGAATCTTGATGATATTACTCTATCAAATTAAACGTTATTTCTTCTCGCGTAGGTTCTGACATCTATTTACTAATATGACTATATCTCCCTCATATAAACTCTAAATTGAGTGATTCCAGTGGCTAAATTTCTGTGAGACATATATCTATATTTTTTATGTTAACTAGTTATTTTAATTCCCTATAGAATGTTTTTTAGAAATTCAAACACAGAAACTTTTCTAACAGATTCTTCTCTGGTTAATCAATTTCTGACTACTGCTCACTAATCTGACCATATCTACCTCATATGGACTCCAAATTGAGTGATTCTAGTGGTTAAAACTTCATAAGATATATATCTATATTTTTTATATTAATCATTTCTTTTAATTCCTAACTAATTCTTTTTAGAATTTGAAAAATAGAAACTTCTCTAGTTACTCCGAAATCCAGTTTCTTAACTAAACATTTTCTAAGGATTTAGTTCATCGTTTTATTATCTCCTCTTTTATTTTCTTCCTAATTTACATCTAATCATATTCTATCAATTTTTCACAACATTTAAGTATACAAAATAGAAGCATAAAAATTTTAAAATTTTGCCACCCATAGCGATATCTATGTAGAACTTTCCATACCAACCTAAGTATTCAAACATACATCACATGCAAGATCAACATGTAACATGATAAAGCAACATCTATGGCTAATCATCAAGGTAACAAATATAGTAAATTTTATCAAAGTTCTATGATCAAAATCCCATATAAATGTTTTTAATTTCAAAGTTTTTCTAAAAATTATTGTTAAACCTACTTAAAGATTTCCCTAACTTATTTAGTGAATTCTTTTTCTTATTTCCTCTTAAAGGAAGTAGCAAGATTCCTCCCTTCCTTTAGCTTTTATAACAGTTTAAATAAGAGAAGAAGGGTGAATTTTTGAACCCCAAGGATGAAGATAAAAGATGGATTCAAGTGGAGATTAAGCTAACTTACCTTGAATACTTAGTTTTCTAGGTTTCTATTTCTTCTTCCTTCCTTTTTTTCTCCTCTTTTTCTCTCATTTCCTCACTCTACCTTATTTCTATTTTTTCTCTCCCTCACTTGGACGAAATTCTAATATTATAGGAGTGATTTTTGCTTAAATAAATTGTCAAGTTGTCCTTCTTTCATAATCATGAGTCTACCTTATCACAATTAGGATGCACTTAGTTGCTTTTTAAGGAAGGACAACTTATATTCTTGTCTTCCTCTCCCTTAGTCAAGATATGCATAGTAAAAAAAAATTTTATTTTGAAAATCATAATAAAATATTCTTAAGATAAGAGACAAGGTCCCTTTGATTTAGGAATTCATTTTCTTTTTCTTTTGTCTCACACAAGTATGATAGATTTGCCTTTCTAAGTGGCAAGTTTCTATCCCTTGAATCTCCCTTACTTGGCTGAAATTATTTGTGTAAGATAGAAAAATTTTGTCCTAATGCCATTTATTATTATACCACTTGCTAAAATTATGAGTGTAGAATATAGATATTTCGTCTTAATGCTATGTATTATCATACCACTTGCTAAAATTATGAATGTAAAATATAGATATTATCACATCACTTGCTGAATTTTTGTCTTAATGCCATGTGACCTAATCTTTATTATTATTACACTATTATTTTATTTTATTTTTCCTCTTGAATTTGGGCTCATTCTTATCCATTTCCTTTGCTTTGGATAAAATTCTACCTTTTTTGGAGGGTTTGGTCACATTTTTATAATTTTTGGGCTATCGGTCCAACTTCTATATCCTAATCTAAATCTATGTTTTATTTCTTGCTTGGGCTATCCAATGAGCTTGCTAAAAACTTATGTAAAGTGGAAAAACTCTATATAAAATGTCAATAGGTGAAAGCCCAATTTATGGGTGAAGATGTTAAATTTAGAAATTTCTAACTCTTGAATTAGGAAAATTATCCTAATACAATCTTCTTAAAATTTTAAGACTTTTACTTACTTCACAAAAAATTTATCTTCCTTACCAAAGAATTTCGCCTCTCTTTAATATGTTATTTCTAATTTTTTCTATTAGGTTTTCTCTCTTTACTTATTCCCTTAATGTTAAAAACATTTTCTATGTATATACATAAAGTGAAGAATTTTTAAGGATTATATTTTATTAAATATTTAAAAAATTTCTAATAAATTTTATTTTCTTAATTAAATATTTATGTATCTTTATTAATAAAAAAAATAAAATTAGGGATGTTACATTAAATATTTATGTACTTTTATTAATAAAAGAAACAAAATTAAGGATGTTACACATATAGATTTTGAATTTCATTGAATATGTGGTTCTAAATGTATTTGTTATCATTTGGTAAGGTGAATATTATGTGCATGAGACATTAATCTATAAAATTATAAAGTTACCGAATATGATTGAATGACAAACATAAAGCTTATGGCGAGTTGCTTGATAATTATGCATTGTATTTGATGGATATGCTTATATATATATATATATATTGATGAATATCGACGGATTGTATAACTTGAGACGGTACCATGTATGAGGTATTAGTAGTAATGTGAGGAGGCAACAGGACGATAAACTCACATTCTCTAATTACCTATTATGACTGTAGACAGTGATAATGTGAGGAGGCAGAAGGGTGATGAACTTACATTATCTGATTACCTATTGTGATTGTAGTCAGTGGTAATGTAAGAAGGCAGAAGAGTGATGAATTCACATTCTCTGATTACTTATTGTGATTATAGTCGATCGGTTATTATGCATATAGCAAATGAGTAAATTGAGTATCTTAAGAGCTATGACATGCTTGAGCATAATGTAAAAGAGTGAATTTTTTCAGTGCATATGTAGTATGTTAATTATGTATCAACAAAAGTTATGATTTTATCTCAAAAATTTGATATTTTTCTATAATTTATACAGTTGAACATAACACCATTCCTTGCTATGTGCTTGGAATTATTTGATAGTTTTAATATGAAATCCTCTTAATATTTCATGTGAAATATTTGATGCATAAAAATATTTAATTAATGATCATACCATATTGCATATGGTTTTGAGTATCTAAATGTGATTTGAATTAAAAATTTTTTTAATACGGGTCTCATATAGATGTACTTCTGAACTGTAACTTTTATGCGATATATTTTAATATATAAGTACATACATATGCTTACTTAAGAGGTCATATGAGATATTATCTATTCACTGAATTGTCAAACTTACTATACGATATTTATATACTTTTGTTTAAATAAAAATACAAAATCTAATCTTTTAAGTATGTGATCAACTAAACGACATATTCTTTGAGTGAGTCTACTTTATTTTTAAGATTCGTAGATTTTGATTTATATTATATTTATATTTTAGAGTATGTTATGAATGTCATAGACAGATCTCTACTTCTACTGTTATTTTAATATTTATAGATTTAATTTGTATATTGTGTATATATAAAAATATTTTTAATAATAAAATAATATATTATGTATATTATAATAAATATATATTTATAAAATATATATTTAACGTGCGTGATAATTTCAAAGTTCAACGATGATTTATTATTATTTATTATTAAAAAAATTGAATGTAATTTAATGAAAGAAAATATAATTGCGTAAAATGTTGGTAAATTTGTGTAATGTAGGCTTACGGTCTAGATCATAAATATGTTCATTTCTACTTTTGGTACTGAACGAGCCACGTCTGTTCAGTGATGCCTAATGTAAGTACGGATTACGAATATACATATGATTCCATGTTTGTCCTTTGTCCAAACGAGGCCTGAGCTGGCAATTTAGCATAGGAACAACGCGGCAAAAAAAAAAAGGGTATTTCTGTAATTTGGTGGTCTGGTGTCCCTCCTAGACGAGAAAAAGTCGGTTGTTGTTCCATTTTTGTTCCAATTTTTCAATTTGTTCTCTCCCTATTTCCCCCGTTTTTGTGATTTGCCTTGGCTTCCATTCTCGCAAAGGGTGTTTTTTTGTTTGTTTGTTTATCCTTCAGGAAATGGCACCGATAACTCGAGGAACGAGGTTCCCGAAGGTAGTCATTGAGAGGGACGTTGACTCTGAACAGAGTTCATCCGACGAAGACGATGACGAAGAGGAAGACTCTGAAACATTGGAAGAAGATGGGGTTACCGAGAGTGGGGACGCCAAGAAAATTGAAGTTGTCTCTGACTCGAAGAGTAAAGGGAATGCCCCTATTACCATTAGTCTCAAGAAAGTTTGCAAAGTTAGTTTTCTGCTGCTGAGTTAGAAAGTTATTTTTTTTTCTTCACCTTAAGGTTGTTGTAAATTATTTGTGGGTTTTGCTGTTACGTGTTAATGATGTTCCAGGTATGCAAGAAGCCTGGACATGAAGCGGGATTCAAGGGGGCTACTTATATTGATTGCCCAATGAAACCTTGCTTTCTGTGCAAAATACCTGGTAATTGTAAAACTTTCTTCCGTTGCTTGCACTGGTATTTTCCTTCCTGATAAATGTTGCATACTGATATTTTATTCTTATTTTGTTGGGGAAGTGTTCCTTCTTACTTGAAGTTTTAAATAAAAAAACCCACTCTACGAAAGACAGTCTTCTTTGCTACCCTCTTTTAAATACTCACTTTCTTAGCAGCAACTTCAAATTATCTAGTGTCTTTATGCTCTTTAATTTGTTTATCATTTCATCCTTAACATCTTTACTTGCTATGTTTCTCGAATTGAAGGACACACTACAATGACTTGCCCCCATCGAGCGACTACTGAGTATGGTGTTGTTCCCGCGCCGCACAGAAATACATGTAAACCTTTCGAATATGTGTTTGAACGCCAGCTAAGATCATCCATTGCTCCAGTAAGCCTAAGTTAACTATTTCTTACTTATTTTTTTTTTTTCCAGTGCAATGTTTCTGCAGTTGCAGCCCTTGTCGCATGTTTAGTATTGCATTAACTCCAAATTGTGTTCTAAACATCATTCTTGTAGCATTTAGTCCTATCTCTGGGTAAACCTAATGACATTGTCCATGCTAGTTTTGGTTGTAATATATTTAGTTTTTAACTCGGTAAATTGAGGCAGGTGGTCCTAAACGTGTTGAGAGACCATGGGTGAGTTGAGAATCGAATGTAGGTCCCCCCTCCCCCTCCCTCTCCACCAAAAAAAATAAAATCTTTCTATCTGAAGGATGTTGTGTATGTTAGTACTTAGTTTTACATTTGGTTTTGTTATTAAACCACTTCTCTAATATTGTGTGCTTGGCATGCAAAGTTAATACCTTATAGGTATATACTAGCTGGGCCAACGCAATAGGTTACTTGATATCTTAAACTAGTTATTTCAACATCAAAAGTAAGCTAAAGCAAACTTAATTTACCAAGTTTAAATTGTTGATCCCCTGTGTTGCTGTGGTTCTTGCTGGAATCTATAGGAGTTTAGATTTGTGTCTCTCCCTTACATGGTTGCCTTCCTTTATTTTAAACACTGTTGGTTTTCGTTGCAAGAAAGTATAGTCTTAGTATGACCCTGTGCATAAAGCTTTTGCTTATGCATGGAATTGTATAAAATTTTTCATTGTGGAGATGAGTTATTGGATTTTGCCTATTCTTTCATGTCTTGAGACCGTATTAAACTTTCAGTCCTCTATAGAGCTTTATAATATGAGTATTCTCTTTGTTGCTTATTATGAAGAATTTATTTATTTTCTTTATGTGCGATAGATCAAACCCAAATATGTGATCCCAGACCAAGTGAACTGTGCTGTTATCAGATATCACAGTAGAAGGGTAACATGCTTGGAGTTCCACCCCACAAAGAATTACATCCTCTTATCCGGAGATAAGGTCATTAATTCATTATTAATATATAAAATGTCATTGCGTTAGTTGGGTTTGATGTTTAAGGGTGTCATTCTAATTATGGATCATTGATTCCTTCTTTTGTGGTTTCATCTTAAAAGAAAGGACAAGTTGGAGTGTGGGATTTTGAAAAAGTACATGAGAGGGTGGTCTATGGGAACATACATTCTTGTATATTGAATAACATGAGGTAGGTTGTTTTCAGCAAACAATGTTTCTTTCTTTTTTTCAATTAATGTTCCATTGTTTTTTTTTTTATGTCTTTGCATTGATTTGTATCTCTCAATTAATATCAATGCTGAAGGGTAATTGCTAACTGGAAATTTTGTAGGTTTAACCCTACAAATGATTGTATGGTCTATTCTGCATCCTCAGATGGAACCGTTGGTTGTACTGACTTGGAGACTGGAATATCATTCTCTCCAATGAACCTCAACCCTGATGGATGGCAGGTGACGTTGACCCTCTTGCCCATTTCTTCCCTTTTTTTAGCCTACTCTGCAAAATCTTGAATGCTTGGAAATGCCCAAGGTCCTAATGTTGGAGTGCGCTACCTGTGAATTTTAACCTCAGTTAAGCATGGTTGATCTTTTAGCTTTAAGGATTGGTATGTAGCTGCATTATTTGGGCTAATATTGTTTCCTTCCAGCTTAGAGTAATAATATAGTCGTAGGTGAGAAATTTGCTTTTACTTTAGGGAATAATGTGGTGATAGTTAAGAGAATAATATGAAAGATGATTCATTGAGGTTGTCTGTTGAAGCGTATCTTCTCTTTCTACAGAAAAAATCTTACTTCTATATGTTTTGATTAGGGTCCAAAAAATTGGAAAATGCTCTATGGCATGGATATTAACTCTGAGAAAGCCCTTGTGCTTGTTGCTGATAACTTTGGTTTCCTTCACATGTAAGTAACTTATTTTATCCTTGCAAAATATTTGTTTGATGCAATTTGCAAAGTGATATATAAGCATACAAGTTAATATCACAAAATAAGTTATAAACATGAACAGCATTTTTGAAAAGCATAGCCAATTTTTATGACTTGTGGTCAGCACTTAAAGTTTTCAGTCATTTGCTGCCTAATTTTTCTACTTACAATGTTAGTTTGTTACACTTGGCATAATCTTAGTTGGCTTGTCTGCAACTTGTCTGTATTTTATGCAAAGAGATTAATCATTATATAATTTTTTTATTCACCTTACCGTATCTTTTTACTTTCTTTCTATTTGTGTATATAGGAATTGAAATTATATTTAGACAAAATTTGATTAGCCACTAATTTTCAATTCATCTTCTTGTCCTTTATTTTCTTTTCATTGTATGTCTGTAGATGGAAAGTTATTGGTTGATATGTGATGTAATTGCCTCAGCTTCTGGCAGGGCTTGTCAGCTGTGGCAGAGCACTCTTTTAGTTTAT